>JADLZN010004035.1:0-207690 GCA_018155175.1 Sinocyclocheilus anophthalmus | reverse complement strand
AGCCATAGCCCTGACTTAAACCCAATTGAGCATCTTTGGAGAGACCTAAAAATGGCTGTCCACCAACGTTTACATCCAACCCTGACCCCCCCCCCCCCAGACTGGAGAGGATCTGCAAGGAGGAATGGCAAGGAGGATCCCCAAATCAGGTGGGATAACTGGTTGCAGTCTTTCCCAAAAAGGACTCATTGGCTATAGATCCAAAAGGGTGGGTTCTACTAAAGATGAGCAAGGGTCGAATATTCGGGATCAGTGATATTTCAGTTTTTCTTTTTTTGATAAATCTGCAAAAATGTCAACAATTCTGTGTTTTTCTGTCAATATGGGGTGCGGTGTGTACAGTAATGAGGAAAAAAAAAGAACTTAAATGGTTTTAGCAAATGGCTGCAATATAACAAAAAGAGTGAAAAATTTAAGGGGGTTTGAATACTTTCCGTACCCACTGTATAATATAATATATATATATAATATATATATAATATAAAATTAAAAAATGCCCCTAATATAACATGATCTAAACTTCAAATTGTATTAAAATGTACTTGGGTTGTGGAAGGTGCTATATAAATTAAATGCATTATTAAGGTGCATTAGACAACAATTAGTGTTAAGCTCAGTTGGGTGGTAATAAAGTTTTAATTATTTTATTTAATTTTTATTGAAAAAGACTACACTATAGACAGGCACTCAGGGGACCTTAGGGAGACACAATTTAAACAATGTCCAAATTACATTTTGTAATGTTTTGATTCATATTGTAGCTGGTTGGTTTGGATTAAAGTTTACAGCTTACAAATCTTTGGAAATGCCATGCAGAAGATTAATGGGGAAAATACTTTCAGGGCCACTGCAGTTTGTGGTCACTGTTGAGCTATTTAGCAGTTGGTCTAAATTATTGAGCATGTTTGAGATGGCAATAAACTCCAGCATACACATAGATAGAGTCACTATTTTGTGCCTGCAGAGGTGTTAGTAACACAGTTTAATGTTTTATACCAAATTGTCAATGTGCACTAGAAAGGTTAAATTTGAGTGACCTTTGACTGACTTCCAGATGCAAGTTCAACTACATTCAGTAACACCACACACTACACCAACCTCGTTACTGGATTTTGTTTTGGGCAGTCATTTGTAAAATCTATTGAAACAATGTTGCATTGACACAGTGAAACAGGACTTTAATATAATGTAGCCCTGAGAGCTGCATGCTAAAGGAATTTTAGTGTTTTTTTCACTTCTAAAGTTAGAAGTCAGTGGAAATGAGTCCAAGTTTTGTGGGACTATAGTTAGAAAGATATTTAACAGAAGTGTTTTGTTTAAGGTTTGTAGTGACAGATAAGGCTGTGGTTACTATGAGAAGAGAAGTGAAAGTTTGAAGATGTAGCTGCTAATATTCATGTTGATCAAGCTCTGTGAAGCTATTAAAGTCATCTAGAATAACAAATGGTATTACATTCTCATTTAGAACTGTCACAAATCAAAATTCTGAACTAAAGATCTTCAGGAACACTCAATAATTACATGTGTATTGAAGCAGGGTAGGAACTGACCTCTGCCAGAAAGTAGCCTTCCAATAAGGCAGGAATGGGACTACAGTCAGGTGTACAGCGTGATCATAGGCTTTAGCAGGGGAGCAGATAGTGGCTTATAGCTGTTTGTTGCAGTTCTCAGCCGGTGTAGAGATCTATGGGAAGACTTTCGGTGCATTTCAGTTCTTTAATTGATGCTTCCTTATTTCCTCTAGGCCGTAACCTAGAAATCAATCAAAGTGTGCTGTCATGATAGACATATCAATTCTCTAAAAGAGGAGGTGAGGACAGAAAGGAAGCTTCCAGGAGAGAGGAAACACACCATCATATCTGGAATATATTGTTGACATGTCTGTTGTCATAACACAAATTTTCATCACCCTTCACATCTAGCATAACTAGTTATATTTAAATAAACCATATTTCACATATCTCAGTAGTGCATCTTTCTTTATTCAGATTTATTAATAATTATGGCTTGCCAAGCCCTAACGGCAGATTCTTTGAACCTTTCAAAAATGTAGCTTTAAAATGCAAGGACACTCCATTTTGTAAAGACATATTGCTTTTTTCCACCCTCGTATTTCATCCTTGATGCTAAATTCTTGAAGTAGTACGTATACAGTCTTGTTCCTCAAACATATTGTAACATATCAGATGACATATCTGTCATATATGCCTCTCTTATTCCTTTGTAAGTGTGTGAGGAATGAGGATGGTTGGAAGCCCGTTCCGCCACGGAATTGAAAAAAAAAAAAGTTTATGCGACTTTTTTATCTCACAAATCTGACTTTTTTACAGAATTGTGAGATAATAAAACTTGCAATGCGAGTTCTAAAGTCATAAGTGGCGAGATATAAATTCACAATTATGGACTGTTTTCTCAGGAGCGGATATCCTCACATTTAGAGTTATGAAGCGAATGGCGAGATAAAAAGTCAGAATTGCGAGTTTGTATCACAAAATTATGAGGGGAGGGGGGGGGGGGGGGTGGGGGGGGATCAGAATTGTGAGAATAAAAACGTCGCACCTTTTTTTATTTTTTACTCAGTGGCGGCAACGGTAGGATGGGACACCACACACACACACACACACAAAACTGAAGTGCTTTAATATGTAAATAAAAAAACTATGAAGATTAACCTTTCTTTCTTCAAAGTTGAACAGCTATTGATTGCCACTGTATATATTAAAAAAAAAAAAAAAAAAATCTTTAAAAAAATCAAAAAACTTACTATTTTAAAATGGCTTACGTTTTCTTTATTTGACCACGTCTGCGATATGCAGATAGTGACACTTGAACTCGAATGGACTTTGGAAGCAAACTCTGCCCAGAGCAGCACCATGCTTTTGATGTCATTACTGAATGCATTGGATGTCAAGAAGTTGTTTCGGACTTCTTCTAAGTATTGTACTAATTTTTGATTTTTTGGAAAAAAAAATAAAAAAAAGGAAAAAAAGAAAAAAAAAAAAAAAAAAAAAAAAAAAAAAAAAAAAAAAAAAAAAACAAAAAAAAAAAAAAAACAAAAAAAAAAAAAAGAAAGAAGAAAAAAAAAAAAAAAAAAAAAAAGTAAAGGAATGCGCCCCGAACTTTCCACCAGGGACAGGAACATGGAGTTTTCCGTTTCTTGGCAACGTTTTCGTCGGTTTCGACTGTCGTGCGATGGATGAGGTACAAGTTTCAGTCTTATTTCTTTCAATCAGGTTAAAGAATAGCTCACAAAGATGCTTTCTAAAGCCATGATGATATTATATTCTTAATGTCCATATATAAACCACAGAGTGGCGCAATGTAACCGTGGGAACAGAAACGCTTTTGTCAGGATTTATTTCAACACGAGCATTTGCAGTTGCGCTGGAAACAATTGTGTACAGACATAAATGGTGAAAACACTGATATATTTTTTTAATCTTTCAGTTAGTTTGTTAGATTGACTTCATAAGTGTTTTTGAAGTCATCATATAGGCATAGTATGGAGGACGAAACCTGCAAAAACAATAATTAAATAAATACACAAATAAATAAATAGATGTGTGCATAAATACACGTATTCTTGTTTAAATACATAAATAAGTAATCAAACATGTGATTAAAGTAGGCAAATGAATAAATGTTAGGAAATGCTAAATATCTATTATTTTACTTGATCAATTTTTTTCTGAATGAGTTCCAAATTTTTTCCCCTCTGCGGCAACCTGTAATGAGAGGGTGTCAATATGCAAGGTATGCGGATCGTGGTGACACGCTGAGCGTTTTTGCCCACTGGCATTTTGTATTCTTAACTTCATCAGTCAAGGTTGCGGTTATGATCTTACCACTTTGTTCAATAGGTTTAGTTTTGTTGTTTCATCATGATGATGCGGAGGGAGCTAAATCATAAAAAGATTTAATGTGGCCAATGTAAAATATACGCTTAATAGGCTCTTAATGCAATACTGCACCGGTTTATTCTTTGATAAACATACTTTGGTCGCCTGTTATTTTCTGTCTGATAACTATGGGGAAAAAAAAAAAAAAAAAAAAAAAAAAAAAAAAAAAAAAAAAAAAAACTGTTATACTGATCAATGATTCTGAAAACCAATTCATACCAGAGAGTTCTCAAGGAGTGTATATGAGCCTTGTTTATTACAATTAATAAATTGAGAATGCAATTGAGATGTACCTTGTGTAGTCACTAATTTGGTTCTACCGCCGTCGTATAAAGAGAGAGGATTGCGCAGACGACTTGGTTTGAGAAAGACTATGTTTACTGACCATTAAAAAAATGATTCTTACACGTACCTAAACAAATGGCAGGTAAAAAAAACCATACTAATAAACAACTATCTGCCATTAAAAGAACGCGAGCACGATCAGAATAAGAATCAGAAGAGCTTTATTACCAAGTATGTTTGCACACACAAGTAAGTTGACTTGACGACAGGAGCTTCTAGTGTATAAGAAAGTACAAACATAGTGCAGACATACATGATAGTGCAGACACACATAGGAATAACACAGTAGGGATGTAATATAACAATAATATAATAAAAAAAGAAAAATTGAATAATGTATTCTATACAGAAATAGAAGTATAGGAAAAAAATGCAATTGTTTAGATAAATGTACAGATATGTTTATTAGTGTGCAGATATGTTATTTACAAAGTGTGCAGTTTAATATAAATGGACGATGTATAATTATGAAAGATTAATTGTTCAGACTGAATATAGCCTGTGGGAAAAAACTGTTCTTGTGCCTGCTGTTCTGGTGGTCAGTGCTCTGTAGCGCCCACCAGAAGGCAACAGTTCGAAGAGAGAATGGGCTTGGTGTGAGGGGTCCAGGGTGATTTTTTTAGCCCTTTTCCTCACTATTGAGATGTAAAGATCTTGGAGGCTGGGAAGAGGGGCACCAATAATCCTCTCAGCAGTCCTGACTGTCCGTTGTAGTCGCTTGATGTCTGATTTGGTAGCTGAACCCAACCAGACAGTTATGGATGAACACAGGACAGACTCAATGATAGCAGAGTAGAACTGTTTCAGCAGCTCCTGTGGCAGGTTGAACTTCCTCAGCTGACGAAGGAAGTACAACCTCTATTGGGCCTTTTTCACAATGGAGTCTATGTGAATGTACCACTTCAGGTCCTGGGAGATAGTGGTGCCCAAGAACCTGAATGACTCCACTGCAGCCAAAGGGCTTTCCATGATGGTGAGTGGGGGAGAGCAGGGGGGTTCCTCCTGAAATCCACAATCATCTCCACTTTTTTGAGCATGTTCAGCTCCAGGTTGTTAAGACTGCACCAGACAGCCAGCTCTTTAACATCCTGTCTGTAAGCAGACTCGTCTCCATCCTTAATGAGACTGTAGTGTCATCTGCATACTTCAGAAGCTTGACAGAGGGGTCTTTAGATGTACAGTCATTGGTGTACAGGGAGAAGAGCAATGGGGAGAGGACGCAACCCTGGGGGGCGCCAGTGCTGATGGTGATAGTCCTGAATGGGAGTTTGCCCAGACTCACTAGCTGCTGCCTGTCTGTCAGAAAGTTGGTGATCCATTGACGGATAGAGCTAGGGACAGAGAGCTGGGTTTGTTTGGTCTGGAGGAGTGTTGGGATGATGGTTTTGAAGGCCGAACTGAAGTCCACAAATAGGTTCCTTGTGTAATTCCCAGGTCTGTCGGGTGTTGCAGGATGTAATGCAGACCCATGTTGACTGCATCATCCACAGACCTGTTTGCTCTGTGGGCAAACTGAAGAGGATCCAGCAAGGATCTAGTGATGCCCTTCAGGTAGGCCAGGACCAGTCTCACAAGTGACTGCATGACCACAGACGTGAGAGCGACAGGTCTGTAGTCGTTAAGTCCAGTGATTTTGGGCTTTTGGGGGACCGGAATGATGGTGGAACGTTTAAAGCAACAGGGAACTTCACACAGCTCCAATGAACTGTTGAAGATCTGTGTGAAGATGGGAGCCAGCTGGTCAGCACAGTCGTTTAGACAGGCAGGTGAAACACACAATCTGGGCCTGAATCTTTTCTAGATTTCTGCTTCCTGAAGACCCTGTTCACATCCTCTACACATACCTTAAGCGCAGGTTGAATGGTGGGGGAGGGAGTGAGGTGGGTTGCAGGGGTGGTAGGTGAATGTGTCAAGTGCAGATCAGAGCGGATGGGGGGAGGTAGACGATCCTTTTCAAATCTGCTTTAAAACACATTCAGATCGTCTGCCAGTTGTTGAATCTCCGCAAAAATGTGGGGGTGTGTTGTACATGGTGATTTCCCAGACAGTCCATACTGATTGCTGGATCGTTGGCTGGAAAGCTATTTTACTCGCTTTCTGGTAGTTTTTTTGCCACTTCTGATTATTCCACAGATAGTGAAATAATCTCAGAGACCATGGGATATGAATTACAGTTGTCTCTAATAGCTGGAGACTCAATCGGGTACAAAAAATGATGGTCAGGAAACAACATGGCCATTGCGTTGAGTAGTTGGGAAAGTCCACAGATAATGTACGGACCAATACGTGCATTTGTTTTTATGCATCGTGCTCTGTTAACGCGAAAAACATCTCGGTACTTATTGTTACAACCTGGTTCCCTGAGTAGGGAACGAGACACTGCGTCCTCTAGGGGTCGATTGGCCCCGGGGGGGACGCCTCGTTTTCGTGACCGTGTTATGAAGCATACATTGAAAAAAAACAACCAACAACAACATTGGCCGGTTGACAGCCCATGACTCTCTACCGGGGCGATTATAGTATAAAAGGGCGCCGGGAGAACAGTTCATCCGCTTCTTTGTCTGAAGCTTGCGTCTGAAGCATGGCAGGAAAACTAGAGGACGGAGTGTCTCGTTCCCTACTCAGGGAACCATGGTTACATAAGTAACCTGAGACGTTCCCTTTCAAGGGAACTTCGAACTGCGTCCTCTAGGGGTCGCTATGGGGAACGGTATACCCACGCCGCCATGCTGAGGGGAGTGCAAGCCAGAAGAACCATGGCGAGCACTAAGTACCAACTTTACCATTTTCATGGTGAGTTGCCCCTGGGATGTCAGATGGCTGTCCGTGACTTTATCCCTTACGGCCAAAGGCCTAGGCTACATACCCAAACTTACCTGTTAGGGCCAGACTCCTAGGCCCGGGGTAGAGCTCAAGGCTTGGAAACAGGAATAGATTCCTTTAAGGGAATACGACCAAGAACCTAGTATCACACTAAGTCTTGGTCTGTCACACAGGGGCTACCGCTTGCTCTTGCATAAGCTCTGAAAGGAACTGTCTCAACAGACCTCTAGTGGCCAAACCCTGTTAAAGTAGGTATCCTAGGATACCTAAGTGGAGTGGTGCCCAAGGTGAACGGGGCTTAAACCAGCTCAAGAAAGGGAACGGCAAAGCAACGAAGCAACCGCACGAAGCCCTCACCATACAGGATTTTAGAAAAGAACGCAAAGAGCTAGCGTGCAAACTTACCACAGTGTGGATTTTAGAAAGTGCACAAAGCCTTCACATGCACACTTACCATAACATGGATTTAGAAATACCGTTCTAAGGGGTTCTCATGACACTCTGAAAGAGCAGCCCATAGATGAAAATGGCGCATCCCAAAACACTATGTTTGAGAAGTCATCAACTCGATCTAAAGATTTAAAGCTGGAATGGCTAGCAGTAAATCTCTAGCTGAGGGAGCAACACACCCAGCTCTAAAACGAGAGGGAGGCTCGGACCGACAGCATTTTCCAATACTGGAACTGCCAGCAGTAAAAAGTTACCTAGCTGAGGGAACACAGACCCATCTCTCAACGAGAGACGGGGCTCACCCAGCATGATTGTTAGAATCAGAGGTAAGTGTACTGCAAGCTAGCCAAAAACTCAGCGCATCAGAGAGGCGGATTTGGAAGGGCCTAGTTCACCTGATGCTACTGGTTCCAGGTGCTCTGGGAAAACAGAGAACTCAACTCTCACGTGAGAGGAGAACTCCGAACTCAAAAAGAATAGCGCGCTCATAGGCAACCCTTTGGTAAAGGGGAGCACTGCTAATATTACCATGAGAGCAGCCCACGGAGTGAACCCAGGCGCTCGATAGGAAGCAGCATGTTCATAGTAACCCTCAATGGTGAGGGGAATCGATACTTCCAAGTGTGTCAAAAATATAGACACACTGTTTGAGTGGAGCCCAAGGTACCGGGGTTTAACCAACTCAGAGAAAGGGAACGAAGCTATAAAGCGTAACCCTTACCATACAGGATTTCAGGAAGTGCGCAAAGTCTAGCGTGCACACTTACCACTTATGTGGATTTTAGAAAGTGCGCAAAGTGTTTCAGAGTGCACACTTACCACTATGTGGATTTTAAAAAGGTGTGCAAAGCTTAACGTGTGCACTTACCACTATGTGGGTTTCAGAAAGTGCACAGAGCTTAGCGTGTGCACTTACCATAGCATGGATTTAAATTTCCTGGCATCTGATCACAGATACTTGGAGGTACTGGGCCAAACGGGAGAGGGAAGTTCAAATACGACCCTCTAAGGCGAGGGGAGCAATGCCTGAGACAGCATTACACAAGAAGGTTCTCGCAAATGCCACCTATACTTCCCGCTCGATGCCTCAGCAAGAGGGGATAACCTGGAGCCCGGACATCTAGGAATTTTTTGCAGTGTCGTGCCGGAGGCCTGATGATCAAGAAGTCTCCCGCAGAAGCCTCTGACCTGGCCGCATGGTCCAGGAAGCATGAAGCCGGAACCAGGGCTATAATACCGGCTGGACATAATGTTGACGAGTGAGGTAACACTGCAAGTCGAGAACCCGGTTTCTGAACCCAGCAGAGGGAGTGCCCATCGAGGACCTACCCTAGAAAAAAGACAGAAACACACAGGTCCCGGAAAACGCTGCAAAGAAATCTCACAGAAGGATTATACACACATAACACCAGCCCCATTAAAAACATATATATATACATATATATAGAATGGATCATACTCATCCACCATGGTTCCCGCGCCGGAGCCCTGTTCAAGAGGTGACTCAAAGAAGCCTCTAGTCCAGACCATCAGCAAGTTGGTCACTATGAAGCCATAGAACCAAACAAACATCATAGGTCCAGCATAGGAGACTGTAATGCAGGCACAGGAGATTCCTACCTAACCTCGGTCAGGTGGAGAGCTGGTGGTAATAGGGGAATTAGGAGCTAAGGGCAGATGTAAGACCACCGAAGGAAACGAGTAGATACTCAAGTATCACTCTGATCCGGACGAAAGCACTGATGCCTTGTCTGGATCACATCCCTAGGTCTGCTACCCGCCCTTTGGACTCGCGATTCCTTCAACCCTCCCCAGGCGGGGAAGAGCGAGAGCCGCGGACACTAGCCTTCTGTGGCGGCTTCTGATCCTCAGGACAGAGGACGGACCAGGAACCCCGTGCGGTTGGCTAGTCCTGGACCATCGTAAATGAAGGACTGAAGCGCGATGCGCGCCTTTTGCTTCCATGACTTCTCGACCCCTGTATCAAAAGGAGGGTAACCAAAAATATGCGGAAAGGTGAAAACCGGTGCTGCATCCGAGAAGAAACCCTCTCTTCCATCCGATATCTGCCAGGTTTTTACCCACAGATGTCTATCACTAACTACTATAGCTATACAACAGCCTGAACTGCTGCTGTGTATGCCCTGCCATCTAAGCGAGATGGCAAGGAGGGAGTCTTAAGAGAGAACGTCTCACCCATAGAGAGATAGCTAGCCAGTCGTCTTTTTTACAGGGGCATCCTCTCATAGTCGTTTCCGCGCATTGCCTCGATGTTGGCATAACCCGTATGCTAGATTGAGAATGCGTAAGAAAGATAATGCACGGAATGCCAGGAGGAAACAAGGTAAGTTCCATGTGCAGTTTATTGAAAATAATAACAGGACAAAACAGAACAAAACGTTGCAAAAGGTAATCCAAAATCTGACACCGACAACACCAACGAAGACAATACAATCCAGACGCAAATGACAGACAGAAGGCATGATATAAATAGCTGGGATAATGATGAACAGGTGTTACCGATCAGACAGTATTAGTGAGCAGGGGACTATGGGAAATGGAGTTTAACACAAAACAACGAAAAACAGAAGAGCGCCCTCAAGTGACCAGTCCAGGTCACCACAACAAACACTGTGACATTACCCCCCCCTCTACGGAGCGGATACCAGACGCTCCACCAGACACACAAAAGTTCAGGAGGGAGGTGGAATAGAGGCGGACCAGGGGGAGGGACGGCGGGCCAGGACCAGCCAACGGAAGAGGACCAGGGAACAGAGCTAGACCAAGGCATGAGCACAAAACCGGCAGGGTGAAAGGCCAAGGCAGGATGAACCAGCAAGGCCCCAACCACACAGGAACCCCAGCAGATAGCCAGGACGGAGCCGGAGGAATGAGCCAATGAGGCTCCTGCCACACCAGAACCCAGGCGGGCAACCAGGACAGAGCCAGAATCCTGTCAGGCAACATTGGTGGGACCGAAATCCCTCTCAGCAACTCAGGAGTACCTGAAAACAAGAGCAGAGAGAATTTAGTCTCAGCGGACTCTGCGGGCTCCCGGAACGGAGCGGGCTCTGGAGTGGGCTCTGCAGGCTCGGGATGGTGGGCGCGGCGGAGTCGGGACTGAGGAACGGGCTCGGTGAGCTCCGGGAATGGACTGGGCTCGGTGAGCTCCGGGACTGGAGTGGGCTCGGCGAGCTCCGGGACTGGACTGGGCTCGGCGAGCTCCGGGACTGGACTGGGCTCGGCGAGCTCCGGGACTGGACTGGGCTCGGCGAGCTCCGGGACTGGACTGGACTCGGCGAGCTCCGGGACTGGACTGGACTCCGTGAAATCCGGGACCGGACTGGGCTCCGTGAGCTCCGGGACCGGACTGGACTCCGTGAAATCCGGGACCGGACTGGGCTCCGTGAGCTCCGGGACCGGACTGGACTCAGCGAGCTTCTGGACTGGATGGAATCCGCGAGATCCGGGGCTGGACTGGGCTCGGCGAGCTCCGGGACTGGACTGGGCTCCGCGAGTCAGGACTGACTGGGCTCCGCGAGCTCCGCGGACGGGAATGGGATCCGCGAGCTCCGGGGACTGGAGCGGAATATGGACTGGGCTCCGGGCTCCGGGACTTGGAGGGACTCCATGAAATCCGGGACTGAGCGGGCTCGTTAAATCGGGCGGGACTGGAGCGGTTTGTGAGTGTGACTTTCCGTCCGATTATCACCCTCCGCCGCTTAGTGGGGTCGAAGACAGAGGTGGTGAGCTCCGGGGATGGAGGGATCCGTGAAGATCCGGGACTGGAGCGGATCCGTGAGATCCGGGACGGGCAAGCGGACTCTGGACTGGCTCCGTTGGGGAAGATCAGGGACTGGACTGGGCTCCGTTGCGATCCGGGACTGGAGCGGGCTCGTGAGATCCGGGGACTGGAGCGGGGCTCAGTGAGATACGGGAATGGGACGCAGGGATAGTGAGATACGGGGACTGGAGCGGGCCTACGTGGATCGGGATGGACTGGACTCCGCGAGCTCCGGGACGGGACTGGACTCTGCGAGCTCCGGGACTGGACTGGACTCCGCGAGCTCCGGGACTGGACTGGACTCCGCGAACTCCGGGGACGGAGTGCGGAATTCGCGAGATGGGACTGGAGAGGGCTCCGTGAGATCCGGGGAGAATGGAGCGGGCTCCGGAGATCCGGGACTGGAGCGGGGCTACGTGAGCTAAGGGACTGGGAGCGGGATCCGTGAGCTAGGGGGGGGGGGGGACTGGAGGGGCTCCGTGAGCTACGGGATGGAGCGGGCTCCGTGAGCTCGGGAATGGAGCGGGCTCCGTGAGCAGACGGGACTGAGCGGGGCTCCGTGAAATCCGGGAGGAGGCTGTGAGAGTGTGTTTTCTGGCATACTTCTCACACTCCGCGCTTAGTAGGGAGTAGAAAGGACAGAGGTGGTGAGCTAAGAGGGCTGGAGCGGGAGGTGAGCTCTGGATTGGAACGGCTCTGGAGGTGGGGGTCCAGCGAGCTCCGAGACTGGAGTGGGTTCCTGCATCTCCCGGGGCACTGCAAGAGAATCAGACCGACATGAGATCACCAAGTTGCGGTAACCAAGGTAATTAATGAGGCCCCAAAAGTCAAGCATTTTAAGACCATCCATCTCCCGAGGAGGCACGGGGTTGTCTAAACAATCATTAAAAATCTTCTTTAAGTCAGAGTCATGGAGTCCCATCCCTACTGCAAGGTTCCAAAAGGTCTGAGTGAAACCTCCAATCTCCAGCCCCTGTTGGCGAAGATCTGCCAACATCCGGAGCCGAGCCCTGCGTTCCTTCGAAGGAGGAGGAACAATCCGAACTTCCATGATCCACAAAAGGTAACAAAAAACAAACTGCTGGAACTAGTAATGGAGTCTGGATTCTGTCACGGAATGCCAGCAGGAAACAAGGTAAGTTCCATGTGCAGTTTATTAAAAATAATAACAGGACAAAACAGAACAAAAACGTTGCAAAAGGTAATCCAAAATCTGACACCGACAACACCAACTAAGAAGACAATACAATCCAGACGCAAATGACAGACAGAGAAGGCATGATATATATAGCAGGGTTAATGAACAGGTGTTACCAATAAACCAGGATTAGTGAGCAGGGGACTATGGGAAATGGAGTTTAACACAAACAACGTAAAACAGAAGAGCGCCCTCAAGTGACCAGTCCAGGTCACTACAACAAACACTGTGACAGATAATGCTCAAAACTCACCATACGTAGAACAGGATGATTGGGAAGGTTCGGCCTCAGCTTCTTCGCCGTCCTCAGACATCTCCTGCTCCTCCGCCCTTATTCCCTCCTACCGGGCCGAACCAGCAGAGTACCGGACCCCCGGATCAGACGATGTTAGAGAAATAACATCATTCTCCAGGGGCTCTCTCTCATCCACAGACGACGAGCGCGAGAGGGAAAGCCCCTTTTTAAACTCATCGGCCAGGTCCACCTGCGATCCCCATGAGCTCATTCCTTTCCGTGCCTCAGCAGCGGTGGGTCCTGGATCACGGGAAGCAGATGGCTGAAACATTCAGAAATAATGATAGTGATCAAAGGAAAATAAATAGGATGAGTTTAGCATTTCCTTTTTCCATTTGCCCACCAATTTATTTAATTTATTTGCCCACTTTAATCACATATTTCATTATTTCTATATGTATTTAAACAAGAACTTGTGTATTTATACACACATTTATTTATTTATTTATTTATTTATTTATTGTTTTTGCAGGTTTCGTGCTCCATATTCGTCCTCCATAGGCATATACTTAAAAATAATATATGAAATGAAAGGCCACAGAAGTGTACTTAGAGTACATGACATGTTTAAGTAGACCTTCAAAAAGTGCATGCCAAATGAAAGTATTTTAAATTAAAGTCTTAATCTTTTGTTTAAAGTAAACTTATTTTGATGTCTAGACTAACATAACCACAACACCAAAAAAGCACAAAACTGCAACACCAAATTTGAAACAAAAGAATATGTATACAAGGGATAATGATAACTAAACTAGACACATGGTAAAATACAAAATTATGAAAACAAAGTAAAACATGAAATGATTTAACAGGAAACTAATATAGCCACTAACATCAGAGATATTAAATTATATTTTAGTTTACCGTAAAGGCTCATCAGTACACATTATTCATACTGTATTTTAAAACAATAGAAGTCAATGGAAGTTATTTTAAAATTGACATGTAGAGATGTATGTAATTTGCTGATCATGCAGGTGGCTGCAAAATTTGGCAACATTTTCAGCCTCAGAGTGGGTTACGACAAGATTGTACTAGTGTCTGGATATGAATGGGTAAAGGGGGTTTTGGTGACACAAGGAGACTACTTTCTGGACCGAGTCATATCTCCTCCTTTTAAAGAAGTAGTTCAAGGAAATGGTGAGCCTACTTTTTCTTGTGTGTCAGAATTATTGATAAGAACCACAAAAAAGTTTACCTGAATCTCTGACATCAAAACCCAGTCACTTCATGAACAAGAATTGGCAAATTGTTTAAAATAAAATTTTTGTGCAGGCATTTCACTGAGCAGTGGATACAAGTGGAGGAAGCAGCGCCATTTTACTGCCTTTCACCTGAAGGCCTTTGCAGAGGGCAAAAATGCTTTGGTGCATCACATACAACAAGAATGCATCTATCTGTGTCAGAGCTTTGAGGAAGAGCAAGGTGTGGTGCTGTATTTAGGCTTGTCTCTGGTAGTTTGCCAAATCCACTACTTAGGGCTGCAAATTTAAACTTTAAATTCAATGTCATTATTTACTCACTCATATATTGTTCCAAACTCCATATTTTGCTTAAAGTAACAATAATATTACTTGACAGGAAGCCCCTTCAACCCTCATGACATCCTAAACAATGCCACTGTTAATGTAATTGGATGTTTTGTGTTTGGGAAGCATTTTGATGAGAACTTCACTGACTTCCAGAACCTACTTTTCAATTCAGACTCCATGTTCATAGAAAATATTCCACAAATCCAGGTAATTTTTTGTCACTTTTTCTTCTGTGAAATATAGAGGTTTTGTTTGCGAATACACTTATTTAAGCTAATCTTTCGTAAATGAGTTGACGTGGTATGCGGTAGGCTATAACGTTTACCATTTCTTACCAGATTATGTGAAATAAGATGATGTTAATGCAAATGTTCTGTTTTAATATATTTTTAGTTTTACTGTGCATTTCCTGGGATTGTCAAACGTTTCTATGGAGCACATAAGACAGCTTTATTAAACCATGCAAAGCTATCAGCCTTCATTAAGAAACAAATTGAGAAACATAAGAAGGATTGGGATCCTTTTGATCATCGTGATTTCATAGATGCCTACATTGGAGAGATAGATAAGGTAAGACAGTGAAGACTCTTTCACTGATTATTTATTGATTCCTAAAGTACTCTATGGCAAGCATTATAATATCATAGATTTTTTTGCATCTAAAGTCAAAACGAAATAATATTCACAACCCATTTTAGGGCTTGAAAAACTAGAGAAAGCTAAACAAAGTTATATGTTGCAATATAAAAGTTACATAGGTTATATTTTTGATAAGACAAACATTTTCTTTCTTTAGTATACAATGAAAACAGGAACATGCGTTAAGAGAGAAGATTTTGATTTCATGTTGACTTTAAATTAGTATGAATATCAATCATAAGCTCTGCTATGCTTTGACAGAATGAGTTTTAAATCTGGTCCAGTGTGTCTGAATCATGGTTTTGTTTTAGAGACGGAAGGATACAGAGGCTGCTTTCACTGGGGATAACCTCTCCTGTATCACTGTGGACCTGCTTAAGACTGGGACGCAAACCATGACCGACACCCTACGATGGGCTTTACTTCTAATGATCAAGTACCCCAACGTCCAAAGTAAGTGAACTCGAAAACATCTATTCTGTGAAATCACCATATAGATTATATATGTATGTATGTGTTATAGTAATAGACTTAATGAATAGTTTAATGAATAGAAATTAAAATTTGCTCGAAATTTACTCACCCTTAGGCCGTCCAAGACATAGATGAGTTTGTCTCTTCTTTAGAACAGATTTGGAGAAATTTAGCGTTAAATCACTTGCTCACCGATGGATCCTCTGCAGTGAATGGGTGCCGTCAGAATGAGAGTCCAAACAGCTGATAAAAACATCACAATAATCCACAAGTAATCCACATGACTACAGTTCATCAAGTGAAAAGTGGCACGTTTGTAAAATGCAAACACATCATTAAAATATTTTAACATTAAAACAATTACTTTTGGCCAAAAATATGAGTCCATAATCCATAATAATGGTTCCTCCAGTGAAAAAGTCCATGCCTGTTGTCATCTCACATCAAAATCCAACAACATATTTGTTTAGAACTGTTTTGGACTGTTTTCGGTTGTTAATGATGATTGATCTATGCATATTTCTCTCCTGGGTCAGACGAGATGACTTTTTCACTGAAGTAAGGTTTATAGACTAATTTTGGCTGGAAGAAACAATTTAAAACATCTGAATGATTTTGTTTCTTACAAACACGCAGCTTTTGGCTTCACAAGGCATTAACTGATGGACTGGAGTGGTGTGGATTACTTGTGGATTAATGTCATGTTTTTTATCAGCTGTTTGGACTCCCATTCTGACGGCACGCATTCACTGCAGAGGATCCATTGGAGAGCAAGTGATGTAATGCTAAATTTTTCCTAATTTGTTCTGATGAAGAAAAAAATTCCTCTTCATCTTTGGTTGGCCTGAGGATGAGTCAATTTTCAGAATGTTTTCTTTTTTAGGGGTGAATATTAATATAATTCATGATGTGAGTCACAATAACCTGTACTATATGTGTTTGTTAACATAGCCACTAAATTGTATGATTGTTGTCATTTTTCACAGAGAAAGTTCAAGATGAGATCGACTGTGTAATTGGGAAGTGGCGGCAGCCATGTTTGGTAGACCGAGCCAGTATGCCTTACACAGACGCAGTTCTTCATGAAACTCAGAGAGTGAGCAACATCTTCCCTCTGACTGCGCCCCGTCTGACAAGTCGCGACTCAACACTGGCTGGATACTCCATTCCTAAAGTACTTCTGCTCTAGTGTTGTACTGTTGTTGTACTAATGAAATTTGCCATGGAAGCACTTCTTGGATTGTTTTCTCCTTCGGGATAATTGCTTTTGCTTGTATTTATTTGCTTTAGGTAATTTGTAAATTGCACTGGGTATGTCCAGTATTGCAAACTTGAACAAGGTTTGTATGGAAAAGTGTTTCAATGTTGTTAATGAGCCTGATAAAATCAATTGATTAATTTTAATATTGGTAATAAGTGGATCAAATATTCATATTAGTTTGAAAACCCTGATATAGATGAATACCCCTTATGAAAAAGAAGTGCACTTAATTGTGTTTAATGTGCACTTATAGTTGTAGTCAAATCTTAAAAGTAAATTTTCAAGAATTGCACTTGCAAATAATATAATATTAATTAAATAAAAGGCCAATTAAGCGTACTTAAAGATAAACACTGTCATGATTGTTTCTTAACACATTTAAGTACGCTTAAAAGTTTTACTTTAAAGTACATTTTAAATCATTGTTTTAGTCATTTTTCCAGCTTTAAAGGAGTACACTTATTTTGATGTATTGACTAACATAAAGCATATGTACAGTACTTGATTATAATTTTAACTGCAGTGTTTTATACAACATTACATTTAAAGTTAATATATTTTAAATGTACTAAATTACAACTTCATCATTATAAATGTGTAGTTACAAATATATTTAAATATATGACACGCGTTGAAATAGAAATGACATCAGTTTACATAAATACTTGTTAGTATATTCGGCAGTACACTTTAACCATATTTCAAAGACAATAATAGTGATTATGAAATTACATCTGAAGATGCTTACTTATGTCCTATTAGGTAAAAAAAACATAATTATATTAATTGCATGTAATATGAATTTTAACTATAATACATTTTCATTAATTGTAAATAACATGCAAACAACATGCATGTGTCTGAAAACATCACATTCAGCTCACACTTAATTATGTTCTATTAAAATACATAATTTCCATAATAAGTGCTCATTGTAAAAGTATGCTAAAGTATACTTCTTTTTCACAAAGGGACTTGCTTCATAGATATGGACGTTTGGCCTTGTGCTGATCAAAATGCAAACTCTGGCATGTTACATACTGTAATTATCTGAGTATTTTTTTCTCCGTTTCCTTTCACACAAGGGCACACTGGTCATCTGTAATCTCTCATCTGTGCTAAAGGATCCATCACAATGGGAAAAACCAGATCAGTTTTATCCTGAACACTTCCTAGATGACCAAAGGAATTTTAGGAAACGGGAAGCATTTTATCCATTTTCGGCAGGTAGACTTTCATTGTATTTCACTCACACTTACAAATGATGTTTTAATGTAAGATGACGTGTGCATACAAGTGTCCTGCCTTTACATTTGTCCAGGGAAAAGGTCATGTCTGGGTGAGCAGCTGGCACGAAATACACTCTTCCTGTTCTTCACTTCCCTCCTCCAGAGGTTCTCATTCTCAGCTCCTGAAGGACTAGCACCTCGCTTTAAGGACCAGGAACAGGTCAAGACGTCCCAAGAACCCTCCCAGATCTGTGTGTCATTACGTTGATAGAAACTATAGGAATCCCATCTGAACTGATACTGAGTTCTATTAATAGATGGATGTTATGTTAATACATGCAGCAAAATGCAGTCAACATGCAGTACAGTGTTTAGATGAAATAATCTTATCGTGGCATTTAAATCTCTATCTACTCTCTCTCTATCTATCTGTCTATATATCTGTCTGATTCTGTTCAACATGAAAAAATGTATTTGATAGTGATGATGTATTTGCAAGGACATATATGCGTTATTAATATAATCATTATGTTTTTTTATGTTTAGACTGCAAAATGTTAATACAATGCAAATGTGAAAATTATGCTAAATTGTAGCATGTGATTGTAAGATCCACTTTATTCCCCAGAAACAAATGAAAAAATACCCTGTTGACTTATACACAGTAGAGATTTTCCTGTATTTCAGTGATATTGTACAATTGCTATATATTTTGAAAATGATAACCCTTGTAAAGAGAACATCATTTTAAGATCATTTTGAAACTAGGTGGGTGCAGCATTATAAACATCTGATAAGGTATCACCACCAGATGGTAGTAGGGCAGCTCTTGAGACCAAACAAACTCTTTAAGACCCCCTCTTTCTCTCTCGGTTTACTTTTGAGCAACAGCAAGTTTCTGCCAAAAATGCAGATTCGTTGTGTTGTTAAAAGGCCAGAGACATTGCAGTCGCGCTCGTGACAGTACTGAAGCAAGCAAGATTATTTCTGCCCAAAGTGGACACACTCATGCTTTGTCGTGAAATCTGAGTTTTTGCTTTGAAAAATATTCTAGAATCGACTTATAGGTTCAAGTATCAGAGCGCTGCGTCGGAACTTTGGCAGCGGGCCGTTGGTTTCCTACTGCACGAAACCAACGCATAAAACAGACATTTCACCTTGGACTAACTAAAATAGAGTTTTATTTTTTTTATTATTGGTGTATTTTACGAGTTTAATGAATGTGCCATGCCGTTTGTGGAGTTCGTCGCAGGATGGATTTCAGGTAATTCTTAACTTTGGCTTTGGAGTTCTTAACATGTCTGGTTGAAATACATAGCTAATAGATGACTTTGAATCAGCTCGGTTTTATTAGCCATTAACTGAGAAGTTATAAACATCACGGTAGTACCATGATATTCTTTACGACGCCCCTCATACCTCATACGTGTAAAGTGTATGAATATGTTGGTAGCTCAAGACAACAGGTAAATAAGAAAACATTTAACTAATAGATTTCATCATACTTTCATCAGTTGATAACATTAAGACATTTTGTATTGCAAGTTATCTGAAATGTTATGATTAAATATAAAAATATGGCATAATCTAATTAAATATGCACTAATTTGCATACATTTCCAGAAGAAAAATTTGACCATCGGATAAAGCCAGATTCAGCTTTGTTGGTTCATTTTGATGATATAAATAATAATGATAATAAAAGTCAAAAATAAAAATCACCGTGTTTGGTGAACTTTCGCCAATTCATCCCTTTGTAAAAAACCTTCAGAACAGATAGAAATGACTGTTAAAGTCCCCATGAAATCAAAATTCAAGTTTTTTGGGTGTTAGTATCAATATGTTAGTCTTAAGGTTATCTATAAGGCAGTGTGCTCCAAAACAGTGGCAAACTTCGCATTTAGAAGATATAAGCATTCAAAGCTTGCAGTTCGTCACTTCCGCCAAAACGGCTGAACGATTTTTTTGACGTCACATCGTACTTCAGCTTCTCATCAAACTTTCTGTCCAATCAAATGCTCTCTAGAATCCGAAGCGCCCGCCCCCTACACTATAAAATAGACGCTGAAGCCGCGGCTGAAATTGGTCACTTGTCCACAGAATTAGTATTTTCTGTACAGTGAATGGCACGTAGTGCACTATATAGGGGACAGGGAACGATTCAAACAGTGTAAATATGCTTTCCATTGAGGAAAAAAGAAGTCTGGTTCAGAGACACAATAGGTGCGTTCGACTTCATGCAGCACTGCGCAAACCGATCGGCGGCTGACTTGAAGCAGTGCATGCCGGTTAGAAATTGTGTCCGACTTGAACCGGCGCCGACGCCACGTCACTGTCACGTGTGGCATCAAAGTACCGCGATAGTGTTTCGAGAGCAGCCGGCTATCGCAAGCCGTTTTAGCATTTAAAACTTTAGTTTGACTATCCGTAAATATCATTTAAGATAGGAACAATTGTATTTTGACGAGTCATAATTATAATTCGACTAGTCACAATGACAATTAGAGATATCTTCAATTATAATTGCACCAGTAAGAAATCGGATTAGAGATATGTACTCTAAATACTTTGACTATTCAAAACTCCATTTAAGATATCTGTAATGACGTCATAGATATCTTCAATAGGGCGTCACACATACGCAAAGGTAATTAGAGATATCTCTAATTCAGTTTCAACTAGTCACAATTATATTTTAAGATATCTGAATTGTACCTGCTCCTAGTCGAATGTGCTGTTGTGTGACGTGAGACTAAATTTACTCAGCTCCTCCCAGAGCCCTTCCCTATGGAAGCCCGTTTCCGCCACTGAATAAAAAAATATAATTCTGTAAGTCATAATAATGAGAAACTTTCTCAAAATTATGACTTAGTATCTCGTTATAATGAGAAACTTTCTCGTAATAATGACTTATTTTCTCATAATAATGACTTAGTATCTCGTTATAATGAGAAACTTTCTTGTATTAATGACTTATTTTCTCATAATAATGTCTTATTTTCTCATAATAATGACTTTTTTTCTCGTAATAATGACTTATTTTCTCTTAATAATGACTTAGTATCTCGTAATAATGAAAAACTTTCTCGAACTAATGACTTAGTATCTGTAATAATGAGAAACTTTCTCATAATATGACTTAGGCCTAAATCCAAAAAACAAAAAAAACTTACTCGACGCCTGCGCAACGCAAGATTGACAGCACGCTAGCGCCATCTGTTGGTCAAAGCCATGCAGGAACACCGCTAACATTGCTTTGTTCTGTAATCTAAAGTGTATAATGCTATAGTCTGTCATTAAATAACGATTTCAGATAAATTATCTGTATGTAGTCTTTTGTGTAATAGTTACTCTGCCAGACAATTATGGCTTCAAACATTCCAGACCAATATTTCAGTTAAGAAATCCAGGCATTTTATGAAGAAATGAAAGCCATTACACATATAAACTTAATTTATAGATGTGTATTTCGATGATTTATTATTTCTATTAGCTGTCCCTTCATTCATCACTGCCTTAGCGGGGTTCCTGCATGGCTTTGACCAACAGAAAGCGCTAGCGTGCTGTCACTCTTGCGCAGGCGTCGAGTAAGTCTTTTTTTTAATTTTTTTGGGATTAGGTTAAGTCATTATTAAGAGAAAGTTTCTCATTATTACGAGAAACTAAGTCAATATTACGAGAAAGTTTCTCATTATTACGAGAAACTAAGTAATTATTACGAGAAACTAAGTCATTATTTAAGTCATAATAATGAGAAACTAAGTCCTTATTACGAGAAACTAAGTCATAATAACGAGAAAATATAATGAGAAACTAAGTCATTATTATAAGAAAATAAGTCATTATTACGAGAAAAAAAGTCATTATTATGAGAAAATAAGACATTATTATGAGAAAATAAGTCATTAAAATGAGAAACTAAGTCATTAATATGAGAAAATAAGTCATTAATATGAGAAAATAAGTCATTAATATGAGAAAATAAGTCATTAATATGAGAAAATAAGTCATTATTATGAGAAACTAAGTCATTATTATGAGAAACTAAGTCATATTATGAGAAACTAAGTCATTATTATGAGTAAGTTTCTCATTATTACGAGAAACTAAGTCATTATAACGAGAAACTAAGTCATTATGAGAAACTAAGTCATTAATATGAGAAAATAAGTCATTATTACGAGAAACTAAGTCCCTTATTGGAGAAATACGTCATTCTTAGAGAAACTAAGTCATTATTTGGAGAAACTAAGTCATAATAATGAGAAAATAAGTCATATTATGAGAAACTAAGTTATTATTATGAGAAACTAAGTCATTATTATGATAAAGTTTCTCATATACGAGAACCTAAGTCATTATTATGAGAAAGTTTCTCATTATTACGAAAAACTAAGTCATTATTATGAGAAACTAAGTCATTATTATGAGAAACTAAGTCATTATTATGAGAAACTAAGTCATTATTATGAGAAAATAGTCATTATTATGAGAAAGTTTCTCAAAATTATGAGAAAATAAGTCATTATTACAAGAAAATAAGTCATTATTATGAGAAGTTTCTCATTATTATGAGAAAGTTTCTCAATATTATGAGAAACTACGTAATTATTATGAGAAATTTTCTCATTATTACGAGAAACTAAGTCATTATTATGAGAAAATAAGTCATTATTATGAGAAAATAAGTCGTTATTACGAGAAACTAAGTCGTTATTTTGAGAAAATAAGTCATTATTATGAGAACCTAAGTCATTATTATGAGAAACTAAGTCATTATTATGAGAAACTAAGTCATTATTATGAGAAACTAAGTCATTATTATGAGAAACTAAGTCATTATTATGAGAAACTAAGTCATTATTATGAGAAAGTTTCTTATTATAACGAGATACTAAGTCATAATAATGAGAAACTAAATCAATTTTACGAGAAAGTAAGTCATTATTATGAGAAACATAAGTCCTTATTATGAGAAAATAAGTCATTATTATGAGAAATTAAGTCATTATTATGAGAAACTAAGTCGTTATTATGAGAAATGTTCTCATTATTACGAGAAACTAAGTCATTATTATGAGAAAATAAGTCATTATGAGAAACTAAGTCATTATTATGAGAAAGTTTCTATTATTAACGAGAACTAAGTCCATTATTATTAGTAAAATAATCATTATTATGAGAAACTAGTCATTATATGAGAAATAAGTCATTAGTATGATAAACTAGTCATTATTTATGAAGAAAGGAGTTCCTCATTATTACAGCAACTAAGTCATTATTATGAGAGAATAAGTCATTATTATGAGAAAGTTTCATTATTCATTATTATGAGAAACTAAGTCATTCTTATGAGAAAATAAGTCATTATTATGAGAACTAAGTCATTATTATGAGAAAGTTCCTCATTATTACGAGAAACTAAGTCATAACAATGAGAAACTAAGTCATAATAATGAGAAACTAAGTCATTATGTCGAGAAAGTTTCTCTGAATAAGACGAGATACTAGTCATCATTTTTTGAGAAGTTTCTTATATTTTTTTTTATTCAGTGGTGGAAACGGGCTTCCATACTTCCCCGACTAATGCTTAGTGCTAACTGCTAACAACAGTGGTCTGCTTTACTTGTCATGGAGAGAAAAGCTACTGGATGAATTACTTCATGGGTTATTAAATAATATCTGGATGCACCCATTTGTGGTAAAAGGTCTCCAGCGTGCATGCATGTATAGCGCTGTGATTTTAATTGAATCATGTTGCAAAATGGACCAAAATGCAGTGTAATGTTCAATAAAGGCAGAAAACCGCAAACTGCTCGTCTGAATTGATTTATTATACATTTAGACATAATCAAGAACAATGGAATTATACAATAAAAACATGAAAAATAGTACAAATAAATGCATGACAGACAAGAACAATGCTTCAGAATCAGATGCAGTCAAAAAAGGTGAAGGCTGATTTTAAAAAGATTACAATTTAATAAAAGTTTAACTGGCATTGATGACAATTATTAGTAGGTTATATTACGTTGTGTATGGATTCAGGTTTACTTGTGTCATTATGGCAGTTTGTTTCCGCCATGGAATAAAAAATAAAAGTAATTTGCAGCTTTTTATCTTACAATTCTGACTTTTTTTTTCTTCTCAGAATTGCGAGATATAATCAATGCGAGTTATAAACTTTATAACTCACAAATCTTTGCATTGTGTTTAGCTGTATCTTGCAATTCTGAGAAAAAAAGTCAGAATTGGGAGATAAAAAGTCACAATTATCTTTTTTATTTATTTATTTATTTATTAATTATTTCTTTATTTAGTGGAGAAAACAAGCTTCCATAGGAAATAGCACACAAGGTGGGAGTATTGCATTTTATTATAGCAAGAGATCCATGATGATGATGATATTCTGCTGTGTTCAATGATGAGCACCAATGTATTCTTTTAACATTATATCAAATGTTGCAACAGCTTACATGAGGCCTATACAAATCCTTAGCTACTGATTTTACATGTGTTCGTTTGTAAATAAAGTCTAACACAATTTAATCCACAGCACACACGTCTCAACATTACGATATAGAATAGGACAAAAGCCTGTCTGAGTCCTCTCTGTGTAGTCTACCACATTTTACACATGCTCCAGCTACAGGGTTATATTTCATACTTGTGAATTACTTTGTCATAAAACAGTTTGACAATTACCCAAAACCGCATGACCTTATTATAACTCTTAGACAAAATGGCGGATGACAACAGTTTCCAAGGTAGGATTGGTTAATAAAATGTTTAAGGTGGGGCTTAACAAAGGTGTATTTGCATGCACATTTCAGATATCTATAAAGGAATTTTGACTAGTCACATTGTTAATTCCAGATATCTACATTGAAATTCTTCCTAGTCACAAAGCTAAATGCAGATATCTCCAAAGAAAGATCTTCCTAGTCAAAAATTGATTGAGATATCCATAATTAAATTGCAGATATCTTTAAATGGGTTTTGACTAGGAAGAATTCCAATTCAAGATATCTCTTATTAAGTTTTGCCTAGTCAAAAATCCAATTCAAGATATCTACAACTGTAATTTGACTAGTAATAAATAACTTGCAGATATCTACAAATGTATTTTGGATATCTTTAAGAAATCATGAATTAAAGATATCTGCAATATAATTATGACACCAGTTATGGTCAAACACCAGTTAGAGATATCTTGAATTATAATTTTGACTAGTGTTAATTCAGTTAGAGATATCTCTAATTTAATTATCACTAGTTAAATTGTAATTTGAGATATCTCTAATTAGAATTATGCCTAGTACAAAATCAATTATAGATATCTTTAATTACAATTTCTACTAGTCAAAACTCTTTTGTAGATATCCGAAAATATTTTCCAATGGAAGTCAATGGAACAATATGACTAGTCGTAATAGCATTGTAGATATCTCTAATGTATATTATGACTAGTCAAAATAACATTGTAGATATCTTTAATGCATACTAGTCATAATCACATTGTAGATATCTTAATTCCAATTACGACGAGTCAAAATTGCAGAATAGATATCTGGAATTGGAATTTTGACTAGTCAAAACTAAATTATGACTAGTACAGCAAGGAGTATTTAATGCTAAAACGGCTTGCCATAGCCGGCTGACTCAGCTAGCACAGCTTTTTCAGAGCGACTGCAGGAGCGCTGATGACGACACAGCTGTTTCAGATTGGCCAAATTCACCACATGACAACAATGACGTGTGTTTCTAACATCTTCAAATGCAATACTGCTCATAAATCTGTTTTTAGAACATTAAAAGCTTTTTTACTGTAGTCGCAATGTTATAGTCTCGTTTATCATGAAAGCATATATACCCCCACTTTAGTATTTAAATAGTATACATTTACTTGAACTTTATTCTTGAACAGATGGCGCTGTATTAAGCAGTATATAAAAAGTGTTTCTGTTGCTCATGAAAACGTTTCTGAAACGTCTGTGTATTTGACAAATATTGCATTTAATTCACTTCATCTGTGATAGAGTATGCAAACACCACGGGAGCAGAAATGTCCGGCTTGACGGCTCCGTTTTCAACTCCGCCCCCGACTGCAAGCGGCTACTCTCGCTGACTGCCGTCTGTAGCGGTGCTTCAAGTCGAACGCACCTAATAGCACGGAGTGGATCACATGCACGAGTCGGCGCAGACCATAGACATATAAATACCTAGACGCCCCATTGGCCGTTTCGGTCCGTTGCTGCGATACGTCAACGCGCCCGCCATATTGGTGCGGGCAAGAGTTCCCAGTAAACAAACGCAACGAACAGGGAGAGCTGCGGTTTTTCTGTATAAAAATATGACAACGTTTGTTTTTATCAACGGATATCAGTGGTTTATGATCTACGTGGTGTACAAAAAAAAATCCAGACACTTAAAATCTCGATAGTTAAATTAGATATTAAATAAATTTAACTAAGGAATTTCAAAAGCTCACACTTGTGTAAATTAAATCTTCTCAAAAAGTATTGTCTGTGTTTAACCTCACCATTTTAGCTTTTCTTGTGCTTCAGGTCAGAGCATACCTCGCTCACACCTCACACTGGCAGGCTCCTTTCTATATTTTTATAGCACTAAATTATGCAATTATTTACAGGTACATAGTCCAAAACAGACAATAACAAAGATAACTGATGGCTTTATGAAAATACATATGTGATTTGGCACAACAACAGTTCAGCAAATATATTTGTAATGTAGAAGATGCAGCAGTAAATAATATATTTACAGTAGTATAAAGTTTTTATAATAATTAAGAATAACATTCAATAAAAAAGTAATAAGTAGTACAATAATATATTAGCATAATAATAGATTGATAATAGGGTATAGCATATAGTATGATACAGAATGCCATGTATGTATAATCCTTTAATTATGGTATGTAAAATACAACAACAACAACAATAATAAATGAATAATAACAAGTTAGAATATGAATTTTTAAAGTCCCAAAAAACCCCTTGCAGAATAGACAATAACAATAAAATGAGTAGTGTGTAATGAGTAGTACTCTAACAGCATAATACTAGATTGATAATAGCAAATTGTATAATAATAATAATAATACTATTTGATATTACATTCTAATGTATGTAATATCAATTGCAAAATGATATAGACAATAAAAAGGTAAATAGGGAGTAATGAATAGTACAATAAGTAATAATAACACTAAAAGCTATATAATATATATAAATCATCTATAATTGCTAATCCTTTGTAGGGTTGCAGAGTGCAAGAGCTAAAACCCTTTTAACAAAACAGCTTTGCAGACCTTTTTTCTCGAGTTGCCACTTCAGAAGGAATCATCAGTCCTCCATTGTTTTTCAGTGTAAGCAAGTGGTAGCTCTGATCAAATGACGCAGATACAGCATCTGTCACCAAGCTAGCACGACACACATCACAGGACAGCTTCCTCAAAATCTGACGAACAACAAACCCTGAAATGTACACAAGGGCATTGTCCACAAGGCTCCCAAGACGGGTTGGCAGGTAGCTGTGGTCACACACAAGTGCAGAGATGTTTACAAAAGGGGATGGAAGGTCTTCAGATTCTTCTGTTGCTAGAGTCGACGACATCTCATCAGCCAATAGGGACACAGTCTCATTCTGTTCTACCACATTTCCTGAAATGCTTGGTGAGACACCGCACCGGACCATGAGATGGCGGAAAATGCCCTGGAACTGGGCTGCAGTAGGATTGTTATTCCAGCCTCCTAAAAACAAACACACAGACACATTCAACAACACTTAAGGAAGAGTTCACCCAAAAATGAAAATTTCTGTAATGTACACACTCTAGTGCCACCCAAGAGGTGTAAGACTTTATATCAGACTAAAAATCATATTGAGAAAGTCGTAATATAGTGGGGAAAAAAGTATTTAGTCAGCTACCAATTGTGCAAGTTTTCCCACTTAAAAAGATGAGAGAGGCCCGTAATTTTCATCATAGGTATACCTCAACTTGAGAGACAAAATGAGAAAAAAAAATCTTAGAAAATCACATTGTAGGATTTTTAATTGGTAAATTCCTCGGTAAAATTTTTTGGTCACCTACAAACAAGCAAGATTTCTGGCTCTCACAGACCTGTAACTTCTTCTTTAAGAGGCTCCTCTGTCCTCCACTCGTTACCTGTATTAATGGCATCTGTTTGAACTTGTTATCAGTATAAAAGACACCTGTCCACATCCTCAAACAGTCACACTCCAAACTCCGCCATGGCCATGACCAAAGAGCTGTCAAAGGACACCAAAAAACAAAATTGTAGACCTGCACCAGGCTGGGACGACTGAATCTGCAATAGGTAAGCAGCTTGGTGTTAAGAAATCAACTGTGGGAGCAATTATTAGAAAATGAAGACATACAAGACCACTGATAATCTCCCTCGATCTGGGGCTCCACGCAAGATCTCACCCCGTGGGGTCAAAATGATCACAAGAACTGTGAGCAAAAATCCCAGAACCACACGGGGGGACCTAGTGAATGACCTGCAGAGAGCTGGGACCAGAGTAACAAAGGCTACCATCAGTATCACACTGCGCTGCCAGGGACTCAAATACTGCAGTGCCAGATGTGTCCCTCTGCTTAAGCTAGTACATGTCCAGGCCCGTCTGAAGTTTGCTAGAGGATTGGGAGAATGTCATATGGTCAGTTGAAACCAAAATAGAACTTTTTGGTAAGAACTCAACTTGTCGTGTTTGGAGGAGAAAGAATGCTGAGTTGCATCCAAAGAACACCATACCTACTGTGAAGCATGGGGGGGGGAAACATCATGCTTTGGGGCTGTTTTTCTGCAAAGGGACCAGGACGACTGATCCGTGTAAACGAAAGAATGAATGGGGCCATGTATCGTGAGATTTTGAGTGAAAACCCTCTTTCCATCAGCAAGGGCATTGAAGATGAAACGGGGCTGGGTCTTTCAGCATGACAATGATCCCAATCACACCGCCCGGGCAACGAAGGAGTGTTTTCGTAAGAAGCATTTCAAGGTCCTGAGTGGCCTAGCCAGTCTCCAGATCTCAACCCCATAGAAAATCTTTGGAGGGAGTTGAAAATCCGTGTTGCCCAGCGACAGCCCCAAAACATTACTGCTCTAGAGGAGATCTGCATGGGCCAAAATACCAGCAACAGTGTTTGAAAACCTTGTGAAGACTTACAGAAAACGTTTTGACCTCTGTCATTGCCAACAAAGGGTAAATAACAAAGTATTGAGATGAAATTTTGTTATTGACCAAATACTTATTTTCCACCATAATTTGCAAATAAATTCTTTAAAAATCCTACAATGTGATTTTCTGATTTTTTTTTCTCATTTTGTCTCTCATAGTTGAGGTATACCTATGATGAAATTACAGGCCTCTCTCATCTTTTTAAGTGGGAGAACTTGCACAATTGGTGGCTGACTAAATACTTTTTTTCCCCACTGTATATATCTTGGCCTCGGTGGAGTAACAGGTAGGTAAACGAGCAGATTGTGGAGTAACAGGATAGTAATCCAAAGAAAGGCAGTAGAGCTCGGGTGAGACAAAGCCGCAGGCATTTAGGAGTAAGACTGCATGGTTGTTTGAATCGGGATTTGAATTAATCAAGCATTTAATACTGATATTTGCACTTTTCAAATGATTTTTTTTAATGTATTTGCAAATTTCAGAAATCCTTACCTGATGCCCTGATAGAATTGAAGAGGGGCTCCAAGTGATCCTGGCTAAATCGATAGGTGCAGACATATCGCTGAAATTTAAGCAGCTCAGGAATCAACAACATGAGGGTATCAATGTTGATGATGAACGCCATGACAGACAGGTACCTTCAAAAGAAAATGTTTTGTCAATATGTCAGTTTTGTCAATATGGCAAAATCAAGATACTCCAAAGGTAGCACTGTGTAATTTTGCTCACTGAAAGCTGTACATGGACTTGATCTAACAACAACACAGTGTGACAGGCTAGGGCAGTGACCAATAGATGGCTATAATAATTGAAATTGTGCTCCATTGTAAGATCAGTCAACGAGATTGATAACGGGACAATGATACATTAATTGTAAAATCCAAAATGTTTGGAGCTTTTGGGAAAACATTCAGGATGGCTCCCAAGAAGCCACCCCACTGCAATGTCCCTGGTTGGTAACTGCATTTTCAGAGTACATAAAATTATAAAATGTAAAGTGAATACTGCAAAATTACTGCATGCTCCTTAAGAGTGTAAATTAGTTAAAGATGTTATTTTAATTTTACCAGAGTAGAAACTGAGTCTCTCTTTCAGATCTTAATTTATGAGGTTCTTTCCCTGCAGATCCTCTAGATCATCACATACAGTCTTCTTTGCCCTCCGTTCCCGGTCCTTTACATTCCTCAACTCGTGCTCTAGACTCTCCAAGGCTTCACAGAGTCTGGTCTTTAGACCAGTGGGAGATGCAGGCACTGCATAGGGGTGGTCCTATTAGAGAAAAGAATGAAAATATTTTGAGTAATGTTAATTTCACACAAAACACAGCCTCAGCTGTTTGGGGCATAACTAGTACAATGTTCTGTCAGCTGGCTTGCATTCTTAAACATGCTGGTGTTGAATATGCTTCCCTGGCTGACGCTGACACACACTCACACACCCACTACCCCTCTCCTCACACACATACACAGACACACGCACGCACACACACACACACACACAAACAATCACCCACAAACCCACTGTGATAGCAGTCGGATTGAGAGGAAATGAGGATAAAGGACATTCTCATCAAATTCATCAATCATCCTTTACTCAGCCCTTCCATCCAGATGTGTAAGATTGTTGATTTGAACACAATATTAGGATTTTAGAGTTTTAGATGTTTGTTGATAGATGGATTGAGACAAATTGGTGTAAAAATCTCCAGTCATGATCGGCGAACAATGAAAATCACACATACCATCCGAGATGAATTAGAGTAAATAACTTACAACCTTTTTCAGTTTTGTGAGGACAATTGTTGTAATCTCATGACCCCCAATCCCACGGCCATCATTGTTCGTGTTTGTATGTGGGTCCAAGCCCGAAGTGTTGTTTCAGCATCAAAAAAAGAAAGTAGAATTTTCCTCCCCTATATTTTGACATTTTATTGTCACAAAATTTATTTGAAATATGAAAGTAGACAATTTACTTGCATTTAAGATGTTTTTATGCATTTAAAAATGACATTTGTAAATGTAATTTGATGCGGACAACAAAATGGTGACATCTGGTCTTTGACCCATGTATATCATTCAGTGTGTGCAGGTGTATATGCGAATGTGTCTGAAAACAGTGGCAGAGAGAAACAGATAGGATTGAATATGACCATAGCCATAATGCTTACAGTTGTTCTAGTCTTAACTAGTACAAATACTCACAACATTAGGCAGAGGAGGTTCGATCTCTTGGAAAATCTGAGAACAGTCCATTGACCAGCTCTCCTCAGCTTTCCTCGAGGCCTCTGTTTTCCTGGTTGCCACAGGCTAAAATAAATATTAAATATATGTCACTAACTATTTAATGACAAGCTATCAAATCCTTATAATCCAGTGACGATAAAACCTACTCTTTGTAGATGAGGGGGAAAGCTGAAGATCGATGGTTTAGCTCCATCCCTAATCCTCACAATTGGACCTGACCTGTCAAAGTCCGGCTTGAAGTGTTCATTGCATAGCACGGAGGACTCGCTTGCGGAAAAACCTTCTCTTCTTAGAGCTACTTCCCACTGCCACCTCAACTCTTTGTTTTTGGAAAACCCTCAATGTGTGAGAAGAGTTAGCTAACGTCAGCTAGCCAACTACTAACGGTTAACGTTAAATTAGATTCATGCTACTTAGCCGAAACGAGTAGGTCGGCACAAGAGTCCGTTTTGAGAGAAAAAACAGCAATATAAATGAATATCTCGATTACGGGCAATTTAGTTTATGATATATAATTTACCATACGCTAAAACTATATAAGAAAGAATGTAACATTTCTGGTTTCCTAGACTCGCAGCTAAATAGTGATGTCGCTAGCTATTAAGTCTGACTCCGACGTCAATTACTGTCAAGTTGTGTCAACATAATGTTTTAATGGCCAAATACAACCAGATCAGTGTCAGTCAACAACTTTTCAGTCTTACCTGTGAAAAGTAATTCCCCGAGACCTATTTTCAATTGTGCGGCGGTTTGTACAGCCCCAAGCAGCACACGACTGAGGCATTTTCTCGAGTCCACTTATGAGAATGATGGAACAGATGCCCGCACCAAGATGGCGGCGACGTTGACGGCGGCCAATGAGGCGTCTAGGTATTTATATGTCTATGGCGCAGACCACAAAATGTATCGGAGCTATTTGAATTCTACACAGAATGCTATATTTTATAGCAATATGGGGGACATTCTACCAGAAACGTACATTTCCACTTGTAAAAATCTTGGGTGAAAAAATATCTTATTCTTAAATCGGAACGTTGAGTCATATGGAGGACATGTTAATCTATATGAAACACATATCGTGGCATCTCAGCATGTTTTTATGATTGAAATAAATACATTTTTATACGCATTTCACCCCTAAAATGTCAGGCCCTGTCACAGACAAATTTGTATATGTTAGAATGGTTTCCTAATGAATTGTGTGACAGGACTGACCGAGGCGCGACAGGACTGACTTTATGGATTTTGTTGATGCAGAAAAAGTTATGTTTTGTCTTCTTTATTTAAGTTTTGATAAGCATTCCTATTTTAAATTATTATTATAATTTTAATGTTAATGTAATATTAGACTATGGTAAAGTTCAGCCAAGGACATATAATAAGGGCCTAATTCATTAGAATATGACTGACAAATTAATAAACTTTTATTAAAATTATTTAAAATTAGTAAAAATTTTACTATGGCATGCGTTAAATACATATTATATGCAATAAAGGTAATAAAAAACAACAATGCCATTCATTTGTAAGGCCGTGTCACAGGACTGCCAGGCCCTCACACACAGGGATGTGACAGAGCCTGACGGTCGGCCATTTTAAACTGCCATTACTCAGCCTGCCAGCATGCTAGCATAAAACTGTTAACATGCAATCAAGGAATTTCAGTAACTTTTTTTAGACATGTTTTGGATTTAAAAGATTTTCATTATTTTCTGGGATGTTTTACCGTGACAGGGCATGACCCTTCAGCTCGTCCTCCTAAAAAAAAACATAAAAAAAAACAAGCTTAAAATCATACAATTCAATGACAGAACTCACACTTGATCAGTGTCAGCTTCACCTTTGAGTCATATACCTTACCTTTAAAGGCGCATTACACACATTTTATGTTGAGTTTTATGTAAACATGACAAGACTGACCGAAAACATGGGGACAGTTGTAAAATAGTATTTATTTGTAGAATGACGTCAACACATAGAGTAACGCTGCGTGTTTCTAAGCAAGCAGCCACCCTCCCGCTCTCGCGTGAAGCCAACATGAAGTGACTTAAACTAAACTTAAACGAAGAGGTGTTAGTGAGGCCATCAGGGGGTGCTCACCCTGTGGTCTGTGTGGGTCCTAACGCCCCAGTATAGTGACGGGGACACTATACTGTCAACAAGCACCGTCCTTCGGATGAGACGTTAAACCGAGGTCCTCCTGACTCTCTGTGGTCATTAAAAAACCCAGGATGTCTTTCGAAAAGAGTAGAGGTGTGACCTCCGCATCCTGGCTAAATTTGCCCATTGGCCTCTAACCATCCCCATATCTGCTGATTGTCTTCATCACTCTGTCTCCTCTCCACCCATAAGCTGGTGTGTGGTGGGCGTTCTGGCGCACTATGGCTGCCGTCGCATCATCCAGGTTGATGCTGCATACTGGTGGTGGATGAGGAGATACCCCTTGACAATGTAAAGCGCTTTGAGTGCCTTGAAAAGCGCTATATAAATGTAATGAATTAAAAAACTGACATAAATTAATTAATTTCATTATTAAACTGTAATTCGCTAGAGGCTGGCTGCAAAAGGGAGTCCATCCCATAGACTCCCCATGTTAAAATACCCAACTTTACAGCAGAAAAAAACATGTTTACAGCCTGGTTCAAAAAGTGATTTTGGTCTATATAGCTAATTTTGCCCTTCATGACAACTGTGAGGGGGGTGAATTTTTTTTATAACTCATCCGTTTAAATTATATTAAGCCTTAAAGTTCTGCATAATTAAGGTCGTGGCCACTTGAGTGACAGGTGGATAGCCGCTGCTGTCACCATCTTCGAGCTAGGTGGGCGTGGTTTCAGAAACCAGCTCCCGCCTCTTTGCCGATTTTTGATTATCCGGGAGTGACGTGCGGTGACGCACTGCCAAGATGGCGACGGCCCACTCCTCCCACTTTGAGCTTCAAAAACGCTGTTCAGAAATCTACGGGTGACAAACACGACGTCCATGTTTTTATACAGTCTATGGTTTTTAAGCATTTCAGGGGACCTTTATTTGGTGTATGCAAGGGAAGGGGGAGGGGGCTTTTAAGATATGTACTGTAAAGAGTGACAGACACAAATAGAAAAAGTTTAATAAAATAATCACTTAAATGTGTATTTTATATTTTCTTTCCACTAGTCTGAAAGAAGACATTTTATGGAAGCAAAATGTCAAAATTGAACAGTGCATGAAAAAACAATGGTTTTGCCTGTAATATATTGCCTTAACAACTAATATGATTTCTTCACAAATGGTACAGCTGCAGTACTCTTTGTACAAGGTTATAAGAAATTTAGTCATTACTCTGTTACTCTATTATAAATGTTTCATAATATCAGACTGCAAACTGTTCAATGATTCACGAATGTTTAATCATATGTGGTGTCAGGTGCTGTTGGTTTAGTTGTTGGTCACCCTTTGGACACAGTAAAGGTGAGTTTCTTTGATAATAGATTTAAAGTATGTGTGATTTGCTGGTTTTCAGTCACTGACACTACTAATGCAGTTGATGCCTTTATTATGGTCATAGGTGCGCTTGCAGACCCAGACTGTGTATAGAGGGATATTTGATTGTGTGGTCAAAACATACACACATGAAGGAGTAAGTTATCAAAAACTACATTTTACATATACTGTAAATGCAGTACATATACAAATTTGTGCTCAAAATGATTCATACATTTGGTAAATATAATCAAAGGCGGCTGTGAAAATAAATCTGCATTGTTATTCCTTTTGATCTTTTATTTAAAAAATTTACAAAAATCACTTTTCATTGGATAATAAGAATTTAAAATGGGGGGGGGGGGGGGGGAATTCAATAATAAATGTTTTTCTCTAATACACATTGGCCACAATTAATCATACCTTTGTATCCGATACTTTTTGCAACCTCCTTTTGCCAAGATAACAGCTCTGAGTCTTAACCTCTAATGCCTGATAATATTATAGGATAGTCGGATGTATTTTTTTATGAGATCAGAGACCGTTTCTTCATACAGAATCACTCCAGACCCTTCAGATTTTCAGGTCCATGTTGGTGCTTCTCCTTTTCAGTTCACCCCACTCATTTTCTATAGGGTTCAGGACAGGGAACTGGGATGGCCATGGAAGAAGCTTGGTTTTGTGCCCATTTTTGTTTTGATTTTGATGTTTGTTTTTGGATCATTATCCTGTTGGAAGATTTAACATTAGTCCATTATAAGGTTTCTAGCAGAGGCAGTCAGTTTAGATTTTATATCCGTTGGTATAGAATCCATATAGGTATTGGTATAGAATCTATGATGCCATGTATCTGAACAAGATGTCCAGGATCTCAAACAGAAAAATAGGCCCACAACATTAAAAATTCAGCAGTATATTTAATTGTACACATGGGATACTTTTTTATCCCTGTGGACACCAAACCCATCTTGAGTGTTTGCTGCTAAAATGCTCATTTTTTTGTTTAATCTGACCATAACAATTTTTGTTCCAGTAGTGTCTAGCAAATGAATGCTGGAGTTTGTTTTTGGATGACAGCATTTTATTCTCTTGATTTATTTTTGAAACCCTCCCAAACAACGTGGTACTGTTTGATCTTTTTTTTTTGGGTTTATGACCCTGAGACTCAAATATTTTCTGCAATTCTCTAGCTGTGATCTTTTGGCACTCCATACTATCCCTCACCTGTAGACAAAATAGGGACCGTCCTCCAGGCAGATTTGTAGCTTTTTCTGTTAATTCTTAATTATTGCCCTAATGGTGGAATTTTTAATTCTTTAACTCTTTTCTTACACCCACTTTGTAATTTGCGAAGCTCAACACTATTTTGATGCATATCAGAGCAATATTCTTTGGTTTTACTCATTGTGATGAATGATTAAGGGAACTTGGCCAATGGTTTTATGGTTTCTGTTCATTTGGACTTTGAGTTTTTATCATTTTCTCTTGTGTTTGTTGTCATGGTTCCTGATTTGAGATTGTCATTATGTTCAGGTGTGTCTTGTTAAATATCCTCATTTGGTCTGCGTACTTAAGTTTCTCTCTTTTCAGCTTCAGTTGGTCGGTTATTGATGTTTGTACCTTACGTGTGCTGGTTATGGATTACCTGTGTTTTGAGGAATAAATACCCTATTTGAATTTAACTTCTTCATGCGCCTTCAGTCTATCTTCAATCTAGCAGCTCCATGACAGAACAATCGACCAGAAAGGAACTAAAGTGAAAGATTTACCCCTGTTTATTTAAAAAAAAATTTGTCAGTGTTTTTGTTTTCCGTTTCCCTATGGATCACTTTTACCTGCTTTGCCTTGAGCAGGGGAACCGTGGAAGAATTCCTAGGTCTCACCCACCTGACGACCTTCCTGGACGACTGCCTGAGCATGTTCTTACACACGTTCTGAACACTGCTACACATGTGCAGTTGTCTGGGGAATGTCCTCAAGGGTGCTTTGTGGCGTATGTAGAGTGGGTGCTGATGTCCTGTGGATCGCTGCTCAGTGGTCATCGCAGACGACAACACCAGCCCCACTCCAGACCCAGAGCCCAGCCAACCATCACCCCGCTGTGCGGAGCGTCAGCCAGAGCCCAACGCAGAGGGAGAACCAAAGCCCGTCACGAACGATGAGCCATCGCCAGAAAGAGCGACAGAGCTGAGGATCACCCCGAAGCCAGAGCCTCATCGATAAATCTCACCAAGTGCTAGAGATGCGACAGTTGATGAAACGGTGGAGAGTGAGGGCGCAGAGAAAAGGGTGAGCTGAGGCAGGACTCAGAGGATATAATAGACTTTTATATCTCTGCCTGTCCTGTATGGCCAAGAAGGCCGTTTATGAACTCTCTGTTTGTCCTGAAACGACCATGGAGGTCGCTCCCCTGTCAGAGGCGCTTCATGTAATGGGAGTCACCATATTGTGTGTCTGGGGCATGCACACCCCTCCCGAAGTGGTGGCGTTCACCTTGGAACTGTCTGTCTGTCCCGTCATGACCAAGGAGGTAGTTCCCCTACACTCTTAAAAATAAAGGTGCTTCAAAAGGTTCTTCAAGCGATGCCATAGAAGAACCATTTTTGGGTCCACAAAGAACCATTCAGTCAAAGGTTCTTTAAAGAACCATCTCTTTCTTACCTTTTTGTAATCTTACCTTTTTGTAATCTGAAGAACCTTCTTTCGCCACAAAGAACCTTTTGTGAAACAGAAAGGTTCTTCAGATGGTAAAGGTTCTTTATGGAACCATTTAGACAAAAAGGTTCTTCTATGGCATCGTGAAGCACCTTTATTTTTAAGAGTGTATCCGCTGCACTCTCTGTGCTGGGAGTTGCGCTTTGGTGTGTGTGGGCTGCATAAACCTGCCCAGAAAACCCTGTCTGTCATGAATTCCCACCCAGCCTCTCTCTCCCACCTTCTCTTATGAGCCATCTGCCATCTTCTGCCCCGCTGCCGCTGCATCCTGCCAGTCCCTCAGCTGTCCATCTGTGGAGCAGATTTGCTTCGGGTCTGTCAGTCTCCAGCTCCACCGTGGTCAGGGGATCCCCGGTCTCCATCTTCAACCTCCAAGACCCGGACTCCGCCTCGGCCCATCGACCCAGCGGCTCCACCATGGCTCACAGCTCTAGCCTGAGTGACAGTGTCTATCACTGCCTGTGATAGGCCACTAAAGTCTGCTGCGTCCAGTCAAGAAGCTACACGTGGAGGTTCCAGGGATTCCCGAGAAAGGGGAATATGCCAGGAAGGGGCTGTCACAAGGAGCATCAGGTTTGAGAACCAGGTCTGTGTGGGCCAATAAGGTGCAATCAACAAAACCTGCTCCTCATCCTTCCTGATCCAGCACACTGTCTGTGTCTGTGCAAGGAGGCTCACTGGGTGAAATGCATATTTGCATAGAGTCCGAGGCAAGCTGTGTGCCAGTAGTCATTCCAGGGAGGCATCGGGGCCCCAGTGAGGCCCCAGAAACACCAGTATCAACTACGTCGAACGAGATTCACGCAAGGGAACAGTGAAAATAATTTCAAAACCAGCCACTGTTTAGTCTCATGTTTGACAGTTTAAGCTTCTTCATGCTCCCTGTGGATAAACTAACTATGGATACATTTACAACTCTATACTGTATAGCTCTATATATAGTATGTATTTACCTACACAGTTTGCTTCTTAAGTTTACAAAACTTGCAAAATAATAGCTCTACTTAGTACTGCTCTTGTAAAGCCTAAATAACAATTTTACATATTTAACCACTGACAGAAACACAACATCTTATATCAAAGATTTAATCCCTTGGTTACCAATATAGTGGTTTACTTCTTGAGAATCAAGTGAATGTTTGCAACCTTTTGTGAGTTCATATGAGAAAAGAGGATTTAACATCTATAGACAGTTGTTTGTAAAGAGCTCAAATGTGCAGAGGATGAGGTCAACACAAGATGTGCAGGTCCGGATTTTTCGGATGAACAGGGCAGTGTCACTACCGCTAATCAAGACAAAAAAGAGACTTTTGAAAACTATCACAAAAACATGCAACATAAGTTAAAGGATATGCAACACACACATAAGGGAATGAAAACTGATGAACAGAATACTTTGTGATACTTTATTTTGTCTTGTGGCTAAATGCGAAACATATCGGGCAGTAATGATATATATATAATATAAGATATATTGAAAAAAGACTTTCAGCTTTGCCATGTAGGGATAATTACATTTTAAAATATTCAAAAAAGAAAAGCCGTTATTTAAAATGTTAATAATATTTCTAATATTATTGTGTTTTTTGATCAAATATGTGCAGCCTTGGTGAGCAAAAGAGACATAAAAACACTAATGGTTGTGTATGCATAAACATTTGCATTACATTGCATTTTACATTTAGCAGACACTTTGTGCAATTAAATGAGCAATGATACACAAGTGCTATAACAAGTTTCAGTTAGCTTAACGCAGTACACGTAGCAAGGTTGTAAAATTATATAATAAATAAAAAGAAAACACATGTAATAGAAAAAGAATAGAGCAAGCTGGGTTAGAGGCCTTTTTTGCTTTTGTTAATTGTATAATAAAAATAAAACAAATAGAATACCAAAATAATATAGAAGCTAGAGTTAGTTGTTTTATCCTTTTAAGAAAACAAACAGTAAATAAATAGAGTGCAAGTCTAAAAGGGGCAAGTTTTTTTAAAGAATAGAATTAAAATAGAAAGTGCTAGAGTTAGAGGGTCAAATAAAGATGGAAGAGATGTGTTTTTAGCCGATTTTTGAAGATGGCTAAGAACTCAGCTGCTCGGATTGAGTTGGGCAGGTCATTCCACCAATAAACGCTTATGTTTGTTAGAAAAAAATTTATAAGTTACCTCGGTTTCTACGAAACGTTAATCACTTGAATGACAGATCTTCTTTTTGCCTTTTTCCCCAGTTTCGTGGATTTTTTAAAGGCATGTCATTTCCTGTCGTCTCTGTTGCCATTAGCAACGCTGTGGCCTTTGGTTCATACAGTAATGCGCTGGATTACCTTACTCGGTCAGGTCACAACAACTCTGACCAAAGCAAGCGGTCATCACTCACTGCTGTGTTCATGGCCGGGTGTTTTTCAGGGTTAGCACAGGCAAGTCTGGGCATCAAGCCAGAAAAGTCCAAAACAATCTAAAGCAACACATTGCATGTCACTAATTTGTGCTAATTTGATCCACTCTCACAGTTGTTTGTTTCAGCGCCGATAGACCTGGTTAAAGTGCGTCTGCAGAACCAGACGAAGTCCGGTAGGAATAAGTACAGAGGCCCCATACATTGTATTGCTGTGATCTTAAGAGAGGACGGGGTGAAAGGCCTTTTCAGAGGAATGTGGGCTCTTGCCCTGCGCGACGTGCCTTGTTTTGGACTTTACTTCCTGCCATACGAGCTGATCTGCATGATGCTGACTGAGAAAGGGAAGCAACCAGGTAATTGTGCATAAACAAATGTTAGTAAATTGTATTTGTAAGTTTCTATTTATGGCTGTATATTATATACAATACTATATAGAATATGTATATTATATATTAGATTTGTAAGTTTATATTTGTGGTATATTGATTTATGAAATATTCTGAAATATTTGGTAACACTTTACTATAATGTCCCATTAGGTTACATTAATTCATACAGTGGTTCCCAACCCTGGTCCTGGAGGCACCCCAACACTGCACATTTTGCATGTCTCCTTTCTCTGACACACCAGTTTCAGGTCTTGCCCTGCGTTCCATTCGGAAGGGCTCATCCCTATGCCTTAATCCCTTCAAAGGGTTTACTCTCCGGAGTGAGAGCTTTGTAGGGTTGAAGGGTGTAGGGGACCAAACAACTGTTTCTTGAAGTGCCCTTGCCCACACGGAGGTGCCATCATCATGCAAAGGATCACGTGGGCCCGAAGTGTCCATCAGTTGTACCCTTCGAAATACTTAATTCCGAAGGGCCCTTTGAAGTGGCCAGTTTTGAGCACTTCGGTTTGGAACGGCCCTTCAATATGGCGGCCATGATTGTTTTCACTCCGAAAGTGCCCTTTGGAGGGCAATATATCCCATTTGGAACGCACCGTTGGAGTCTCTACTAATGAGCTGATGACCTGAATCAGGTGTGTTTGATTAAGGAGACATGCAAAACATGCATTATTGGGGTGCCTCCAGGACCAGTGTTGGGAACCACTGAATTAATGCATTAACTTATTTTTGAAAAGGAAAGGAAAGGACGTGACATGTGGCCAAGTATGTTGTCCCATACTTGGAATTTGTGCTCAGCACAAGTACACAGCAGTGAGTAGTGAACTAACATGCACACACACCCCTAGCAATGGGCAGCCAATGCTGTGGTGCAGTTGGGGGTTTGGTGACTTGCTCAAGGGCACCTCAGTTGTGGTATTGAGGGTGGGAGAGAGCACTGTACATTCACTTCCCCCACCTACAATTTCTGCCGGTACTGAGACTCGAACCTGTGACCTTTGGGTTATAAGGCCGACTCTCTATCCATTAGGCCACAACTGCCCCAATATAAAGTTGCACCACACGAGACTGTGACCCACAGTCTCCAGGTCAATTGCCTGTCATCCATCTTGTTGCACCACTGGGAAGACAACTTACATTAACTAGCAATCATAAATCTTGTTTGTACCAATCATCTTTATGGTTAGTTCATGTCAGTTCAGGTCAGTAATACTACTACTTTATTTAGAATGCAGTGTATTGTAAGTTAAAGTAAGTAGTAATGTTAAAACTAACAGGAAATAAGAGTAATAAAGTACTTTACATTTACCATAGGTTAAAAAATGTATTTCGTAATTAGGGTATTTATTTGACCTATACTTATAGAGCGTATAGCATTTTATTTCATTCTTACGCTTGTAGTTATGGTGTAGTTATCTGAATTTAAAATTTTAAATGATACAAAATTATAAAATATGAATGTATATGTAACAGTAGAATTAACAATAGAGTATATAGGTTATGTTTATGGATTATATGTATAGAATATTATATATTAGTATATTTGTAAGTTTATGGCTGTATATTATTACATGTTATATGTATGAATACAGCTCAATCATTAGGACTGATTATTTAGCAAAGTTACTAAATAGTTTGCAAAATGCATGTTCAGGAGCCCCACACATTTTCACTGATAAACCGAGTAGTAATATGAAGATGTGGTCTTCAGGTAACACTGCTGTCCTGGTGGCCGGTGGCGTTGCTGGCGTGGTCACATGGGCCTGTGCCACCCCCATGGACGTGGTGAAGGCTCGACTGCAGATGTGTGGCGGTGGCGGTCGCATGTACAGCGGTGTGCTGAACTGCATTACTGTGAGTGTGCGTGAGGAGGGCATGCGGGTCTTCTTCAAAGGCCTTCTTCTGAACAGCGTGAGAGCGTTCCCTGTGAACGCCGTGACCTTCCTCAGCTTTGAGATGCTGCTGAGAGCCATGACCAACTCACCTCAGGACTAAGGGACAGCTGCAGGATGATGAACTTTTGTAGGCCAAAACCCGGAAACAAGTTAGCAAATTAGCATTTCCATCGGTTCCATCATTCTTTGATGGTTTTTTTTTAATGAAGCATTGGTTAAATGGCTGAAATAAGGCCTGTGGTGAACACAAGCTCGATATTTCTTAATGGTTTATTCTAGGACAAGTAAATAGGTTTTACTTGTCTTGAAAAAGGTGGTTGCTAATACTAGTCACTTTCACAGCTGTGTTGTGTTTATAATCTCACACTTGCAAACTATTCTTGCAAACTCAAACTTCAGGGATAATGTGTTTTAAATACAGACTGAAAAAGGTCTCTGAAGTTGGGATGAAATGGTTACCGGTTTGACGATAAACTGATAAAAAGTCCTGACGGTTAGTATTACCATTTCAAATTCGAATTATTATTAAAACCGTGTTTGATTATCGCAATTTGAAAACTAAATACTTAATAAATACTTATCAGCATGTTGTAACATGCTTCGTATGAAAACATGACGGAAGGCAGAGTGAAAACAATTATATGAGAGAATTGTATGATGGAATTCTATAAATGCCTAAGGGGGATCCGACTGTCTTCAAGAACGTTTCGATGTTATTTTCTTTTCATTTTTCCTCTGTGTAATGCCTAATAAACTAGTGTTTATAAGCGCAGCACTGCTTTGTTTACAGAGGTTCTTTCTGTTCTTCCATAAGCACCACCTGCTGTCTTGAAGATTTATATTTTCATTTAGCCTGTCTGTTATAACATGTTATGTTTAAGTCACCCAGCCAATAGTTTTTGTTTGATTAAAATCCAGCTATCATTTTTTAGTTTAATTTTAAAGTTTATTCAAACAAAAAGTGTATAGATTTTACTTGTGTATGAGTACTATTTCCAACATTTCCTGCACATTTTAACAATATTAATAACCTTATCATTTTGGCCACTATAATCATGATATGAAAATCCTACTGGGCTTTTGTTGAAAGAATCAGAATGATGCGAACTGACAAGTTGGCCTACAAAAACACGTCATCACTGTGCATCTCTGTTAGTGCCTATAAATAAGCTGTGCTGATTTTGATTTATCCAGTGACTTGAATAGTTTGATTCTGTTCATCAAACTGTTTTGTACACTGATTCTTTCAGTGACTCGTTCTGTAGGTTACAGAAAGTGTCGCAAAATTTGTGGGCAAAATCCAGTCATTTTACTAAGGATCCACACTATTGTGAGTTTCAGTGAGGGGGAAAATGTTCCACACTCAGATTTCATTCATGTTCAAGCTATTTTTTTATGTTAATGTTCTTTAATGTTTTTTTTTTTATTTATGTTTTTGAGTGTTTTAAGTCTCTTCAGTTTTTATGCTCACCCAGGCTGCATTTATTTGATCCGAAATACAGTAAAAACGGTAATATTGTGAAATAGTATTACAATTGAAAATAACCATTTTCTATATTTGTTAAATGCTGTGAACAAAGCTGGGTTTTCAGCATCATTACTCTAGTCTTCAGTGTCACATGATCCTTCAGCAATCATTCTAATATACTGATTTGCTGCTCAAGAAACATTTCTGATTATTATCAACAGTTGTGCTGCTTCATATTTTTGTGGAAACCATGATATGCTACCATTTATATGTTTGGGGTGAGAAATTAGTATTATTCAGCAAGTTTATAATGTTACAAAAGCATTTGAGGATGATTTCTGAAGGATCATGTGACATTGAAGAATAGAACAGTAGTCCTAAATCCTATTAATATTTTTGCTTTGAAAAGTTAGTGTAAGTGTTTTAACAAAAATACAAACTGCACACTTCTGCTTTTATACCCCATGAATACTGTAGACTTGCATTGTAAAGCATATTCTTATATGATTTTCTGTTTTTACAAGGAAAAGTATTTACAACTTACTAACTTTTTTTTTTATTTGAAACAGATCAGAACTAGAAACCATTGCTAACATATGTGGTTATGTTACTAAGTTACGAGCGGGTTTCCAACCAACAGGAAGATAACACTGCCATTCTACTTTTATAGTATTACTATTAGACTTTTATATATTAGCTATATGTAAAAACACTATGGCAGCTGGATGTGCACTAAGTAAAAATTTACTCTACAAAGGATACAAATTGTGCTCTATCAAAGACATTGCTCTGTTGGTTCTTAACGTAACCTTAAAAAAAATTTTTTTAAGCAATAAGTAATATATATGACACAAAGTTTTGGGGAAGCAATTGACTTGTTAACAGTAGCTTTTAAAAATCTGTAAAAATGTTGTTGTACAGTTATCTTTTGAATATATGAGGTGTTTGCACATGCAAGAACAATGCCATGAACTGAAATAAAACACACCAAACATCAGATGAGCCACTTTTATTTCATCCAGTCATCCAGAGACATTTATTGCAATGACACTTTCTGGCTTGGCAATCCTGTTTTTGTGTCCTTCATTTTCCTTACTGTTTTTCATAAACTCATGTTATCAGTTTGAATTCTTCAAAATCAATCCACATGCCTGCTCAGAGTTGAACAAATGGGAATTTAATAAGAGTTTCAAGGGGCTCCTTTTTTTTTAAATTGTTTTTTTTTTTTTTCAAAGAGTGTTTCTTTATTTAAAGGGGTGGTTCATGGTGATTTCACTTTTTTAACATTAGTGTGTAATGTTGCTGTTTGAGCATAAACAATATCTGCAACGCTATGAAGCTGAAAGTTCAATGCAAACGGAGATATCGTCTTTTAAAATTCTGGCAGTTTAATGCCTACAAAAACGGCTGGTAGGGACTACAACAAGTTACTTCCCGGGTTCGTGACAGCACAAACCCAGATAAACCCCGCCCTCAAGAAAAGGCAGCAAAGGGGGCGAGGCCAAGCTGCTGCTTTAGAGAAGAGGAGGAGAAAACTAGAAGTGCACGTAAAATCTATTCATATATGAATCGCGAATCTGTCTTCTAACGATTCTAATGGATTCACAAGTTCAAAATCAATGTTCTAAAGCAACGGTTCCTCACGTTCTCCTGCCCTGCATCTCTCTCTCAGCTCAGCTATAACAATGAACTGTTCCAATTATACACTTATTTTCACATAGCTATGAGAAGCGTTAAACATGGACGCGTGCAGTTGCCGTACTGTATTAAAGCTTTAATCAGGATAAAACTGTACATTAAAAACTAACATAACTAGTATAATTTACAAATAACAGCGTATCTAAAAATATGAGACAACAACAAAAAAAAAACATAGGCCTACCATTAAAAGCGTGCTTGCACAGGTTCTGCACGATCATCTTCAATAATATACTCTTGCTTCTCAATCAGGCTCAAACTGATAAACGATATTAACAACGCCATTGTTTACAATACAACCGGAGCACATGCCGCTGAGGTGAGGGGCGGGACGTTTAGAGACGGTTTAGCCAATCACAACACACTGGGCTAGCTAACCAATCCCATTTCCGAGGGAGGGGCTTCATAAAAGAAGGAAATGATCAGTGCGTTTTTCAGAGAGAGGACAGAATGTGTGGGAATAAAGTAAATTATGTGAAAATAATCGTTTTTTAAAAAACAACAAAGCTTGCACATGTTAGACCACACCTGATAAACACAATCAAGCCTAGAAAAACCCAGTGAACCAACCCTTTAAGGTTTCTGTGCTGCTCAAACCCATCAGTCTCTTTCAAACAACAGCCTCAAAGACCCTTCCAAAGGCCTGTTTCTATCTTATTATTCTCTTACAATTTTAAAAACAAAACCTTACTACTAAATACTTCATTGATGGCTTCTGTGCTCTAGTAAACAAAGGTACAGTATAAATGATAACACACATCTATTAATACATTTTAAATATTACCAAAATAATTTATTTTTCATTGGTCATTTAGTTTTTGGAAATGACTCCTGATAGCCGTAAAGAGGGTCTAAAAAAAAATGCACAATCCCATCCAAATGAGAAGGGGGTTTTTAATGGCTAATCCATTAAAAAATGGTCCTAAAGTATATTTATTAATATATAATAAAATATTACTTATTTCTTTAGATTTTGGAGTGAAATACTTAAGATTCACCCATTAATCAGGATGTGTTGTTCTTTAATGTCAAAATATTAAATATTATTGACTATTCATCATTTTAACTTTTTTAATTTTAACAAACTATTGCCCAGTGAAAAATGAAAAAAAAATAAATAAATATACCAGTGCACATGATTTTTCATTTCTGAATGTTAAAATTTATTTTTAATGCCAAACCACTTCATGACCTGAGACAGAAAAAAAAAAAATCTAAGTCTATAATCAACATAATCTATATTTTTGTTTTAACTTCCAACCAGTTATTAGTTTGTTAATATGAATGTCAAATGCCTGTCTTTAATCTCATCAAACACCTCTCTTATTATGCTGGTCCTGTACTTCACTGATGGCTTCCCAAAATTGGTTTGCATTCATATTTATCTCAACACATACAAATATGGTCTTAAAAACATCAGATTTCTCAATTCTTCTATGCATGTTCCCATTCGCAGTTTGGTCTCTCATTTTGTATTGTTTGTGTCTGGTCAAGTGATATTAAGCGCTGATCTTTTCTCTGTTGTTTGCATGTCATCCTTGTGTTACCGCAAGACTACGGTCCAGTCTGCCGCTGCGTTGACCCCTGGCTTACGTAGAGTCAAAACTGCAAGTGTAGAGTCAAACTCAAACTCTAAAGCAGACTCTGTACCATCTGAAAAAGAGACAAAAAAAAAAAATCCATATGTTGTGCAAAGTCAGTGGTTTTCAGCGGGTCTTACTTCAGGGCCCAAATTTACTTTTGTACAATAAACATTTTGATACTTTGAGTTGTCCAAAGTGGAGAAAAATATTTTTATTACTATCTGCAGTAAATATAAGTACAACTGTGTAAGTGTTTGGTTTCTAAATTTTGTCAGCATCCAATAAATCAATAAATAACTGCACAAAACGCATTTTTGACAGCAAAAACCATTATCCTTGTTGTATGTGAATCCTTATTTAAAGTTCACCCAAAAAAAAAAAAAAAAACTTTTGTCATTTACTCTCCCTCAATTTGTTTCAAACCTGTGCGAGTTAGTTTCTTCTGTTGAACACAAAAGATACTATTTTGAAGAAGGCTGGGAAACAAACAGTTGGCAGTAGTCATTGACCTCCATAGTATTGAAAAATGGATACAATTGACTGAAATGGATACAGCGCCTGTACCACATTCTTTAAAATATTTTCTTTTGTGTTCAGCAGAAGAAAGAAATTCACACAGGTTTGAAACAACTTGAGAGTGAGTAAATGACAGAATTTTCATTTTTTGGGTGAACTATCCATTTAAACGGTCCCTTTAAAACTGTCCTTTTGTTCAGTGTGTTGCGGATGTCTACCAATTTTTAGTTAAATTTGGTTCATAATTTTTTGATTGCATGGCCTGGACATTAAGGGTATGTTTTAGTGACAATGACACTGTACTTAAAACTGAAAAGTATTTCCTTTACGTTTTTGAAAAATTCTGCATACAGACGACAACATTGATGATCCCCGTTCACACAGATGCTAGAAAATAACAAAAAACACAGTATAGTAGGTCTAGGCCAGTAGTGGTAACTTGTTAAGAAAAAAATGACACCAGTGGCGTTCCATCCATTAAGCTGCGAATGCTCGCATACCAGGGTCACATTTGAGAGAATAAGTTCACTGGTTAATTTATATAAACATGATTATAAGTTGATCCTTTGTCATTTGAAATGTAACTTAAAGCTTTAAGAGTTAGGAATAAGTACGTAAAATGTTTTTTTTTTGCCAAATGGCAGTCATTTTCTGTAAATCTACGTCGGTGACAGAAGTTTCTGTGTTTGGCGCCTCTGCTCTGTCGCTGTGACTTGTCAGAATTGTAGCGCGTTCTCACTGGTTTGCTCGCATGCAGATGATTTCATGCACGAGGTAAGCTGTCCGTGAAGCGCTCAGCCAAGCAGAAAAATGCACTGTTGCTGTCAGATCTCGATTGCCGAAAATCACATCGTGTTTAATGCAAAACCAAATCGACTAAATCAAAAGAAAAAAAACACCGTAACTGTATATTTTTGTTTTCTCAAGCAAAGAAAATTTTAAAAGTCCACTGAAAACATATCTTCTTACATTTTTTTTGTCTGCAATGTCGTTGAAGATATTGTCAACGTGGTAAATTAAAAAAAACATAAATTTTAATAATTAAAAGCAGGAAAGAAAGCAAACAATTCTTATAAAATTTAAACACATTAGAGTATTGTTCCTTTGTTGCGTTTATGCTCGTGCGCGTACAGTTTAAAATTCCTTCTCGAGTTATTGTTCTTGCACACGGCTTCAACTTATTATTCTTATATATTATTCTTTTGGATACTCTGCATATTGGAGTAGTGTCACCCGCGTGGGAGATTTAACTCCTATAGACTGGGAATTTTAAAAAAATGATTCAGTCCATGTGTCTTAATTTTAGCACTCAGCATACCCGGTAAAAAAAAAAAAGTCACCGCTCGCCACTGCACTACACGCCTGCACACATACACATTCCTATAGACTGAACTTGTCATATGAATGCGCATGACAGCATTTTCACAAGGTCAAAGTTTCGTAGTTTTCTCAGAAACAAAAATGGTTCCATTTTAAACTTGCACTTTGAAAACTGTTTTCAAAAGTTTAAGTTTTTAGCTCCTCAAAATGCCATTGTTGAGTAAATGAACAACTAAAATGCATTAAATATTTTCCCTTTTCAGTGTCGTGTAAACACCCCTAAAAACAACATATTTTTTAGTAAATCTTATTATTTTCCTATTATTTTAACGGTTTCTTATCAGATTGTTTGATGAGAGCCTGCATGGTAGAAGCTTGTGAGAATGCCAAAGCAGATTGCATGACATTAGCAGACATTTTACCCATATACAGGTGCATCTCAATAAATTAGAATGTCATGGAAAAGTTCATTTATTTCAGTAATTCAACTCAAATTAGGAAACTCGTGTATTAAATAAATTCAGTGCACACAGACGGAAGTAGTTTAAGTGTTTGGTTCTTTTAATTGGGATGATTTTGGCTCACATTTAACAAAAACCCACCAATTCACTCTCAACTAATTAGAATACTTCATAAGACCAACAAAAAAATGTTTTTATTTTTTGGTGAAGGTGGCCTTTGGAAAGTATGTTCATTTACTGTACATGTACTCAATACTTGGTTGGGCCTCCTTTTGCATGAATTACTGCATCAGTGCGGCGTGGCATGGAGACAATCAGCCTGTGGCACTGCTGAGGTGGTAAAAGACTTAAACTACTTCAGTCTGTGTGCATTGAATTTATTTAATACACGAGTTTCACAATTTGCGTTGAATTACTGAAATAAATGAACTTTTCCACGACATTCTAATTTATTAAGATGCACTGTAAGCTGTAAAAATTCATAACTAATTTACATTACCAAGCCAATGATATTAGCAGTTAACCACTATAATATAACAGTGACACTGACCTGCATTTTTCAGTGTGACAGAGGACGGTTGACTCCCTCCAAAGATCACAATTTTTTCTATCCAAGAGGCAGTGGAAAACTGGGAGTCTGGGGCCAGATTTCTGAGAAAACAAAAATAAAAAACAGATAGATGAGGGACCAAATAATTTGAAACAGCAAGGCATTGCTGTTTTTTAATCTAAATTAACACCAAAAAGAGCTATAAAGAAAAAGAGAGCAGACCGACCTGGAAGACAGCGTGTTGGCAGAGAAAGACAGATGTCTGTGGACAAACTGCTTTGCTTCTTCAAAGCTGAAGGTATGGAAGTCATCGATGTACAGCTCACCTTCAGCAGAACCCTGAAGCACAAGACAGCAGTGAATGTGAAGTGCTACTAAACACAGATGAAAACAATATCCATGTATATCAAATATGAAACGTTGATTTCTGTTTGGATTTCAGAACTGAATACGTGTATAAGAGTCAAAATTTGCTACGGGGAACCACAGTTTTAAAAAGTGATTTTTCACTATTATTTACAACAGCATCTGCATTTTCATGGGTTTAAATAAAAGATTTTTTGTTATAAGAGACAAAAACAACTTTATGCATCAGAAGTTAACGTATTTGTGACAGGTGAACGTAACATTTTTGACAAGCCAAAGCTGTCAGTTTCTGAGTAACATGCAATGTATTTAAGCCATAAAATAAAGCCACGAACCCCACTTGGAACGTCTTCAGCATGTTTCATAATTACCCAAAAAATCAATCATTTTCACCCCGTACGCACATCATAACGTCCATCAAAAACTTGCTGACTGTCAGTTGGAATATTATAACTTACAACATCAACATAACACACTCATGGGCATCACTCATTTCACTGAATATCTACCAGCTAAGAAATAATTATTACCAATCCATCGGTTCTCAAATCACATCATTTGAACATCAGAGCATCAATGTCTGTCAAAACATAACGTGCACAATACACAGTAGTATGTACCATTGAGAGGGAGAAAATAGCAGCCTAAGCGTCTTCATCATGCTGTTTGTCAAAGACGATAACATGCAGAATACATAACACACAAGTGTATTTGTTTGTCACTCACTGAAATTAAATGGGATTGATCAGGGAATTGAGTGAAATACTTCAATGCATGTTAAAGAGAATAAATGCCAATCCAATTGAAAAACCTCACTGGGATAGTGAACATTGTTCAACGTGTTGGTTTTGACAGATTTTCAAATTCTGATTCTGGCATTCATGATTTCAATATTTTGATCATAATATACAAGCATAGATTCTGGAAATTGACAGGTGATTTGTATAAACTGTAGTTTGAATATTATCTTCTTAGTTTAAAATATTAAAGCAATTATAAAAGTTTGATAAAAGGTTGAAAACCTTACATGATTTGTTACATTTAATTACCCCTTAGCAGATTTTGACTCCTATATGTACTAGGATACACTGAATCACCTGAGAACTGAGCGCAACATAAAGAGTGTATGGGTCATTCTCCATACAGGATGAAGATCTCCTAACACGGTCTTTCCTGCAAATAATGGACCCTCCTCGCTGGAAAACTGGGATCTGAAACACGAGACAGAGAAAGTAGAGATACAACACAGAAAAGCAGGATTTAGCTGTCTGAGAAATACTGAAACACAAAATATTGCTGCAATTATAGAAAACATTGAAATAAGTTGGAAAGTAAAAATCCATTTGACCTGTCATGGTAAGGTCTGAAAATCATCTAAAACAAATTTGAGTAACATTAAAAAAAAGTCAAACTGTCTAGACTCACAGAGCTCATGGTGACAGGAATGTAGAGGCTCTGATCTCCATCATGCTTCTGGAAAGTGTGAACATCATACCAGACCTACAATAGAAACCCAGAGAAAGTGTTTGAGACTTTAGAGAGACTTGGAAGAGATAAATATCCATTCAGACTGTGCCATTCAGTGTTGAAAAACACATTACCTCGCCTTTCCCAGGCAGATAGGCTGTAACACCAGTAGCGCCCTCATCAGTGACGGGATGCACCAGCAAATCCTTCCCTATGAAAAGAAACAAACCTGTTAGCCTTCTCTGCAACATTTATTTGGGCTAATTATAATTTATGTATAAAAACTCACCAATCAAGTACTCATCCTCGATTGAGAAAGTGGCGACATCATCAGGATACTCTACCCATAAAGGTCTGTAAAAAGTTAAGAGAATTAATTATATGAACCCCTAATTAACACTGTATGAGATCTGCTATTTTCAAAATCTAATACCACATTTATATAAAAAATTATATTAGTTCTCACAAAGTTAATTCACAAGAGTGCAGAATCGATCTGGACTGAACAAAACACTGGCGTTTTCAGATAGCTAATCTAAATGCCTCTGCATTCATGTGCTTAACAGAAACGTGTGTGGTTGATTATAAATCTTGATGCAAAAAAAAAAATAAAAATCTGAGCAACATGAGTAGATCTAAATGTAATGCTGCAATCAACTCTTCTTACATGTTCACATTTCACTTTAATCATGAAAGCCATCATTTTTTTCCCCCTTTATATTGAATTTGGAGGGCATTTTTCCCCAAGCCCCCACTATTTCCAGACCTTGATTGTCTTGGGCTGACTCACCTCATAACAGGCTGTCCGGTGCGGTGTGTGTTGTAGAAAAGCTGGTACCAGTAAGGCAGGAGAGCATATCGCTGGCGTATCGCCTCCCGGATGAGGGCGGTGTTCTCGGGTCCAAACAGCCAGGGTTCCCTGCGGGGTGTGTCTATGTGAGCATGTGCACGGAAAAATGGCTGGTAAGCTCCTGCCTGGTACCATCGCACCAAAAGTTCAGCACTGGGATGTTTAAAGAAGCCACCAACATCAGCTGAGGAAGAGGTAGACAGGTACAGCATGAGAGGTTACCGGCAGACAATCAACAGGCCATACTAATGTTATTATTATTAGAGTAACATACACTACTGGTCAAAAATTTGGAATTTTTATTTTTTTATGTTTTCCAGTCATTCTCATTTACGGACATAAAACATATTATTGACTGACCCATAATGTTAAGTTTTTCGAGTAGAATGACATAATTTGCCTTTAGTTAATTTATGCTATTTATAACTTGACTTAAAAAGTTATATTTTTCTTGCTGTATATAATTATATTGCATTAATATTATATTGCATCACTGTTTTCTTGTGCCGAGTATGAACATCCTTTCGGTTTATTCAGTTATTATACACTAAGATGCAATAGTGGCGTGCAAATGCCACTGAAAAATAACAACAAAAAAATGCCACAAATACCATCACAAAAATGTCCTGGTGGGAATATGATTAAGATATCAGATTCAGTAAGGATTCACAGTAAAAAATAAATAAATAAATAAATTTCTAATTCAATACATAGGTATTTGCATTCATACTGCATAATTTGAGTGAAACATTTAAAAATTAACAAGACATTTTATACTGATTGAAACAAAACCTTTTTTTTTGCTCTCAATTAATGAGAGACATTGGCAAGTTCACTTTTGGTGGCCGTTATTTAAATATAAAAGCAGTTTTGTTTACCCATTGCAAGCATTGTACGTCATTTCTCATTTGCATCAGTGTGTATACTAAAGGTCAGCACCTCTTATCACTCACCTCCACAGAAAGAGATGCCCACTAAGCCCAGACTCAAGCACATGGGGATGGAGACCTTCAGATGACCCCATTCAGCAGCGTTATCTCCTGTCCACACTGCACCTGAGCAACGGAGACAGGAATCTGTCACTAAACGCTTCGGTACAAACACAAACAAGCCTTGCGTGCAACGTGAATGTGCCTCTCACCGTAGCGCTGGGATCCAGCAAAAAATGCTCGGGTCAGAACGAAAGGTCTCTGCACTCCTCCTGAACGCAGAATCAGGCCGTCGGCAGTCGCCTTTTGCTGGTACACAAAATTATCGTTAAGAAAGAAACCACAGCTACTTCAGTCTTTCCCAGCCCTTCATTTTCCTTTTCTGTATCACACAAATCTTTTAATACTGAGTGTCTCCTTTTTAACATTTTATCCATACCAGTTTATACATATATACAGGTGCATCTCAATAAATTAGAATGTCGTGGAAAAGTTCATTTATTTCAGTAATTCAACTCAAATTGTGAAACTCGTGTATTAAATTAATTCAGTGCACATAGACTGAAGTAGTTTAAGTCTTTGTTTCTTTTAATTGGGATGATTTTGGCTCACATTTCACAAAAACCCACCAATTCACTATCTCAACAAATTAGAATACTTCATACATACTTCATAAATACAATACATACATGGTTGGGCCTCCTTTTGCATGAATTACTGCATCAGTGCGGCGTGGCATGGGGACAATCAGCCTGTGGCACTGCTGAGGTGGTATGGAAGCCCAGGTTGATAGCGGCCTTCAGGTCATCTGCATTGTTGGGTCTGGTGTCTCTCATCTTCCTCTTGACAATACCCCATAGATTCTCCATGGGGTTCAGGTCAGGCGAGTTTGCAGGCCAATCAAGCACAGTAACACCATGGTTATTGAACCAGCTTTTGGTGCTTTTGGCAGTGTGGGCAGGTGCCAAGTCCTGCTGGAAAATAAAATCAGCATCTCTATAAAGCTTGTCAGCAGAAGAAAGCATGAAGTGCTCTAAAATTTCCTGGTAGATGGCTGCGTTGACTGTGGACTTCAGAAAACACAGTGGACCAAGTCTCTTTTCAGATGAGAGTAAATTTTGCATTTCATTTGGAAATTAAGGTCCCAGAGTCCTGGAAGAAGAGTGGAGAGGCACAGAAACCATGTTGCTTGAAGTCCAGTGTGAAGTTTCCACAGTCCGTGATGATTTGGGCTGCCATGTCATCTGCTGGTGTTGGTCCACTGTGTTTTCTGAAGTCCACAGTCAAAGCAGCCATCAACCAGGAAATTTTAGAGCACTTCATGCTTCCTTCTGCTGACAGCTTTATGGAGATGCTGATTTCATTTTCCGGCAGGATTTGGCACTTGCCCACACTGCTAAAAGCACCAAAATCTGGTTCAATAACCATGGTGTTACTGTGCTTGATTGGCCGGCAAACTCGCCTGACCTGAACCCCATAGAGATTCTTTGGGGTATTGTCAAGAGGAAGATGAGAGACACCAGACCCAACAATGCAGATGAGCTGAAGTCCGCTATCAAAGCAACCTGGGCTTCCATTACACCTGAGCAGTGCCACAGGCTGATTGTTTCCATGCCACGCCGCACTGATGCAGTAATTCATGCAAAAGGAGGCCCAACCAAGTATTGAGTCCATGTACCGTAAATGAACATACTTTCCAGAAGGCCACCAATTCACTAAAAATGTTTTTTTTTTATGAAGTATTCTAATTTGTTGAGATGTGAATTGGTGGGTTTTTGTGAAATTTGAGCCAAAATCATCCCAATTAAAAGAACCAAAGACTTAAACTACTTCAGTCTGTGTGCATTGAATTTATTTAATACACAAGTTTCACAATTTGAGTTGAATTACTGAAATAAATGAACTTTTCCACGACATTCTAATTTATTGAGATGCACCTATATTAGGGCTGCCCTCGACACATATTTTTCTGGTCGACTAGTAGTCGTTCATTTGAAGCGATTAGTCGACTAATCACACGTTTATATTAATAAACCATATGATTCATAATGATGAGCCTTTAATTGCCTATAGCCTATCAACGCTCAAGCGCATGCATAAAGCTTGCCACAGCACACCGGCAAAAGTAATGATTATTAATGCGTCAGGAAAAAAACCCAGCAAGAAATCTGCCTTAACATTACAATAATTTTTGATAAGTGTTTTCTGTATTTTCGGCTGCAGTGACGAAGTCGACGACACTGACTCGTCATATCCACAGTGGACGTGCACGTTTTATACGGATTACATAATCTAAAAATATTTGTTTTCCATTTGAATTGGTTCATTTAAAAGTAGACATTTTCTATAGATATAGACTAGCTATTAATGATCTGTCTATCATGGACTACGTGACTTCGCCAGTTCCTGTGGATTTTTTTTTCTGCGATTAAGCGACTAATGAAATTTTGATCGACTAAGCCAGGTTGGTCAACTGGGCAGCCCTAATATATATGTATATACACACAAAATTCTAATACCATTTATTTTGTCTATAGCTGTTTGGTAAATATGTATATATGAATGCAACACTGACAAGAGTAATCTATAATAAATGCAGATTGTAACCATAAAACTTTTTTTCTCTCCAAGATATATCAGGTCAGAATAATCTGTTACACTGATAGCAGGGCAGGTCAGATTAACCTGTTACACTGATAGCAGGACAAGTTGTCACATGACAATTTACCCTGTAATTCAATAATCGATAAATCGATAAAAGTATCCAACCAGATTTTCGCAGTGAGTTTGCGAAAATATGCTCTTTTGCACTTTTAACATGAGCCTGGCAGTAAAGAATAAAACACCTTTTTCTCTCACATTTTGATATCTTATCAAATATATACCTTCATTTGTCATTTTTTCCTGCGTGTGTGAATTTTTTATATTTTTGAGAATGTGATAAAAAACCATTGCCCACCTTACACTAGTGAGAATTTTACTAGTATTAAAATACTTAACATTAGCTAAATTAAACTTACATATTCAATAATAATTGGTGACACTGACCTAATTGGATTATATCATAATGATAATTATATATAAATCCTAAAATTATTTAAAGGTATGCTTAATTTAGCTAAATATTAGATGCTAAATATGTTTATTTCTTGTAATTTTGGGGTTAAAATGTGGCCTGGACATGTGGGCATATGTGAGATAGGGATAGTTCACACGGACTACTTTGTCGATCATCTTGGTACTTTTCTGGACCTTGAACGTGGTAGTTACCTTGCTGTCTATGGGAGGGTCAGAGAGCCCTCTGATTTCATCAAAAATATCTTGAATTGTGTTCCGAAGATTAACGAAGGTCTTACGGGTTTGAAACGACCCGAGGGTGAGTAATTAATGACAGAATTTTCATTTTTGGGTGAACTAACCCTTTAAAAAACTGAATAAAAATACATAAATGAATAAGCAAACAAACATATCACAAAAAAAGGTTCTCTCACCACATAGAGCCCATAAAGATTGTGAACATCTCTGTGCTCCCAGACACCATGAAGTGCATCTTTGTGCATGGTGACCTCAGGCCCATTAAACACAGACGGCTCATTCATGTCATTCCAGATGTACTGATTCTCCATGGAACCCTGGACAAAGACACACAACATTTCATAAAAATACAATACTAAAATCATCAATGTTAACATTTTAATTTTGAAAGACAATCTAATAAAAAGCCAGGGGTAGCAGCTGTTCAGAAAGCCCTCACCTCATACTGGTCATATGCAAACTGGCTGGCCCACCAGGCTCTCATCTCAGGGTTAGTAAAGTCTGGATAGCCCGAATTACCTTCAGCAGAGAAAACAATTAATTTCAGATAATTTCAGAGCTCCGAAGAGTTTGTCACATTGATTTTAAGACAGCTGGATGAGTAGCTACACACCTGGCCAACACCAGCCTTCATAGTCTCCTCCATCTTTGTTTTTGACATAAAAGTTTTTGGAGCAAATCTCATTGTGAATCTTGTAGCCGCTGTCCACCCTGATGTGAGGATCTACAATGGCCACTAGCTGAGGAGACCGAAAAAAACAATGTCACAAATTTATCAAAGCCTTTAGTAATTAAAATGATTTTGGACTCTGTGATATTCATTATATATTCACAATCGGTTTGCTAGCAATATAACCATAAGCTACATTTTATTGAAAATACTAATGATTTGCATTCACTTTTTCTTTGGAAAACTTAATGGTGAATAAAGTGGAATTGGACTACTTGCATTATTTTTATTTTCCTTGCAAATTGTGAGTATAACAGCTTAAAGTCGTAGTGAAACAGAAGATGCAACAGACTTTACAACCACATTTAGACATATTGTGAAGTAATTTGTGAAAAGTAGGGTGGGACTTGATTTTATCCATTGGATTTTATCCGATTGGATATAAGATATAATTTCAGACACTCACTTTGCGTCTTTTGTCCATCAGGCCCTGCAGCATTTCTTTAGGTTGGGGGAAATTGCTGGGATCCCAGGTGAAGTAGCGCTTTCCGTCTGCATGTTCAATGTCTAGCCAAATGAAGTCATATGGGATGTCATGCTCATCAAAGCCCTGGTCGACAGTTTTTACATCCTCCTGATCATTATAGTTCCAGCGGCACTGATGATATGCCAGTGCAGAGAGAGGAGGAAACGACTGAGTGCCTAAGAAAGAGAGGGTTATGTTTAGGAGGATAAATGTAACACTTTCAAACTACCTTATGAACACAGAATAAAGGACATTATACCACTAATGATGATTCAAAATCTGCATATGATTTATGGATTCAGATTTAATGTAAAATGTAATCTTATAAAAAGTAATATCTTATTATTTTTCTGATTAATAACTTCTCATTAATGAGCAAACCTTTCATTACTACATTTATCTCTTTTTTGTTAATAAAAAAAAGACATTCTTTGAAATTCAAAATGATACATTAACTATATTATGAAAGATAAAAATGTATTATGTATTTAATTCTAAAATTGTGTTTGAATATATTATTATGTGAAACTTATAAGAACATGTAATCGAAGAATTACCAATATTAAGATAAAATTCCTCATGACTGATCAAAAGCAGCCCGAATTGATTAAATCTACATATTCATTTTCTAACAAAACAAATGATTATGAAGTAACAGAATACATTCAATCAATTTTTCATGCTGCAGTGGTTCATAAATAGCCATGCATATTGATGTTTATCAACAAAATTCAGTTCCAAGAATGTGTGTGAGATACAGTATATTTTACAAAATTATTTTTGAGACCAATCTAACTCAAACAGTCAGGTTTGTTAGTCTTGGTTTATTTGCAAAGTTTGGTTCCCCTACTAAACCCTATGCAATTGTTAGACATTTGTACATATCTCTTCCAGTTCAACATGGAACCAAATGTAATATTTGATAACGGTAAGATAATATTCCAGGTTATTTTCAACCTTCATACTATGTCATGATTATGTCATTTGTTTTTATGGATCTGAATAATGAAAAGCATGAATGAAATTTGAGATCTAAAGGCAGTCAGCAATATTATGCCAAAATTTTTTTCAAAATGTCAATATGTTTTGAAAAATATGAGGGGGAGTAAATGATGACAGACTGAGTGAACTATACATTTAAGTTGAAACCAACATGAAATGTCCTTTACAAAAATGTTTCCCAAGTTTAGCATTAACACTGCATGCAGTGATGTGCGTGGTGGCACTTCCTTTTCCTGTGTGTTTGTGTACCTGTAAGCGAGGCATACTGAGTGAAGACATCCGCAGGTTTTGGTCCCAGCATGATAAAGACATCAATAAGTCCACTCTCAGATATCCAGCGTACATCCGTCTGAGGAACTTCATTAGAAACTTGTACGAAGTCCAGTATTTTTCCAAACACTGTCTGAAATATGGACACACATTTAAAGGAATTGTTATAAAACATTTAAAGATATGCACTGATACCAAACCTGATAGACCTGATCAAACAAACTGTTAACATCAGGCAATATTGCAAGGCTCTCTGATATATTATGCTTCCCTAATTTGAATCTTGTAGACCAAAAGCATTAGACAATTTAACAAAAACAACTAAAGAAAGAGCAGGTTGCTCACTCTCACCTTTCCTGCTGTATTTGAGCTGATGTCCACCCATGTCTCTGCTGCATTGAGCCAGAAGATGCCCATGGTGCGGTCATTGCTATGAGATATGAGGACAGGAACTGCCCCATAAAGGGCCATTGGGTTGTGTAGCTCATACTGAAAAACATCCAAGTTGTACAGCCGATACGGGTCTGATCCACTATGAAAAACAACAAAACAATGGTTTATTCAATGGATGTGATTTTGTGCCAAAATGATAAGCTAAAAAAAAACTAATGAATAATAAGCTGGCGTCACAATGTTTCATAACAACGGATCTTCATTTAAATATAATCAATATTCAGTTTAGACTTGGCTGGTGGACAGCATGCCTAATAGCAAAACCAGCACTAGCCAGCAACAATCACCCTAGACCAGCATCAAAATCAGTATATATCTATATTTTGAATCATGTCCTGCATTGGGAAAAAAAGCCTCCTTCCTGGTTCAAGTGTCAATATGATGCGATTTCAATTTTTCCTTTCTCTTTGGAGTGTTACAAGCTCTTGGTGCATAAAGAAGATCTGTAAAGTTGCAAAGACTAAAGTCTCAAATCCAAAAGAGTTATTCTTTATAAATGTTAAGAGTCAACCACGCCTACCTAAATCGGCTCGTTCTAACACGCCTCCACATACAGTATCTACGTCACGATGTGGGAAGATTAGATTTGCATAACGCCGCCCAAATGTTCAAGCAAAGAAAGAAGGCTTAACTTTTATTCTCGCTGTTGTATTGTTGTTGCCGCCGCCATGTCATGAAGGCGCTGAGTGTTTGTTGTGAAAGCGAAACTACTTTTTTGGCCTTCCAAAAGAGTCATATATCCGCTTCGTCATGCCTGGGCTGATCCTTGCTGGTTGCTGAGGAAATCATCCCTTTGCCCTGTGGACTTGCCCGCCTCGGCTTTCACCGTGGACGAAGCGGAGTCTAGCCCGGGGTCGTTACATGTGGTTGCTGCAAGCCTCCTTCATCGAATCCGCCGGCCGCACCATTCTTAAGCCCGCCCGCCTCCGCTCACTCTACCTGCCCTACGTTCTTCACTCTAGCCCACCGTGTGTTTCGTAGTGAAAGCGAAACTACTATGTTTGGCCTTCCAAAAATGGACACAAACTAGAAATCAGTGCTTAAGTTGTATTTACAACACTGTTCAAAAACAGTTCAACCCAAATATTCAGATGTATGCCGCACATTTGCGGAGGATGATGACTGTTTCCTGTGAGAGTAGCCTACAATGTCGGTGTCTGTTTCTATAAAATGGGGCAGTTCCAACTTTGAAAGGACAGTCTGGCACTTCTGACTCACAACCTGTAAGTACGTCTTAATATTTAAAGAATTTGCCACTGACTATTCAAACTCGAGTTTTAGCAGTTTAAGTAGCACGTTGTTGTTTGTCATTTTCCCGACATGGTTTTATGGTTTACCGCGCACGATGCACGCAACGTGTAAGAAGACGTATAAGTCATTATAATCAGTAATTATGTCCCCACTGGATGCAAAAATGCCTCGTTAGTAATGGGTTTTATTGTTTTTTGTCTCGTCGCTCCGGCCAGGACACGGCATCACGTATGGTAAGGGGCAAAACATTTCCGTCACACGCTTGAGGAATTCGGCAATCACAACACGATCTGGATAGCTGGCCAATCAGAGCACCTCGTTTTTTTCAGACCGATGAGCTTTGTAAAATCGACACGTTTCAGAAAGCGGGGCATAGAGGAGAAACACTAATGTACAGTATGTGGAAAATAAATGTGTTTTTTAACCTAAACCGCATAAACACATTGCATATACCAAATACACAACATATGTTCTTTTTTAGCAACATCATATGACCCCTTTAGAGTAATAGTGACAACTTCAAAAACAGGCCATCCAAGATGCAGGTGAGTTTGTTTCATCATCGGAACAGATTTGGATAAATGTAGCATTGCATCACTCGCTCACCAATGGATGCTCCTCAGTGAATGCGTGCCGTCAGAATGAGAGACCAAACAGCTGATAAAAACATCACAATAATCTACACCATTCAGTCCATCAATAATTGCTTAGTCACCAAAACTGCATGTTTGGAAGAAACAAATCCAACATTAAGGGTTTTTTAACTTCAAAGTCAATAATCCATAATATTGCGTCCTCCACTGAAAAAAAACCGGTCTGAATCAGCAGAGAATACGCCATATCAGTCTTATTTACAAGAGAATTTTTTTTTTTTTACTGGAGGAAGCGTTATTATGGTTAAAACATCTTAATGCTGGATTTGTTTCTTACAAACACACAGCTTTTGACTTCACAAGATGTTAATTGATGGACTAAAGTCATGTGGATTATCTCTGGATCAGTGTCATGTTTTTATCAGCTGTTTGGACTCTCATTCTGATGGCACCCATTCACTGCATAAGATCCATCTGTAATCAAGTGAAGTAATGCTAAATTTCTCCTAATCCGAAGACGCAAACTCATCTTGGATGGCCTAACAGCGAGTACATTCAGCTTTGGGTGAACTATTCCTTTACGTTGCTTGTGTGTCCCGCATCAATCTCATGCATGTGTAAAAACTCACTCAGTGTTTTTCAGTTTGAGTGAGTCTGCGTGTTCCGGAATGCCATAGACGTGTTCCACACCAGGTAGAGAAAAATCTAAACTAATAGACGATGGACCTGAGTTGAAAAGATAAAAAAAAGATTAAACAAACACACTTGACTGAAATTATCTCACCAATATTCCACTGAATATGTTAGAGTAAAATGAGAAAGCTTTAACCACATTTCAATATACCATTGGGCTTTGAATCAGTATGAGATTTAAATGTTTCCTCCCACATGCCCGGTTTATCCTCTTCTTCTTTTATCTGTCCATCCTAAATAAAAAAATAAGAGATAAAGAAAAAAGTCAACAGGTTAAGTTCGTATGGAAAAAAGGAAAACATGTATACATTTGACCACTAATGACAAATTGTTGCAGAGCTCAAAGCTCAGAAAGAAATGTTACACTATCTAGGTATTGTTAAACAAATACAACAGGGTAAGAGAAGTCTAGTTGTTGAAAACATATCTACACACACCTCATTGGTTTGCTGCTCCACATTCTCCTGTCCTGTCGCTTGCTCCGACTCACTTTTACTGTAAAGCAGGCAAAGTTTCTCTTAATACAAATATGTATTGGTACAACTTAACAAGTTTAAACTACGTTAAGGAGGGTGAATTAGTGGTGCACCTATATGACTCATTGATAATCAGACCAATACAATACCTGTTCTTGATAACATTTTGCAATTAAGCTCAAATACAGGGTGATTCCACGACAAAACAAACATCTGTTGATTTTTGTTACAAAAATTACAAGTTTGCTTTGACTGGCCTTACTTTAAATGTACAGTGGGTACGGAAAGTATTCAGACCCCCTTAAATTGTTCACTCTTTGTTATATTGTAGCCATTTGCTAAAATCATTTTAAGTTATTTTTTTTCCTCATTAATGCACACAGCACCCCATATTGACAGAAAAACACAGAATTGTTGATTTTTGCAGATTTATTAAAAAAGAAAAACTGAAAAAAAAAAACTGGTCCTAAGTATTCAGACCCTTTGCAATGACACTCATATATTTAACTCAGGTGATCTCCATTTCTTCTGATCATCCTTGAGATTCTACACCTTCATTTGAGTCCAGCTGTGTTTGATTATACTGATTGGACTTGATTAGGAAAGCCACACACCTGTCTATATAAGACCTTACAGCTCACAGTGCATGTCAGAGCAATTGAGAATCATGAGGTCAAAGGAACTGCTCAGAAGAGCTCAGAGACAGAATTGTGGCAAGGCACATATCTGGCCCACTTTACAAAAACATTTCTGCTGCACTTAAGGTTCCTAAGAGCACAGTGGCCTCCATAATCCTTAAATGGAAGATGTTTGGGACGACCAGAACCCTTCCTAGAGCTGGGTGTCCGGCCAAACTGAGCTATCGGGGGGAAGAGCCTTGGTGAGAGAGGTAAAGAAGAGCCCAAAGATCACTGTGGCTGAGCTTCAGAGATGCAGTCGGGAGATGGGGAAAGTTGTAGAAAGTCAACCATCACTGCAGTCCTCCACCAGTCGGGGCTTTATGGCAGAGTACGGAAGCCTCTCCTCAGTGCAAGACCATGAAAGCCCACCTGGACTCCAAGCTGGTGAGAAATAAGATTCTCTGGTCTGATGAGACCAAGATAAAACTTTTTGGCCTTAAATTCTAAGCGGTATGTGTGGAGAAAAAAAGGGCACTGCTCATCACCTGTCCAATACAACAGTGAAGCATGGTGGTGACAGCATCATGCTGTGGGTGTGTTTTTCCGCTGCATGACAGGCCGACTGGTTGCAATCGAGGGAAAGATGAATTACAGGGATATCCTGGACGAAAACCTGGATGAGTGCTCAGGACCTCAGACTGGGCCTAAGGTTTACCTTCCAACAAGACAATGACCCTAAGCACACAGCTAAAATAACGAAGGATTGGCTTCACAACAACTCTGTGACTGTTCTTGATGGCCCAGCCAGAGCCCTGACTTAACCCCATGAGCATCTCTGGAGCGACCTAAAAATGGCTGTCCACCAACGTTAACCATCCAACCTGACAGAACTGGAGAAGATCTGCAAGGAGGAATGGCAGAGGGATCCCCAAATCCAGGTGTGAAAAATTTGTTGCATCTTTCCCAAAAGACTCATGGCTGTATTAGATCAAAAAAGTGCTTCTACTAAATACTGAGCAAAGAAAGGGTCTGAATACTTAAGACCATGTGATATTTCAGTTTTTCCTTTTTTAATAACTTTGCAAAAATGTCAACAATTCTGTGTTTTTTTTTCTGTCAATATGGGGTGCTGTGTGTAATTTAATGAGGGAAAAAAAATTAACTTAAATGATTTTAGCAACTGGCTGCAATATAACAAAGAGTGAAAATTAAGGGGGTCTGAATACTTTCCGTACCCACTGTATGTTAAACAGAGCATGTTCTCCCGGTAAACTACTTTCAATATCTCTGGATGAATGTAATTGTGTATAGGGCTACACAATTAATCGAATGTCTAATCGCGATTACAATTATGGATGCCACAATTACGTAATCGGTTTCAAGCCGCAATTATCGTTCAAAGTCCCAATTATGTTATTTTCTGCCCACTTAGTATGTTTTTTTCTTTCTACTGTTATCTTAAGGTTTATCCATTGCTTTAGTTTTAGAACTAATTTTACAATTTGAAGGGAATAATCGACAATTATGATTTTTGTCATAATCATGCAGCCCTAATTGTGTAGTTGTTTAACAATGATTTTATTCAACTCTAATCAATGTTGGATGGAGTTAATGAAACAGTGTTTGTCAAGAAGGTTGGCTATTTGCACAGTGTAAATGGACGAATTAAAGGCTATGTATCACCTGTAAAAACAGTATAATGCACCTCTGGGGGTGAATGCATCTCAATAAAAAAAAAAAGAAAAAAAAGAAAATAGATCACTAGTTTCTTCACAAAAAGTTATTTTCATCCATTAATACAATCAATGAGGACAAATCATTTTGTTGAGATGCACACAGTTATGTTTAAAAGATCATTTTGGACCTTTGTCCTTCAATACTGCATGTAAATGTAATTACACAAGTTTCAAGATTAACATTCATCAAAGGCAAATATACATTTTTGGGAAATGGTAAATAACTTTTTTTGTTGTTGTTTTTGTTTCGTTTAACCAAATACAGTTTCATGGTCAGTAAATATTTATGATCCATCAACAACTGGCAGGTGCAACGAAAGGTATGACTATATGACTACAGATGAAAATACTACAAAACTAATGGCCGTAACATTATAATCAAATCTAAACAATGATTACTAAAGATTTTAGGTACTACAATTATTATTTCAATCTAGAACACACATTGAACAAAGCAAATTGTACACTACTGGATAAAGTGTGCATGCAAAATTTGGGGTAATGCAGATATTTAAACTACTATTGATTAAAACAAGTTAACAAATGTTAATTCAACATTGAGTTTAAAGCAATAGTTGACCCAAAAATGAACATGTCCTGATTATTATTTCCTGAACGGATAAATATTGGGAAATTTTCATTTTGGGGGGGAACTATTCCTTTACGTAAAAGAAATGTAAATCTAAGATTTTTTTTTTTTTTTACAGTCAATAAATGGATGTTACCTAGAGAACATGCTCTTGAGCGAGTCCCACATGCTACCAACTGTGCTACTTATTTTATGAGAGATACTGCTGAGCGGGACAGAAGAGAGGAAAGTTGAGAAAAAGAGGGGAAGGAAAATAGAATGTGATGAGAAGAATTTCAGTAAAAACATTTACAAACATATTTCTGAATGAAATGTCTGACACAATTACTTGATCTGTCATTATCTGAATTATATAAATCTCAGAAACCAGTATTTAAAAAAAATTTAAGTGTCATTTTAACCTGATGGCAATTATGCCATAATACACTTTTATTCTCAGAATAAAATAAAATCAGACATCAGTCATATTACGCTTTCAACAGCACAAAACACCACAAACCAACCCAAATGGTGACCATTTAGACTCCAACAGTAGGGTTTTAAAATATCCATTCAAAATTATTGACGTTTGTTGAAACCTAACATGGATCCAACGTTGTGTGTATATAATGCTTATATATGCTTCTGTAGAACTAGTAAACCAATGCAGCTCCTGTTCAAAATCAAGTTTTTATGTATAACTGTAGTTTTGAATAAAAATCTAAGTCTATTTTTATTGTTATAATCAATGGAGGCTTCTATTTAACAATTTCACATGGTTTCGCTGTTGACGTTTCATCCACATAAATGGTTTTAATACTGTGATTCATCTCAGAAATTCTCAGAAGTCTTTATTGAAGACTTTTTGGAAATTCCCATGAAGACGATGAAAGGGAAAACAGGAGCAAAGGTCACTGAAAAAAAATGGACTATCACTGTCTGATGTGCTTAACTGGGCTTAGATGAAAGCAGTCCTGCTTTAACGGAGTTAGTGCAGACAGGGAAAGCCAGAAATGAAGAAAGTAGAAAGTGAGAGATTAATCCTCAGATTTTAATCAGGGGGAACACAGAGAAACAAAATATTCATTCCAGCAGCAACAAACCCCTTTTATATTTGTGCAAAAATTCTTGGCATCTGTACTCCAGCCTTAAGGGGTTTGTTGCAACCAATTGTTGTGCAATTTTTACAGTAGCTATTCCATTAAGGTATGACTAATTAAGCTCATTCTCATGTGTTGATAGTTTGTTTTAAAATCTTAATTGTCATGAAAATAATGCTACAATGCAAAAAAGTGTTGATGGTCTAAAAAAAAAACAGGCATCATTTTCTTTGTGCAAAATAATATCTTATTTTTTTTAGGTGAAATATGACCAATAAGGCTGGCACACAAAAATCTTATTTTTTTACTCACATGTGATACAGATCTGATATACATACGTAATCACAAAAATCTGCACAAGATCCTATTTTTCACATCTGTTCTGAGCAACATCCAATAGTGGTTTTAAAGTAGATACATATCCAACATCTGGACATCTGACTTGCATCTAAACACGTAAATCTGATTCCCATTGGAATTCCAAGCCATTTCAAGACGAGGGAGACACATTTGCCCATAAAGATAACTTCACATAATGTCAAATTATGAAGCAGATGTTGCCTGCATGCTAGTGATGCAACAATGGAGTTTATATGAATATTTTTTTCTTACAAAAAAAAAATCAGATATGGCAAAAAGATTGGATCTGTGCATTAAGCCTTGCAGTGTAAACACAGCCTAGATGTATTGGTCTTGCATTTAGCTGCAGACTACATAACTGCAGTGTGTTCTTCTTATAAACAGAACATTACTGTGCATTTGTGTGGATGCATACAGATAGTCATAGGTTAGGATTTTGTTATGGTTCTTGGTGTGAAGACTGTGTGTCTATGAAAGGTAGAAAGAGTGAAAAATATTCAATTAATCAGAAATACAGCCCAGGAAAGCAGTGCTACCTTTCTAGTATTAAGTTTTATTTATTGAATAGTATTTCAGTATTAAACTTTTTCATATTTATATAATGTGGGTAGTACGAACTTCCTGTATGTGATGCCCTTTTTGCCCACTTGTGTTGTTGGACTCACGTGTCCTTGCGTGCTCGTAGGTGCTCGAAGGCCAACAGGCCACGGGAGTTGAGTGACATGAGCACTTGAGGACCCTCAATGATGTCCAGCCGAAATGGCTGAGCACTTACGATGAGCCGCTGATCTTTGCCACCCAGAGACAACACAAGACTATTCTCATCCTGAGCCACCACTGAGAGCCTGTAGACAGACACAAGACATTCACCTGTTAATGTGTGAAGAGAACAGCATAGCTCAATGATGATCATTTTTATAAAAATTACAAATTGTCCCAAATTATATAATATGCAAAATGGAACCTTCTCTAGACAGATAAGAAAACAGATTACGAAACACAAGAAGCTTTTAATGGGCAATATTTGGCATTTTTAAATTATCAGTATCGGCCGATAAGTTGTTCTGTATGGCCAATAAGTTTTGTAAGCAGATTTTATTTTGACAGCACTAAGAATGTCAGTGCCTGAGCGCTTTTACTACTTGATTTCAAACTATGCTGCACTATATCCAACTATATTGTCATAATCATGCCACTACGTAAAATTAGTTTTACCCGTCTTTATTTTGAGAAAATATGACTCCCGTGCTCACAAACTTATAAGATTACTGATTGCACTGTTGGTTAGAGTTTACTTCATTTTTAAACAATTTCTTAATTTGTGAAAAGTACTACAAAATACTTGTGAAACATACATTTACATAACTGTTCTTTATCAAGTTCAAATATTTTTTTTCATATTAATTTTACAATTAAGTATTTCTAATGTAGCAAATATGTAAAAAAAAATCTAAATTTCATTGCAGCAAATGTTATGTGGGTCAATGACGTGACGCCTACATTTTCTGTCCGATTGCATTTTTCAGTTAAAAATTGGTTTAAATGCATAAAACAATAGCATTATGTATGAAGGACCTATCCTATGAACTCACTTTAACTTTTCAAAAAACAGTTATTTAAAATTTTTCTGTTATTCAAGGTGTCAAAATATCATGTGGTGCAACCGTCCGGCCTTAACTTTTTTTTGTAAACATCTTTGAAATTACCCTAAATTTATTCAAATTAATTTTATGCACTATTTGGCATGATTTCCAAAGTGTTTTGTAATCCTGTGTAAAATTGCAAAGCATTTGTATTTATATTTCCATCATAATATACAAACAAACTTTGTCCGATGATTTCATTTTATGAAATATCATGTGGTGCAACCATAAAGAAACTACCATTTTGGGACTTTTATTTTGAAATCTATTCAAAGGTAGGACTTTGCATCATATACCAATTTGCTAAGGACCCATGGAAGCATCACGCAGGTTTGTAAGTCTCTTTCAAATTTGGAAAAAAAGAACCTTTTTAATGGCTGGTATGTAGTTACCACATTTGGATATCATGGTGGTTGACATAAAACAATCTGGAATTATGAAATAAATGAATAGTAAGTTATTTCTGCAAGTATTTATTTTCATTTTATACAGTGGGTACGGAAAGTATTCAGACCCCCTTAAAATTTTCACTCTTTGTTATATTGCAGCCATTTGCTAAAATATTTAATTTTTTTTCCTCAATGTACACACAGAACCCCATATTGACAGAAAAACACAGAAGTGTTGACATTTTTGCACAGATTTATTAAAAGAAAAACTGAAATATCACATGATCCTAAAGTATTCAGACCCTTTGCTGTGACACTCATATATTTAACTCAGGTGCTGTCCATTTCTTCTGATCATCCTTGAGATGGTTCTACACCTTCATTTGAGTCCAGCTGTGTTTGATTATACTGATTGGACTTGATTAGGAAAGCCACACACCTGTCTATATAAGACCTTACAGCTCACAGTGCATGTCAGAGCAAATGAGAATCTTAAGGTCAAAGGAACTGCCTGAAGAGCTAAGAGACAGAATTGTGGCAAGGCACAGATCAGGCCAAGGTTACAAAAAAATTTCTGCTGCAATTAAGGTTCCCAAGAGCACAGTGGCCACCATTCCTTAAATGGAAGACGTTTGGAACCACCAGAACCCTTCCTAGAGCTGGCCAAACTGAGCTATCGGAGGAGAAGAGCCGTGGTGAGAGAGGTAAAGAAGAACCCAAAGATCACTGTGGCTCAGCTCCAGAGATGCAGTCAGGAGATGGGAGAAAGTTGTAGAAAGTCAACCATCACTGCAGCCCTCCACCAGTCGGGGCTTTATGGCAGAGTGGCCCGACAGAAGCCTCTCCTCAGTGCAAGACACAGAAAAGCCCGCAGGAGGACTCAAGATGGTGAGAAATAAGATTCTCTGGTCTGTTGAGACCAAGATATAACTTTTTGGCCATAATTCTAAGCGGTATGTGTGGAGAAAACCAGGCACATGCTCATCACCTGTCCAATACAGTCCCAACAGTGAAGCAAGGTGGTGGCAGCATCATGCGTGGGGGTTTGTTTTCAGCTTGCAGGGACAGGACGACTGGTTGCATCGAGGGAAAGATGAATGCGGCCAAAGTACAGGGATATCCTGGACGAAAAAACCTTCTCCAGAGTGCTCAGGAACTCAGACTGGGCCGAAGGATTACCTTCCAACAAGACAATAACCCTAAGCACACAGCTAAAATAACGAAGGAGTGGCTTCAACAACAACTCTGTGACTGTTCTTGAATGGCCCAGCCAGAGCCCTGACTTAAACCAATTGAGCATCTCTGGAGAGACCTAAAAAAATGGCTGTCCACCAACGTTTACCATCCAACCTGACAGAACTGGAGAGGATCTGCAAGGAGGAATGGCAGAGGATCCCCAAATCCAGGTGTGAAAAACTTGTTGCATCTTTCCCAAAAAGACTCATGGCTGTATTAGATCAAAAGGGTGCTTCTACTAAATACTGAGCAAAGGGTCTGAATACTTAGAACCATGTGATATTTCAGGTTTTCTTTTTTAATAAATCTGCAAAAATGTCAACAATTCTGTGTTTTTCTGTCAATATGGGGTGCTGTGTGTACATTAATGGGGAAAAAAATTAACTTAAATGATTTTAGCAAATGGATGAAATATAACAAAGAGTGAAAAATTAAAGGGGTCTGAATACTTTCCGTAACCACTGTATGTAATAGTTGACTTTTGTGGGAAGATAGCTTGTTTTTGTTTAGGTGGCCCTTCTTGTGCTTGTAAACTTGACTGAAATTTGAAAATATCATGTGGTGCGACCACTGCAGAGTGTATTCCATTATAGATATAAGTCCCAGATTGGCAGTTTTTGTGCTTTTATATTCAATATCTTATTTTAGTATAATTTGGAATAGATTTTTATGCAATTTGGGTCATTTCAGATGGTTTATGTTTAATCTTTGTACAATATACAAAAACGCAAAACAAATTATTCAGAGCATGTAATTTTAGTTTGGTAATTATGCATTTATTAGTAATTTATTATATGTTTATTAATAACTATTTTAATCTATTTGACAAGATTCCACTGCCAAGCAAAGTAAAATAAACGCACACCATAGGCAGCATGTTAATTCTGTCCCTGCACTCTAGCACAAACTCCAGATGTAATTTTCTACTATAAGAAAGATGTTCATGTTGTTATCTCAAAACCTGAGCCAGCAACCTCCCCATACTCTAAATTGACCTTTCACAAAGACCTGCCCCCCTTAGTTACTGTTGCTACGACAAACCATGGCACTTTTATGCCATACATCATGTTCTAACGCATTGAAAAATACATCACGGAGCAAAGAGGACACTGACAATGAGCTGACAGACAAGACAGAGCTGGTTACTTTTAGTATGAAACAAAGTCTCAGTGTTCAAATTTTGTCTTTTTAAAAAAAAAGAAATTCAAACAACAAATACTGTTTTGTGGCTCTTTAACATGTCGTGACAGATCGCTGTAGCGCCTCAGTTTAAGCAGCACATGAACTGATCATCTCTTCATCTTTACAATTCATTACATAGCACGAAATAAACATGAATGAACATCAGAAGGTATCTTGTTTCAACCGTGAAATGTCAATACCCACCATTTTTCAAGTTCAAGTCCACTGACGTTAATCTACTCTCCTGTCTGGTTTGTTTGTTGAACAAAAATGATGGATTCAGCGTCATAATATGAATATGTCAGACTGCCTGTTAATCAAACTCCCGGCGAAAGGGTCAATTGAGCAGCCAATATTGGGCAAAGTATAGAAATAACTGGGGCTAAAGAAATGCCTGCAGTTAATGCCATGTGCTGCACTTTTCACACGTCCCTTTAAATAGATTTTTAATGATATAAGGTCTTTGGGTCATTTGGAGCAACCACTCATCATGTGGTGTGACCAATAATAGCAATAACTGTATTAAATTAAAAATAAAATATCTAATTTCTGTGAAATATGAATTTTTGAAAACATTTTTATCAGTTTTATGCAATTTACAGGAAAAATAAGTCCGAAAAATAAGTCCGTTAACTACATTTCTCATTATTTACAAATCTCTAATTAAATGCAAATACTTTGTTTCTAAACACTTTAAATGCTGAGAACATTAAAAATTGATTTACAAAGTCATCAAGTAAATGATTTCAGATTTTAAAAGTCATGTAGTGTATTCCAGCCTTAAGATGTCATACTGGCCATCAAAAAATCCACACCGGTCGACCACTAGGGTCTTAGGTTCATTTTAAAAATGACAAAGGACCTGACTCAGTTTACAAATGTCTAGTTGTTTCATCTGTATACAGTAAAATCAGTTCTGATGGAATAAGTAGTCTTGACTCACGCTTCAGTAATGGGATCAGAGACGAGTACATCCGGAACCTCGTAACGAGGCTTAAGTGGTTTGAGTTCATTAATCTTCACCCGTGTCATGTTGCCCTGCAGTCTGTACAGCTCAAGCAACAAGCGAACCTACAAACAAATGCAAAGAGTCTCAGTTCTTCCACCCTGTGGAGCACAACATTGACCAGACACTTTTTCAGCAGTCATGGCAATGGAAACATTTTTCATTTCTGACAAATTCTTCAAAAAGGAATTCTATTAGGATTTTTCTAAAAAAAATTATTTCTCTGATGCATAATGATTCTATCTTCTTCTAATCTTAAGACTCTTAATTAAAGCATTCAGAAATATGGAAAGCACTTCTTGTTTATTGCTTGTAATATGTTTCTTTGTTCCCCTTTATTAGTTTATATTTGCTGTTTTATGGCTGTTTAGCTAATTAATAATTCTTAACATACAATTGTTTTGATTTACTATTACTTTGTAATTATTTTAAAAAGTGCTACTCATATTCAGAAGTAATTTAACAAAAATCCATAAATAAATAAAAGTCATTATTAACTTAGATAAAGAATCATTTTAGATTCGGATTATGAATCCAAGAATCTGAATCAGATCGGATTCCCACCGCTAAGTTCTATATATTAAAGTCGGAATGAAACAGCAATCATCTTTTCTTCCCTACTGTGATGTATACCTGAATGAAACGATTTCTCAAACAAGGTGTAAAACAGGACCTGATTTTGTCCCTGTGAGTGACAGGGATTATTGTCCTGGATTATTGCCTTCAGAGAGTAAATGTTGTTGTGAGGTGGAGGGGAAGTCAGTGTTTTTGAAAAAAAGATTACGAGGGCACATGAATACAATTTTTTTTTAAATGAAATTAAATGACGTGCATGGATAAATCATTTAAAATAAATATTGCAGTTAAATTGAATAAGCATTAAAAAACAAGATTTGTCATTTTGATTTCACTTTGACTTTAACCCAAACAGCCAACTTTGAGATGAATCACAACATTTGTTGTGAAGAAACTGCGATGGATCTGTCTATTTTAGTATATTTTGTGACCTTGTTGTTGTCATTGATGAGCTGCAGGGTGAGTCTGGAGTCGCTCAGCTCCAGCGTGTCCAGCAGAGCTCTGTACGGAGACTGACCCGACTTCAGCTCCCTCTGACGCCTACAAACATCCAGAAATCATTCATATACAACAAAACATCAGACATGTCACATTTGTGCAACAATCTGAACGTCGATATGGATAAACACTGTATCCGATGAAAAGGCTTTGGAAGTAAAACAAAAGGACTAATCACATCTGTCTGAAAAATCATCTACTGTCTCAGGTTTCCTCATTAGCTAGTTCATTCCTAATGTTAAAATTGTCAAAAAGAAAAGATTTATTTTCAACTGAGGTGACTAAGTTCATTTGAAGAACATATTGCAATGCAAAGTGTACTCTATAAACTCAAAACTATATAATTAGTAAACTAGCAGTATACCTACGAGTTCACTATAGTGTAGTTGCAATACTAAAGAAATGCTTAAATGAAAACTAGTTGGTTTACTATTTTAAATATTTTTACATTTTAAAGGGGTCATATGATGCGATTTCAAGTTTTCCTTTCTCTTTGGAGTGTTACAAGCTCTTGGTGCATAAAGAAGATCTGTAAAGTTGCAAAAACTAAAGTCTCAAATCCAAAGAGATATTCTTTATAAAAGTTAAGAGTCAACCACAACTACCTAAAATGGCTTGTTCTAACACGCCTCACATGTCTACGTCACTATGTGGGAAGTTTTGCATAACGCCGCCCAAATGTTCACGCAAAGAAAGAAGGCGTAACTTTTATTCTTGCTGTAGTATGGTTGCTGCCATGTTGTGAAGGCGCTGTGTGCTTTGTTGTGAAAGCGAAACTACTTTGTTTGGTCTTCCAAAAGAGGATAATATCGCTTCGTCATGCCTAGAGCTGATCAGTGCTGGTCGCTGAGGAAATACTTCAACTTAGCGCTGTGGATCGCCGGATCGGCTTTCACCGTGGACGAAGTCCAGCCCGGGGTCGTCACATGTGGTTACCACAGGCATCACAATATGATAAGGGACGTAACATTTCCGTCACATGCTTGAGGAATTTGGCCAATCACAACGCACTGGATAGCTGGCCAATCAGAACACACCTCGCTTTTTCAGAACGATGAGCTTTGTAAAAATCGATGCGTTTCAGAAAGGCGGGGCATAGAGAAGAGACAGTAATGTACAGTATGTGGAAAATTGTGTTTTTTTAACTTTAAACCGCATAAACGCATTTCATTACTCCAAATACACTAAACAATGTTCTTTTTAGCAGCATCATATGACCCCTTTAAGTATGCACTGTAAAAAAATGGGTATGTGTTCAATAAAAATATCCATACATACCCAATGGCAGTGACAAGACAACATTTTACATAAAAACATCAATGCCTGAATTGTGCTGTAAATTCATTAACAAGTTAAATTCAGTAACTTGCACTGAATCAACACTTACAAAAATTAACAATGGTTTTACTACAAATAAAACCAAAAAAACCATGGTTACTATTTAAACCATGGTAACCACAAATTAACAATAGCTTAACAATGGTATTAGTAAAACTGTGATTATACAAATGGTAATCAATCTGCCAAAAAAAAATTGTTACTTCACGTTTACTATAATAAAACCATGGTTAATTTTCGTAAGGGAAAGTTCCATGGCATTTTGGAGCATTGGACAGCAACTGTTGTCTAATTTCATTAACCAGTCTTCCTACAGGGGGCGCATGTTGGCGCAGTAAATTAAATCTTACGTTGAACAATACGCTGTTGTTTTTATTTTAATATTTAAAACATTTGTAAACTACACTACACATATATTAATTCCAAGGATCGATAAAAATATGGGATTTCCCTCACAACCACAAACCACTGTGATTCGGCAATCCTGAGCAGCACTTAGACATATCTACGGTGGCAGAGAAGGTCAGAACAAATCACAATTCTGAAAACAAAAGAACAAATTACAAATGCAAATGCAAGTCTAAAAAACAAAATAACAATTCAGAAAACATTATAACAAGTCAGAAAACACAATATACACTATTTTTTATTCCACAGTGAGGGCAATTCATACAATACATTTAAACTGAGCTACTTTAATACCATCTCCGAACTTTCTACCACGACTCTGCTGTTCTTCGGCTGGTTCTTCCTGTATACGTTGATTGACAGATGTCTCGTCCAGTCAGCGGTGAGTAATCCCAAACCAATGGCACCGTCTCAAACTATACCTACCTTTTCCGGTTTGTCTGATTTGTCGTTGTGTTTTCTGACTTGTTAATATGTTTTCGAATTTGTCATTGTTTTCTGACGTGTTATAATGTTTTCTGAATTGTTGTTGTGCTTTCTGAATTATTTTGTTTTTTAGACTTGCATTTGCGTTTGTAATTTGTTTTTTCGTTTTCAGAATTGTGATTTGTTCTGCACTTCTCGGCCACCGTACATATCACATGACAGCGCACATACATTTTCGGATACCCTCTGATTTATGTTAATTTATCCAGGTTGATTAACTTATATATAATACAGTGTACTCATCATACTCACTTGCAGAAGGCGCTCTGATCGCATGTTTTAAAATTGCTGCGGTCCACGGCCTGAGCGCTCAGACACAACAGCAGAATCAGCGGCAACAAACTGAAAGACAATACCACATACTTCACAAAATATGCAAAACAGAACCTTTGCGCACACACTATTACTCAAGCTATTTAGAAACACGAGTGTACATGATTGCGGTACATTTTTACTATCATGCCATGTACTATACCATTGTACCGCAACAGTTCTCTTTTGTGAGAGAAATCATAGCAAAGATTTTCGACACCGTGAGGAATAAACTCACAGGCTGTGGGGCCATTTAGGTATTTAATGAGCATACCGAATGGGAAAAGTAAAAAGAGCTTTTCAAATGTCTGAGTCTTCGATTTTATTTACACATAATCCTATTACCCTGCCTGAGCGATACAATACCTGTCACAGCAAGCCGCCATCTTGCCTCCGTGTGAACTTTGCCCTCCGCGCGCGTCCAGTCAGTTCAAATGTGTCGTACACGTGGACTTTTTCAAGAAAGAAAGAAATACGCGTGTGCGTTCGGCTTTTACGTCATAAATGGCGAAAAAATGCGTTTGTTCCACTGATCAGTGATAGAGAACAGTATTATTAAAACAGTAGTATTATATTTAGAGCAGTGGTTTGCTACAGCAACTAATGAATTGCAAAAAAAACATTTCCGCGCCATAGGTAGGCAGGGCTACACTTTTTCATCAGTGGTCTGGATCAAAAGGGCATCGAGAAACTTTATTTGACATTGAAATAGTCACGAAATTGATAACTTTCAGGCCAGAATTAAACCAGAAACCTCACCTGTAGTTAGAGACCCGTACTATGTCACGTGATACCCGTTACTTTATTCCTCGCTGCTAAGGATCTACCAATTACAGTCGTTTGTGGTTACATAAGGATCCAATTTATTTAATATTTTTTTAGTAATGCTCGGTTTCACTCATTGTTGTTTTATTCTATTAGTAAATGTAAACACTTATAATTGTATGTATAGATGTTTGCAGTAAAACAAACAGGGTATACAATACATCAACTATCAGTTAATAGTCCTCAAGTACATTTGCTTACTAGTGCATAATAAAACAAACAGAATGCAATGTAAATTATTTTAAAACTGTTTAGTAATAATAATTAACGATTTATTGAGCATTATTACATCATTCTTTTAACAAAATATCTGTACTTTTAACACATAATTTAACAATAAAATCATATTCAAGATGTTGCCCCCCCGTATGCCCCTCCCTTGTTACTTGAAGTCGTCAGTTGATTGGATGCCTCCACGTGACGCTGAAATGACGACACCGCTAGTACAAAACAAGGCGAGCGGCCATTTTTCTTTCTTTCTGTACTGCAGCGCTGAGGAGTCGAGCTCGACGGTATGTGAAGTACAGCGGTCATGTGTAGTTGCGGTTTTAGAGGTTACGTTAAATGGTTTTGTGACGCATAGTTTGTTTCGAGTGAGTTCATATTAAAGTACCTTTTTCTTATGTGACCTTTTGAGTACAACCCTCCTTCTTGGCATACCCGTGGTTGTGTGTACCCTTGTATGTATGTGTGGAGGAATAATAGAGCCAGTGCAATGTCTTCGGTACCAGCATGTTCCCCATCGGCTGGTTCTATCCTCAATCACTGGAACACAGTTTCGTTCGGATTCATTTGAATGCCAGTAATGTTATCTGCTTGCTGTTTTGTAGTAATGTTGATACATGCTTTGTTTTCTAACTGTAAACTTCTTATTTCATAGGTTTCATGATTTGTCGTGGCACGTGACCTTCTACTGAAGTAAAAGCCACCTTCTGAAGTTCTGGGAATGTCTGCGTTCTGTAAGGTGCTCAACGAAGTGCATCTCAATCTTTTGTGTATGTTAAATATTTGTTGAGACTTGTTGTAAAATTGATAGTTTAGTTTTCGTTTAGATGTCTGTATTAGCATACTAACCCTGTTTTTGCCATAAACCGGACCATGAACCCTTGTTTCTGTATTTTGAGTACATGTTCCAATAAAAAGGTCTTAATCTGTGGCCTGTGGTGTTTAAAAAAAAAATAAATTTGAAGCATTTTAGAAATGTTAAGTTTGCGGTGACATGTGGTGTCCATGTATTTTGCAGTTGAAATGAACTACCCATAAATCAATGACGATTTGCACGTGTTCTGTAGGCTGAAAGAAATTTGTGCATTTAGCACATTTGTCATTAAGATTTTAGAGGTTTGTTAACTCGTGATTTTTCAAAGGTGCATTATACACTATTTGTATACAAAGCTTTTTCTTAAAGACGTTCTTATGTTATTGCAAAAACTAGTGTTGCTCAGAGAGGCTGATTAGAATTGATGTGACGTACAACCCCCCTAAGAAACTTATGCAATGCTAGGCACTCTTAACTCTACACCGGTTTATATCAGTCATTGTCGACGCGGGAAAAGCTTGTTTTAGTCATGAACGATTTGATTCTTTTTAATGTTTTTTTTTTTTTTTTAATATAAGGGTGGCGCGGTCAGCAGTAGCAAGCTGAAATGTGATTGTGTACTTCTCTAGTTATAGCCCAAAAAAAGTCTATATTGTGCACTTGTGTCTCCTCAACAGTGGTTAAAAAGAAATCCCAAGTATTTCACAATACCAATCTATCTTGTGTTTACAAATTTTTTCTTTTTTACTTTGGTGCATTTAGCTACAACATGCTTTTTCTAAGCTTAGTTTCTTACACGCCACAAAAGGATTCTAAAACTGGAATTATTTTTCTTTCCAGAAATCCATGGGCTTGCTTGCAAAAAAAAAAAAAAGGATGTTAAATGTGTTTTTAAACATTTGTTTGTCTAAGAACTTGTGCAAATTTAAGTTTCATGTTTTATCTACGTGACACAATCAGAATGACTACACAAGCAAATGTCAAGAAATCATGAAGCGATCAGACGGACACGAATAGCACGTTTAGATGTCAGATTACGACCAAGGTGTTTGTAAATATAAACCTGTATCAGTTTTAGAGTTAGAGTCCTTTACTTTGAGGCCATTGAAAATGTTTATGCCCGGTTTCACAGACAAGGCTTAAGTAGTCCCAGACTAAAACGCATGTGTGAGCAGTCTCAACTGAAAATAGGTCAGTGTCATTGTTCTGTGTCAAGATGCACACCTGTAATGTTTTCTTCTAAGGCATTTTTGTTAAAGTTGCTTAAATATCTTAATTTACTAAGGTCTAGTTCTGGCTTAAGCTAAGCCCCGTTTGTGAAACCGGGCCTTAATGTGTTTGTTAGTGCTTTTCTTGATGTTGGTGCTTATGTCATCACAGTGCCCACCTTAGTTGATGCTTCTAAATTAGGTCTGCATTCTACAATAGTTCTACTGGCGCGACTGTACATCTCCACATCTGCAGTCTTTGTTGGTGAGTAGATGGTAACTCATAACTTACTCTAGCGTATTGTTAATAGTTTCTTTTGCATATAACAGTGCTTTGTCATCATGAATGCTGCTTCCAAACGAATTAGAACATATGCACATTATTCTTGGATGTCGCAGTATCCATTTCATTTACATTCCTCTCTAAGTCTGAGCAGATGTAATGAACATTTTCAAATCACATCAGTTCAAACTTTCTGTTGGTTGTAAATGTTACTGGATCAGTAAAAATGTGTAGGCCTAGTAAGCGATTAAAATACCTTTGCAATATGATGATACAGCCGCAAGGTGGTGCAAAGCATCTTGCCACCGAATGTAGCCTACTAGTAAATATTACTAAAATAGGTTTAAAGCGTTATTGAAGTATAAAGGCAAACGTTAAACTTTTTTTAACTTTTTAAAAATGTTATTCAATGATCCACTTTAGAGATATTTTACTGCACAAGTCATTAATATCAATGTATGTATTTACCATGTTGCACATTCTCAAATTCTTGTCTGCAGGATCCTCAAAAATCGCAGACGACCAGCCACTGCTAAGGAGCTATTAATTACGTGAGCTATTACTTTTGTCAGAGTGTAGATACTAGAGAGTAATCCACTCCAGGTCAATTTTACTTGCACAATCTAAAATCAACACACCAAATCAACAAAACATGTTGTGGTTATAGCTATGGAGAGATATGACAGCAGTTTCAGGCCAGCAGTCTGGAAGTTAGGGCAGAAGGTCCCTTGTTAACATTCCCAAAATAACTAAAATATAGCAATCTACAGTTACAAGGCAAAATAAATCAGCGTAGTCACAAAAGTAGTGCTGGGCAACAATTAATTGCATCCAAAATAAATGTTTTGTGTGTACATAATATATGTGTTTGTAGTGTATTATTAGTATATCTTAAATACACAAGCATTGAGTCTATATGTAAGAAAAATATGTTATGTTTATATATTAAATAGATTTCTATATAATATAAATTACATGAATATAAATTTACACATGTAAATACATGTAAACATTTCAGTCTTCATATATACATAATAAATATACACAGTACACCCACATATATTATATAAACAAAAACTGTGGATGCGATTAATCACGATTAATCATTTGACAGCACTACTCAAAAGCCTTTCATGTAGTTTCCGAAGGTGTTACTGGGTCCATGTCACATTTACCGCCTTGAAGCCACTGCCTGTCACATTTCTAAAGCCACAACCCAGGTATCCTCAGTGCCACAGCCGACCACAGGACCATCTCAGATCCAGAGTCACAGTCTAGATCTGCATCAACACCACAGTAAAGGATTCAGATGTTTTAATTTAAGTGTTTTTAAGTTGGGCATACCTGAGGTGACCAGCCAAGGCACCATTTAGCGCTGTGGCTACAACCCAGACACCGCTCAGAGCCAAGACTACAGATCTGGCCCTCATCAGCACCTCGCAGCTGAAACAGTGGCACAGCTGACCACAGGACCATCTCAGATCCAGAGCTGCCTTTACTCCACACTGCAAGATTAAACTGTCAGAGTGCAGGTAAGTCCAACACTCCCTGTCACCACTGCTTCACTGCCAAAGGCACAGCCTAGTAATCCATCAGTTCTTCAACCTCAGCCCAGGCACCATACAGCACCAGGGCTGACCACAGGACCATCTCAGAGCCAGAGCCACAGTCTAGGTCCTAGTAGTCAGACTGCAGATAAATGTTGTTTAGGTAGGTGTTCCTGTTTAGGCCGTTGATTTTGAGGTACCCGTCAAGGCCAAGGCTCCCTGTCACCACTGTTGCACTGTGGGATTAATGTTGTCAGAATGTAGGTAAGTATTGTTAAGGGATAGTTCACCCCAAAATTAAAATTACCCCATGGTTTTACTCACCCTCAAGCCATCCTAGGTGTATATGAAGAGTTTTTAACCATTTTCAAAAATCATGGTTTTTCATTGTGCATTCCAATAAATCTCAGTCAAACTGCAGTTGGGTTATTTTGATTAGGCAAGAAATAAATAAAAAATACAGCTAACTAACACAATAAAAACATCATAACAATAAAAAACATGATTTTTGAAAATTAAAAAACAACTGAGTTATCTGTTTTTGTAAATAAACTCTTCATATGACTTTCTTCTTTCAGACGAAGAAAGGTGGGGGTAGATACCTGTAGAAGTAGATACAAGAATTCCTTTGTACCTTCTAAACTCACAAAGTTTTTTAATTACTTAATATAAATGTGTGTTTTATGTGTGTAGTGTTGCTGCTGTATGTGCATGTACTGTATACTGCTGTCTACATAAAGAATTTCCTTTTAAGGACAATAAAGTTAAGTAAGTAAGAATACAATCGGAGTTACAGTATATTAAAAAAATGTCCTGGCTCTTCCAAGCTTTATAATGGCAGTGAATGGGGTTAATCAGAATCGGAATCAGAAAGAGCTTTATGGCAAAGTGTGTTCACACACAAGGAATTTGTCTTGGTGTTAGGAGCTTCCGGTACAGAAAGTACAAACAAAGTGCAGACATACATAAAATGAGAGAATAGACAAATTATAAATAACAATAGTAATAAAAAAATATATACAGAAAAAGGAAAAAAAATGTCCATAGACAGAACTGTGAATGTGCATATGGGCTATTTACAGATGGAGGTTTAATGAGTTATTTACAGATGTGCAGTACTGAGGTGTGTTATGTGTTGTTCAGGTGGGCTAGGGACTGGGGGAAAAAAACTGTTCTTTGTGTTCTGGGCTGTTTGGTGCACAGTGCTCTGTAGTGCGGCCCAGGGGAAACAGCTTCAAAGAAGAGAGGGGGGGCTGGGTGTGAGGGGGTCAGAGTGATTTTTTAGCCCTTTTCCTCACTCTGGAGATGTAAAGTTCTTGGAGGTTGGGTAGAGGGGCACCAATAATCCTCTCAGCAGTCCTGACTGTCTTTACTTGGAAAAAGTAAGGAAACCGATTGCTCATGTTGCTCATGCAGAGGCACAATGACTGGATTAATAATGTTATTCAAGTATTGGCTTGTCAGAGTACCATTCACAAGGTGTAGGGCAGTTCTGTATTGACTAGACACCTGCCCAGACTGTAACACCAGACAACAGTGGCTAATGCATAGAATTCTCCTTGACAACAGCGTTGGCGACCATCATTTCTGCTCAATGTGAATCGACTTTCATCAGAGAACAGCACTGGTCCCTCGTCCAGCGCAAATGCTCCCTGACGATGACTCCTGTGTCTGGTGGTGTGGTCAGGTACCCTTGCAGGTCATCTAGCACGCAGACCATGCTGATGTAAGCGGTTTCTTATGGTCTGACGTGACACTCGGGTGCCTCTCACGTCCCTTAAATGTGCCTGGAATTGAGTGGCATTCATAATCCGGTTCCACAGGGCACTGTTCACAATGAAGCGGTCATCAGCATGGGATGTGGCCAAAGGACGTCCACTTCTATGTCTTTCTGTGACTCTTCCAGTCTCTCTGTGTCTCTGTTGCTACCTGCTGATGACACTCTGTGACACTTTAAGCTCAGTGGCAACTTCCCTCTGAGAACATCCCATTTGAAGCCTCACAATGGCCAGGTACTGTTGATAAATTGTTAGGTGTCGTCTTGGTCTCATGATGTCAAAATGTGAGCAGCATGATGAAGAGGACTGTTTAAATACAAATTGTCATTGAACCAGAACATTTAGTGGTCAATTCATGGATCAGACACTTGTTGTGATTTTTTGCGGTTAATCACCTCGTTAGAGAACAGCATGTTAATAAGCACCGAAACATTTAACAGTCGGACATTCAAAGGTTTAGAGAAGGTTTAGACCTGTAAATGTTACAGTGCATTTTAGGTGCATTCTGAAATTTCACCCGAAAGTCGAATATCCCTAACTTTTTGTGAATAGTGTATCAAATAACATTCACATTATTTCGATTATTCTGATAAAATACAGATGTCACACAGTACAACATAAAACTAAAACTTTCTACAATGAAATAAACAGCCATGTAGCTCTTGCCAATTCGTATTTCATCATGATTTGGTATTAAATGTATTAGGTATTAAATATGAATGTCCCATATCCCCTTTTTTATTATTTGGCTGCAAGATTATTATATTTTTAAGTCGTGCATTGTTCTGGTGTTGATGAAGGTGGGAACACATTACTCAGTTAACTATAACACATGCATTGTTTTGAGGTATCAATCATTCAAAATGTGCATCCCAAATTACACTGTGCTAAAAAGATTTTAAACTTGTGGCTACCCTAGATGAAATTTCTCGCTCTGTTTATCCTGCAACATATCTTTATGTTGAATTTAGCACATGTAGATATGTTTTAAATTCATATGGAAAATTTATATCTCTCTTGCAGAGAGAGGCTTAAAATGCCTTAAAAATGTATGTGTGCAAAAGCAGTATGGTTTTGGATTCCTAATATGATTTTTAAGGAGTAGGCATATGGAAATGTAAACAATTCACCTCATATTATTTGGAACAACTGATAGATATATTTTGGTCATAAATCAAGGAACTTGCAATATCAATGGTACTAGAGAAGAGTACATCAAAATTCAAAATATTATTCCTTCTAATTTGTTGTTGATATTGATTGATTTATTTATTAATTTTTTTACTAAGACCTCTCTGTTTTACTTTTGTGTATATGCTAACCATTTCTGTGGCTATTTATCAGCTTTATTTATCTAATTGTATCAGTTTGTGAATATTTCAGTCACTGAAACATTATAAACATTATAATAAACATTATCTTTAATCATATTGATAAAGCAAGTCATAAATTTAACCCCAATCCTAAACTGTTTACATTAGGATTACAACTTTTGTTACCTTCTTCTAGAATAAAACACCATTATTAATCTCTAATATTAATCTATAGTATTATTAAATGAGACCACTTTAAATGTTCAATCTGCCAAGCATCCATAAATGCCAACTTGACCTTCAGAAATCTGCCAAGCATCCATAAATGCCAACTTGACCTTCAGACGTTTTTGTATGGGTCTCATTAATAATAATAAATAGTGGTTACTTTGTGCTGTGATATGATGAGATTTGTGAATACAATGTCCTAATTACATGTACATTCGCAAAGCAATGCAATTATATTTGTCACGTATGACGTGTTTTCTGTCAGGACCACTATCGTCAAAGATGATTGACAATTAGCATACAGTTTGGATTTGTGGTATAGTTCCGTTCTGGGCAAGAACTCCCTACGCATCCATGCAGCCTAGCATGGATGACAGCAGGGAGAGCAGCGATAACCCCCCCAGGGTAAACAGAACAGAACCAACATAAATGTATTGCAGATATCATAAAATTTCAATAATTTCATGTAACATTTTAGAAATTAGTCTGACTCAAAGGAGAATCAGAAGGCTGAAACCTTACTGACAGAGGAGGAGTTGGGGATGGAGGAGGGTAATTAGCTATTGAGCAATGCGAAAACTGCTGATACTACTGCGGGACCTTTTATATATGAACACTTAGATAGGTGTCGTATTCCCATAGGTTGATGTGGATCAGCTGATGTGAGCTTGACTAACGTGACCTGCCAGAACTAACGCTACGCTAGATTCTTCCTCTTCTTTTACAGTCGTTTCTTTTCATTAGCCTATAGCCTATTGTGTGTCTGCAACCACTCAGTTGTGAGGGGTATTTATTTGTTAACAAAAGAAAGAAAAATTAAATAACTAACCTGTTAATGGTTCGCAATGCCAGTATACATTATACGCAAAGATGATTTCTATGAAGATGCTTACATTTCTGAAGGTGCCTGCTGCTGCTATGGCTACCCTGTTTTACATTTAGCCTACATTTATTCACTTAGCAGACTCTTTTATCCAAAACGACTTACAAATGAGGAATACAACAAGCGATTCGTCATAAATTATGAGAGTAAGAAATGCATTGAGCAAGCAACATATTTAAATTCTTCGACATCGAATACAATTTTTTGAGCATTAGTATATTTTCAAATTTCATTGAGAAAATGCATAGCCTAAACAATAAACAAACTTGTGGACATTGTGAAACATTATCACTAACAACCAACAACACTGGGACTCACAATTCCACTTCCACTTTTTTTTGTGAGGGGTGGGATGGGGGGTTGGGCACTAACGACCTGAAAGTCTGAAGTGTGGGAAAGACATCTGACCTTCATTCCCCTGGCCATAATACGGTTTATTGCGTAAAGAAACTCACGCGTCTCTGACTCAAACAGGTGGAAATGCGCGTACCAGTCGTTGCAAGCGACACATGCAAGACAGAATACCGGGCCCACGACGTGTTAAACCAGGTAACAGTTTAGCCTTTTGTCTTCATTAGCGTCTCTCTTATGTCTAGCAGTCTTTTCCCAAGAGTTTAAAAACAGCTCAGCAGAATACAATTATTCCAGATTTTGAAGTTGCACAATAGTCAACACGAGAGCAGTAAAAGTGTCCAAAACAGTAGATATTTAATCCTAGACTTCCCTTCGCATGCGCTCACAAGAAGTGTTCTCATTATAGACATTTTTTAAATAAAGAAATTGGAAATGGAAACACTGTGATCTGACACATAATGTAGCAAACAGAGTCAAAAGTTAACCAAAGCCGCTGGTCACTCACTCTTTATACGGCATGTCAATATCTTTGTTTAGGAGGATGTCTCCAAGGTGCCAAGGCACGTGGCGCCTTTTCGCACTTTTTATTTATTAGCATGAGCAGACAAACGAGCTGAGGAAACCGGAGGTGTCAGAACAGAAGTCGTGTGGAAGTGTGCCGGCTGTTTGGCTCCTCAAAAACTGACACTTGCGCGTCACATTTGGCCGCACGCATTTCAAAGGGTTTGATGATCAAAGTCGACTGTAAATGTTCGGCGCGTGCTGAAAGCGATGTTAAATGTTAGATCTTAAATCTTCATGAAATCAACGATTAATATATATTTAAAAGTAGGCCTAATAATAAACAAATGCACAAGAATATTTCATTTTTAAATTTTAATGATGGAATGTAGCCTATGTTTCAGTCCCCCAAATATACAACTATAAAAAGGGAATGCCATGAATAAATAAATGTGCAAATTAGATAAATACATACATCGGCTATGTATTACAAATGATCATACACCCAGTACAGATCATGCAAAAAAAAAAGACGAGAAAAAAAAATCAGTGTAAAAATATATTGCATCATTTATCATACACTATTTACACATTTTACAATTCCAACGTGATGTCAAATGATAAAATCATTACACAACATTTTTTGGAAATAAACATGTCTCTCTGCAGCCTATAATTTAGAAGAGATGAACCATGTTTAATGATTACACAAGCCCAGTATTTTGAGTCCATTTCTCTGTAAATGTCTTTAATTTCTCTCAAGGCCAAGGCCTCCAGACTGTCTGGCTGACTGGTGTCTGGTGTTGAGAGGTTGGTGGGGCTGTCGAATGCAGTGTGTTGGAGTCTGTGCTTCTGAATGGAATCCTGTTTGGATGTGGCACAACGTTTCTGCAAGCTGTTGGAAGTCCTTGTTTGGAGACCGAGTCATGCTGCAGATGATGCTGTGCATTTGAATCTGGAACCTGCTTTCTGGACGAGTTCTGGATTCTGACAGGCAGTCGGATGGTGGTCGACAAGCAGGGCTGGGTCAGACGCTGACACAGTATAGCGGTTACTGAACCATCCAGTCCACGGGCCTTACCTTCATCTGACAGGAAGCGGGCCGCTTTCTGAAGACACGATGAAAAGCCGTCCATAAACCGACGCTTTTCTCCTCCTTCCACATCTTTTGCTTTCTTGGCCTGAGCGACAGAGTTTTGCAAAAACAGGACGGTGTATTCCAGGATCTCTGCTTTCTCTATTCTCCTTTGAGTGGGACTCTGCAAAAATATGAGAGGAGAATTTAGAAATACGGACTTAGCTGAGAACATAGATCTATAACTAAAAGATGACATTATGCTGAGAAAATAAAAAGTATGGTGTTCTTACATTGTGCTCAGGGCCTTGCAGAAGCAGCGTTCTCAGGTTCTCCAGACTCCGATTCATCCTTTCTCTTCTTCGTCTTTCTACCTGAGGTTTTAACAGCTGCAGGAAACACGAAAGACCAATGTCAGTGGACAGGTCAGGTTATATTAAAATACATATGCCAGTCTGCTCAGTGTGACCTCTGTTTGTTAGAATGCACAGAAAAATATATTTACCTTTCTGTCCATTTTAATGGTCTCAGTCTCTCTGAGGATTTTCATTGCATGTGTACTCCAAACAGTAGTTTATATCAGAGATGATACAATCCTTTAAAGGTCCAAGTTGTCTTCTATTAGGTATGCTGGAAAAGAACTCTCTTCGAGGTGCACAGACAAGTGTGAGATGCCAGGCTGAACCTGAGCGCACGTATTTATAGGCCTTCGGCGCGTGGTTGACAAGCCACACCCACTCTCTGTCACTGACCAATCATAGAGTCGCAATGCTCTAATGCGCTGCTTGTTCCCAGCTAAAAACCTAAGAACGAAACACTAAAAAGATATAGGGTATGATATTGAAAGTCATTATAATATTTAAGCTCATATATGTTGTATCCATTTAGACGGACAGAAATTTAAACATTAGATCGAGGTCATTAAACCGCGATCGCATTCGGGCTATAGCCTAGTGTATGTATTGGCTTACATATTTATTAGAAATAGGCCTACTTATGTTTTCCAATTACGTTTGTGCAGTTGACTGTAGTTAGCTAACATATAATCTGCACTGAGACATTAAGGGCAGCCTTAGATCAAAAGGACTGATGGAACACGCTCACTGACACCTATAGACTTCCGTGGGCACGTGTGTGCATGATTAAATAAGTGTCACACTGACAGTAAATATGCATATCAATAGCCCACGCGCCGCTGGCCAGACATGCCATTGGAATAACAAAAAGAAAAGTAGCTACTTTCTTTTACTTTTCAAAGTCTTATTTCCACTGTTGCATTAAATGTGCGTCTAGCTGTGCCTCAGCTTGGTTTCGAAATTTAGGCTATTTAGCATATTTTAACTTTTGGAAGTTCCTAATAGGCCTACATGTGCCAAATATTTAAAGCAGCTTGAAACAGTATCTCAACGAAACATTTACAGTGATTTTATTTTTTATGTTGACGGTGGTTTTAATGAATAAACAATCATTCATTTAGGCTAAATGAGGCTTGACAGCAATATTTCTAATGTTAAGGATTCAAAAGGAATTTAAAATCGACAAAAGAAGAGGGCAAGTGTTTGCACACTATGCGTAATAATAAATGAACCAATTGTATTTTCATAGTGCCAGTCTTGTGACTGCACTTTTTTATAATAAGTGTGTTTTGCTCAAAGACTCAAAGTTGTAGCATAATGGTGTGAATCATTAGGGGGTCGCAAGAAAACGTGTGCTCACACCTCTTTATAATTCAGCAGGGCGCGTGCCGCGTGGCAACTTCACACCTGTGAACAACGCAAGCGTGAGTGAACAGTTCCCACGTGTGCATATGAAAGCGCGCGCATATGAAAAGCAAGCAGTCCTGGTTTCTTGATTATTCATGGCACTGAAATCACACTTTCTGAAGATACATCTCTTCTTCTTATCACCAAAACTTCGCTCAACGCCATCGAAGCTGCAAGGATTGATTTAACAAGACAGAACGTGTCTAGCAGTGATGGTTCCTGCAGAAATTTACGGCCGTTTGTTCACTGGATAGCCCAGTTGGCTATTAGGTTCTTGGACATAGCTAGCAAGAGAAAAAAAATGGTCACTTAACCACTTGGTTAGTCCAATCTGCTGCCATCCTTGCTCTCCTCTATATGTCCTTTGGTAATGTAATTGCATGACTCAAGACCACTGGTAATCACCCATAATGCTATTACTGATATTACTTTTGGGGATAGGCTAAGTTCAAAGAAAGGGAAAGTTAAAAGATAAAACAAAGTCATTTACCAAACTGTGATCATATAGAAATGAACTTAATCTCCATAGGCCACTCAAGTTATAGCAGTAAGTTCATGAACTGATGCAGAGACGCAAGTTAAGTGGCAAAACACTCATCCTATTGAAGTGATGAAAATGGAGACTATATGTGAACGCAGGCTGCATTTCCCATGCACTTACATGTTTATTGAAGAGTAGCGTGGGAACCTTCTCTTTGTCTGCTGATAACGTACAAATTCTGGCAGGTAATAAAAAAAGGACTGAGGTGTGTTATACTAGGTGAGGTGTAAGTAGTTCGTGTTACTGAGAGAGCGTGGCTAGCAGCTTTTTCCCATCGTAGCACTCTTGAACTTATTGCCTGTTGGTTAGTTTTAAATATTTACACAATTGCACGCCCTTTGGATGCCCTTTGTGCGACATCCCTGAAGTAAAAGCCTAACATAATTGAAGTTAATTAATCTCAGGTGATACCTCACTGCCAAGCACATGCATTTTCTATCCTTGGAACATTTGAAAATAATTTTCTTGGGGTTCTTCATTGCAAACAAAACCTAACGCAAGCCAACCTACCCGAAATGACTGATTACTGAAATTGTCTTTATTTGTGTCCACAGTGAGACGTTTCCCACAAACCGAGCTTTTATTGGATTTGCTTATTTGAATAGTCTTTTTGAATGGTTTTTTTAAAACTTTATTAGGTACAGTCAGCAGATTAATCATTCCGCCCTGTCGTTATAGTTTATTAAAACGATTTACGTAGAACCATAAGTATCCTTAGAAGGACCGTCTCGTCTCGTCTGCTCCTTTCTCATTCGTATACGAGCAAACACATCAACCCTCACAATGGCCCTGCACGTGCCATTTGCTTTAATCTTCATCTTGTGTATGCAGACTAGGTCTAATGAGGGTCGCTGAGTACAATCTGAAGAAAGCCACGGAGGACAAAAAGTGAAACTTTATAGACAGTCTTAAAGGAAGGAATATCACCGTAAAACGTCTGTAGGTTACGTTTACGCAATATCACATTAAATACATGACCTGGTGGACGGTAATTTATAAATGGCTGATCGCAAACACCTCCAAAGTGATGAAAATGACGACTATATGTGAACGCAGACTGCTCTGGAGTTCTCGTGCAGTGAAGCGTGGGAACTGGAAACCTTCTCTGTGCTCAGAGAAAATGTACAAATTCTGACAGGTAATAAAAAGAGTTGAGGTGTCTGCAGTCCGTGTTACTGAGAGCGTGGTTAATAGCTGGTTCCCATCATAACACGTGCCAAATAGGCCTACCTCTTGGTTGTCAAGTTTTAAATATTTACACAAGCGCACAAAAATTTAAAGCAGGTCTCTTAAAAATAAACGTTCCAAAAAGGGGTTTTCATATTGATTTTGGAACCATTTTGGGTTCCTTGCAGGAAACCTTTCAGTAATCATTTTTACCAGGCTAAGTGAAGAACATTTTAATAATCTTAAGAACACAAGAAACCTTTTATGTAATGGAAAGACTCCATGGATGTAAAAGGTTCTTCATGGAATATTAAATAAACAAACGTAATAATAAAAAAAAAAAATGATACAGGCCTTGCGTGAAATCACAGAAATTGATATTGTCTTTTAAAAGCAAGATATATAGCCTAGCTAGTGTCATATGTTGCAAAATTTGAAAATAAATCATTTTATGAAACCCAGTAAAATTAAATTAAATCCAACCCAATTAAATCAAACGTTTGACAAGTTTGAAATCCCATAGAGCGGCCTGTCGCCCACGCAAGCAGCAACCATAATCTTTCTAGAAGTTAGGCCTATGTAGAAAATATTATATTTTTGATCTTGAATATATCTCGATCTGGCTTTAAATAGCAACTTTCAACTATGGAATAAACGCTCTTTTCCTCACTATAAACCTAAAACAACCAGCAGGCGGCGACGGCAACCAGTAGGTGTTTCGTTTGTTCAGAACACGGGTTCACTGACACACGTTTGGTGTTAACAAGATGTGTCAAAAGAACCAGAATAAGAATAGCTTCACGCAGAGAAGGACGTGTGCTCTTTCACTTCTAAACGAACTGGTTACAGTTTCCCACGGGAATCGCACTCTCAGTAAACTGCCTCAAATTATCAAGAACATAAGCAATAAAATAAATAAATAGGCTAAAAATAATGAAGCTATTCATCATTATAATTTGTTAATTTCGGAGAATGAAATACATGCATCTCACACATATAGCCTACCTATAGCCTATATTACTTATAAAGCTACGTTGGTGTTGTTGTTGTTTTTTTTGGCCTTTCGATCAAGACTATTCGGAAAAATGTATGTACTTCGGTTTATGCAAAATGCCTAATCCTTAATGCAAAAAAGTTCTTTATGTTGGTTCTTTATTCCCCCCCAAAGCCAGGTATAGCTTAATGGTTTCTATTTTGGTCTTTCAAAAGTTTTCATAAATTTAACACCTGCAGAGAGGAACTGCCAATCAATTACATCTAGACTATAAAAAATGTTGGGTTAAATCCAAAAACAGTGCTGGGTTTAAAATAGGGACAAAACCAGCTATTGGGTTGTTTTGACCCAGTGGTTTGGTTAAATGTTTAACTCTCAACCTTCTGGGTAGTAACCCAACTGTTGGTTGAAAACAACTTAATTGCTGGGTTTGTCCATATTTTACACAGCACTGGGTTGTATTTAACCCAACATTTTTTAGAGTGTGGTGTTCTGGTCTGTGGGACCCGTTTTCACTTTTTATCAAAAGAAAATTATACTGTTAATTATTTTTTCAAACTCAGACTCATTGGCCTAGGCTCATTTTCTGTGAAGAACATTTATCAGAACAAATTTTCAATGACAACTCACTGTACACACTCACTGTACTGTCTGGGCTTGCTATTAGTATGTGTATGCGTGTTGTGTGTGGTGTGTGCGTGAGAGTGAGAGAGAGAGAGAGGATGAGAGAGGAGAGAGAGGGAAGTCTGTAGAGTGTGAGGTAAGTGTAAGTGCGAGTTTTGTGTTCTTGCCCCTGACATTCCCTCACCAAGGGTTGTGCACTTTAATTCATAAATGTGATCTAACAAAGGTAAAGGGCAAATTTTGAACATATATGCTGTTTATATTGCTTGTAATTGGGATGAAGTAAACATCTGTTGAGTATTTTAACATATAATTTTTGATTGTGTTGAATTCAAAACCCAAAACTGCAGCAGGTCATCCAGGCCCACGAACACTGGCTGAGTAACAAAAGTATGAACACCAAACAAGAGTTTTTAAATAACCTTTGACTAAATGGTCTTGTGGAACAAAAATGTTTTTTTTATGGCATCGCTGTGAAGAACCTTTTACGCACCTTTATTTTTAAGAGTGTAATACAACCAGACTGTATATATACAGTATATATTGGCCTATATACTCTATTTTGTGTTTCTTTCTTGTGTTTTATTTGTTCATTTATTCACATCAATATTGAGTCATAATTGTTGTTAAAGCCTTGTCATTTTTGCTGATTTCCCATATCAGTAATAAAAAATACCTAACTGACACAATTTGGTTAATTATAGGGTTTAGTAAGCCCAGGCAGGCAGAGGGGTAAAAGATAGAAAAATAGGCTAATTAATAATATTTTAAAATACTAATATTAATTAAAAAATAAAAATTAAAAATGTTCTTTATGCCAAGAAAAGGCTCTGTAGAAACTAATCTGGGTTTACAGCAATTTTTATGAATGTGACAAGATACCTATTTCAGTGCTCTAGCACACATTCACATTATTTTTAGTGACTTGTATTGGTCTTTAAATGGGTTTAATTAAGCCGGTCTTATGTGGAACGTTTAAAAACCAAATACAGTACTATTACTATGGAACCAATATGAAATTGTAAAAGTGCTTTCTTAGAGCGAAATGGACTTGGACCGTCGGCATTCTGATTTGCATAATCATGACCAAACCTAGGGGATCTTATTAGCATTATGAGCTAGGCCTATCTTGCAGCACAACGGAAGTTTACTGAGGCCACCTAGTGGTAAACCACTGACATATAGGCAATCTCTATATATAATATAATATATATATATATATAATAGATATATATCATATATATATTAGTCATTTAGCAGAGCTTTTATCCAAAGTGACTTACAAATGAGGATAACAGAAGCAATCAATTGTGGTATTAAAACAACTTAAAACAGATCCAAAACTAAAAGCTAAAGTTTTATAAATACTACTTATACACATTTTTAAAAAAATAAAGAAATTAAATCAAAATGACAAATGCATACAACAAAATATCAAAACGTAACATTTAAATGAAAAACAAAAAATAAAGCTAAAAACAGTTCAAAATATTAAAAGAACAAAAGGTTTGAGTATAATAATGATTCTAACATAACCTAAGCCAAACACCAAAAAAACAAAACTACATATATGTGTATGTACAACCACACACACACACACACACATATATACATACACATTTATAAGTTCAGTATATATATTATTTCATTTCCATTTTAGTTTGTTGAAGTATTAAAATAACTCAAATTTAATAAAAGTAAAACTTAAAAGACCTATACAGACATAATAAATTCAGACATAATTTAACTAAAATGAAAGTAAATAACAAATACAAATAATACAAATCAAACGACAGTAGTTTATCAGTAAAATCCTAAAAAATAACACTGCCAAACTTACATGCTAAAAAACAACAACTTACTTACACATAGTAAGAAATGGTTATAAAAACTGAAACAAGTAGTCGGATATATTATAGACTTTTCGATCGCGTTTACTTGCCCTCTTAGAGCTTGTCTATTCAGACGACACGTGCTCACACCATGCCTGAAAGCGTGGCTAATTCACACCTCTTTGGAACAGGAGTTCAGGTGCCGAAAGTAGTCCCACTTTCGCCCTGTTTCGCCCCCCTCCTGCGCCTTTTAATGTCACACGCGACGACGATCCCACAGTGTAGCCGCTCTCTCCCGTGTTTTCTCTTTGCCCTTCTTTGAGTCACTTTTGCGTCCGCACTCGGAGGCCGCCATGGTTTACGCAGTGCTTGTGCGGGAACGTAGGCTATCAGGAACCAACATGGTTTCTTAATGGTTTTGCATTATTTTTTGAACAGAAGTGACAATGATTCTAAACCACTGCAACACTTTGCATATGCCATACAAAACAACTTCATAGCCCGATTTCCGTAAATCTTGACTGAGGCGACAGTTGAGCGTTCTAGCTTTTAGAAAGTTACATAGGCTAAGTCACATCAGGCTGTAAGATTTCTCCCTCTTGGACCTTGAAATGTTAGCTTATTCTGCATGCAGTCTTAGAAGTTAATGCTAACTTTTAAAATGAACCTTAAAACCGACATTTGGTTTGAACAATACTGAGTCTTTGTCACTCTAAATCGCACTGAACTAAAGCCAACTTATAATTGTTGTATTAGTTTTGTGGGCTCCCCCATTGCGAGCCATGTCTTGTCCGTGCTTTGATTAGGCTACAATGAAAAGCTCGCGACCGCTTGTCCATAGAAGACTTCACGCCAAATTCACTGTTAAACAGACATATCAAAAGAATCATAATAATCGTAATGGAATTATGAGCCAAGGGTGTGTATGCCACCACTCTACTTGACCAAACATTCAACTTTCCCTCGGGATATTTCTTAAGGTTGGGTGCCCATGCAGGGGTCAAAAATGTATACAGGCCAATAATTTATAAAGGGAAAATTGTCAATTCATGAAGAGCATCATGTCTTCCATTTGACTTCGTTGTTCATTGTTGCCAAGGATTATCCAGTGCATGCGTTTTGCAACATCGATTTGCTTTTCTCCTTGAAAAATATTGGTCAATATTTATTTTATAGACTTTAGAATTATGAAATATTTCCTTTCTTTGTTTAAAGAACACTCACAGTGGAAAAGCGGAAACTCGGAACAAGAGCACATATTGGCCTGCATATTAAAGCTGTAGCCTAGATAGCCTAACAAGTTGGCTTTCAGTAGGCTATATGCATATAAAGTATACCGATTAAATTACGCATTTTAAATTCAGATCAGACAGCTAGGCTATGTTTATTTGGTGTTTATTCGTTTTTGCACTGCATCGATATGAGTGTCGACCCGCTTCAGGTGTGAAGGCAATGCACGAAAATCGTTGAGCATCTAATGAAATTTTAAGCGCCTCCGAGATGTTTGAGTAGTCTGGCGGTGTTGGTGTGAGTGTGTTCGTTTTTACACATCTGCCGTGCCAAAATATTCTGTTCCCACGAGAAAAATCTGAAGTGTCCCATAGCACCTACACATGGTTTTTGGTTCCACGAAAGTTACGCTTAAAACAAAACAAAGTAGTGTGTGAAATTAATCATAGAGCAACATTGGCATGTAGGCTACACTGAACAAAATATAGACTATATGGCATCTGAAGCGAACAAATAGTAAAAATAAATAAATGAATGCATAGACCACATTGAGCATTTTTTTTATCGTCGTGAATTATATTAAAACACAAACTTTCAGAAAAAAACGAAACATCATTGTTTCTGAACGTACTAGTATATGGTTATAAAGTATAGTTATATCTTGAGGTCGTGATCTGTGAACGGGAGGAGCGTGTTGGTGAATTGAGTGTCAAGTTTGCGTTCAAAATGCACTCTGTATTGACTTATTGGCGCAATAAAACGAACAAACTAGTCCATAAAGTCATAAGCGTTCTATGACTACATTACTGGTTATTCTAAGCAAGCTTCTAATGGCAGCTGAGATATATGCCGTTTTCATTGCGTTTATATCCACACATAGGCCTAAAGCTTCATAGAAGACACACTAGAACTGTTGTTATATTTGACTGTTAAATAAGTGCAAATAACACAAAATGTGTGGTAACTGTTAACTTAATCGATTTATAGTTTCTTATCTTGGAATATATTAATATACGACCATAAGGGGGATACGACCACACGGTTAGAAACGTCATTGACACCTTGTCACCAATGACAAGCCAGCATCCCCAATAAAAGCGAGAGTTTGCCAGGACCTTTACCACAGTAGAAGAATTTTCTTGAGAAACACAGACCAACTAGAATATACGTTTTCAGCAGATCATGGTTATTCCAAAAATGCCAAGTCGACGACCAACGAAAAGAGTGAGTAGTTTAAATGCATGGTTTATAGGCCTAATTCTTTCTCAATAGACATTTTTATGATATCGTGCAGATTTAGTTTTTAAAGATTGCTACGGTTTTTTTTTTTTGGTTTTTTTTTTATTCAAACTAAAGTTTTAGGTCTTTACATTTTAAATGTAAATTAAATATGTAATGTGATTCGTCTAGATCTTAAAGCCTTATAGAGAAAAAACGGAGAGACCGGATTAACCAGCGTTTAGATGAGCTGCGAACGCTTCTCCTGGATAACACTCTAGACACGGTAAGAAAATATTATATTTTAGATGGATATTTGTAAGAAAAAAAATAAATATATATATATATACGTTTCAGTTTTAATCAAGCTGTTCCTTTTTTGATATAAATAAACACCTAATGAAATGTTTCAGTCCATAATGAATGATCACTTTTACAGAGCTACTCTTCAAACCCCTCAAACTGAGAGGCTGAATTCTGGAATTAACTGTTGAATACATTCGGACAAAAGCCACAGTTGCGAGAGATAGGCCTAGTCAAGGTAAGTTTTCTGTCTATAATTGAGTAACTTTTAAAAAGTGGGCTCTATTTTATATAAACACTATATTATTGGCCTTATAGTTGTGTAGAGCTAGATAAAGTCAATTTGAGTTGCACATAATGCCTCTAAGTTTGATGATTCTAATCGATTGTGTCTCGGTCTCTTTCTTTCTCCCCTCCTGTTTTTATTATTCTCAATTCCTCAATCTCACCCAAAATAACTCCATATACCTCACTCTCTGACTTCTCATTTTGACAATCAATAAACAAAACCCATTTTTTTCTCTTAAAATCCTCCTTCTTTAACTCTGCTTAAATGTGTGATCTTTCTCAATTTCTTGATTCTGTTCCCAAACTTCCATTTGAATGAACCTTCAATAACAACCCTAAACCAACAACTAAATCAACATCTCATGTTATTCTATCTCACCTGAACACTCCACTTTTTACTTTTCCTAATCCCCCACCCCCCACCCTTTTATACCTTCATGCCTCGGCTCTCCTTAACCTCACCCTCCACCTCAGGTAACTCCAACAAAGACTCAGACCCACATGATGCTTACGCTCCGACTCTGCTCTCGAGGAGACCCCACATACCCTTCACTTCAGTCCCTGAGCCCATCAATGTCCACAAGCAGATGCCCTCCAATACTATCTACAAAGCCGGTTTTAAGGAGTGTATCTCCCGTCTGTCCAGTTTCATCGAATGTGTTGAGCCTTCACAGCGGGACAGCTTTGTTCAAGGCCTGTGTCACCACCTTGACTCCTACAGCAGTACTCTTTCCCAGTGTAGAGTTTCCAGCCAAGCTGCCTACCGTCCATGGATCCCAAATGCGGAGTTGACATGCAGGACGGACGTCCATGCGATAGGACCCATGAGAACCAGCACAGAGCCATTTTCATACACCAATAGTTTGTATCCTCAATCTTTTATGCTCCATCCCACAGGACAGGCCATGACACATCCCTACCTCTCCCCTCCATACTCCCTCTCTCCTCCACCCTCTCCTTGTTACACAAGTAGCTCCCCTCCCTTCTCTAGCTCTCCCACATACCTCTCTGTCCCCTGCCATTTCCCTTTCCCTCCCACCATCTCTCCACTCTCCAGTGACTCTTCATCTTCGTCATCATCGTCCTCTCTCAGTTTCTCAGCCCCTGCTCTGCCTGTAGCCCCAGGCCCTCATGTTCAGGTCTCGGTGGGCTCCCCCACTCCATTCACCCACTGGCTCTTCTCCCTCCTGCCAACCCCGGACTCTGAGAAGAGCTCTGTTCCAGAACCAGCCACAGTCTTTGTGGAGGCCCTGGTGAGCAAAACTCAAAACACTTAGTGACTCAAAGCAACAGCTTTCCATCAGAGTTCTGCAGGAGTTGAGGATACTTGTGAAAGAGGCTGGGCTTCACATGGAAAAGACATGGAAGCGAGTGTCCTGGGCATGTGTACAGTAGTAGCTCTGTGATAATCGGACATGACTTATTGTATACAAATTGTGTAAATATATTTATTTGTTCCCTATTGTACATTGTAAATTAATTGTACTTTTTTTCACGAAATAATATATAAATAATTTTGTTAATTTGTATTACTTCTTTTTCTCTTATCTATCTATCTATCTATCTATCTATCTATTATCTATCTATCTATATATCTATCATCCATCCATCTAATCTATCCATCCATCTATATATCTATATCTATATATATATATAATATAAATATATATTATAATATATATATAATACTATCTTCACTACAGGAAATCACAACCTAATATCTAGTCAGTTTAGTTATGTCTTAGAAAAATGAATGATCCATACTCACCTAGATGCTTGTTTATTATAAATACAGTAAAACCGTACACGATTTTCATTCAAAAAAATATTTAAGTTTAAAATCATATAAAATTATATATTGTTTCTTTCCTAAATTCGAAAAACGGTTTTCAACATTGATAATAAGACTTTAAGCTGAGTACCAATAATACTGATTATGAACGGTGGTGTGGCGAAGCCAAATCCCTATTAAAATGATTTTCTGAAGGATCATGTGCACAAAGACTGATAAGATGCTTGAAATTCGCTTTTCATCACAAGAATAAAGCTACCGTTTAAAAATACCTTCAAATAAAAAACATATTATTATATTATATTATTATATTATATTATTATATTATATTATATTTATTATATACCTCCAGTTATGTACATTTCAAGACACAAAAAACATTAGACAACACAGATTTTAGAACATGTAAATCAAAAATAAAATAAAATAAAAAAAGAGAAAACAAAACTGTATACGTATATCTCCACCTGCAGGATACTGTCTGCTATCACTGCATGACATGTCACCAACCAATGAATTCATCTGCAGAAAACATCTGTTAGTGTACAGATGACACAAAGCGACTGGGCCTAGTTGTCAAGCACAGTAACTATTGTGAGTCAAAAGTCCATTTACAAATTGTGTTTTATCCATAGACTGTATAGTTTTATCTTGCAGTGGTTTTTATTTTGCTTTCAAAAATGAATACAAACCACAATAGCATGCACTTAGCCAATCAATTATGTATAAAGGTTTATTTTTCTTAGTACAAATACTATATATTTCATAAATGTCAGAGCGGGGCAAATTAATGCATTCATGAATAAATACAATTTATGAATTAAATATTTGTAGGCCATGTTTGCTGTTTTCTTCTTCTTCTGTTTTTGGCGCGTTGCATCCTGTGTGCATATCGCCACCTACTTTTGCTGTTATGCAGTCATGGTTTATTTATAATCAATTTCTTCCTTGTTTTTGCTTTTGGGACATTCTACCAGAAACGTACATTTCCACTTGTAAAAATCTTGGGTGAAAAAAATATCTTATTCTTAAATCGGAACGTTGAGTCATATGGAGGACATGTTAATCTATATGAAACACATATCGTGGCATCTCAGCATGTTTTTATGATTGAAATAAATACGTTTTTATACGCATTTCACCCCTAAAATGTCAGGCCCTGTCACAGACAAATTTGTATATATTAGAATGGTTTCCTAATGAATTTCTTTGATACAAATAACATTTTCTTATTGGTCACATGTCCCTGATTGTATCCAACACGGTTTTGTAATTTCTATAAGGAATATAAGCAACTTTTCGGTCAACTGTAGCACACAAAATCACAGAATACCCCGCCAGACACTCATATAGTTGTAAAAAAAAACTGCCTTTACATAGGAGATTTTTTCAAAAACATAGTAGTGGATATATATACTCCAACCTTCATCTACACAGTAACAGAGATTAATTAATCAATATTTCCTCAAATATTAAATTTTTATAACATAATGTCCTGTGTGACAGGACTGACTGAGGCGTGACAGGACTGACTTTATGGATTTCGTTGATGCAGAAAAAGTTATGTTTTGTGTTCTTTATTTAAGTTTTGATAAGCATTCCTATTTCAAATTATTATTATAATTTGAATGTTAATGTGATATTAGACTATGGTAAAGTTCAGCCAAGGATATATAATAAGGGCCTAATTCATTAGAATAGAATACTAATTTTATTTTATTTCAATATAAAAACATATTTCATTTAACAATTTATTACAATTCCGTTTAACAATAACATGGCCAGATACAATAAAATTAAACAACTAGAATTGCACAATGGCACAAACGCAGACAGGAGTGAAAAATAAATTGTAATGGTACTACTAATATGTTAAAATTAATTTAACAATAACAATTACCAACTTGAATGGCACAAACTCAGACAGGAGAGAAAACAATAACCCTGTGTTTTGCTACGCGTACACGGGTGTAATAAATATAAATATAACTTCAGAATATATAAAGCATATTTTACTATGATACAGCAAATGTATAGACATTTAACTGAATAACACAAAGTAAAGTAACTGTGGTACCCCATAATATTACGGCTCAGTAATAACAGGGCAATACTATGGTAATATCTGCATTATTACTTAGGAAATTACATGGTACTAATGGAAATTGCATGTAATTTCCTAGGTAATAATGTAGATATTACCATGGTATCTGTATGAATTGGAATAATTACAGTCTTCATTACATAAAGCTTATATAGATGACAATTACATCTATATATGAAGAGTTTATTTGCAAAAACAGATGACTAATTTTATTCTGTAATCATGTTTTTCTTTTGTTTTATTTGTGTTAGTTAGCTGTAATTTATTAGTTTTTTTTTTACCTAATCAAAATAACCCAATTAAAGTTTGATTGAGATTATATAATTGGAATGCCCAGATGAAAACATGATTTCAGAGAATTATCTGTTTTTGCCAATAAACTCTTCATATGTATTGAAATACAATTAATATACTAATATGCAGTGCTAGGCCTAGGTAAAAAATTTGTCGATGAGCATAAAAAGGTTGCGGGTTCGAGTCTCATACCGGCAGGGATTGTAGGTGGGGGGAGTGAATGTACAGCGCTCTCTTCCAGCTTCAATACCATGACTGAGGTGAGACCTTTGAGCAAGGCACCGAACTGCTCCCCGGGCGCCGCAGCTAAATGGCTGCCCACTGCTCCGGGTGAGTGTTCACAGTGTGTGTGTGTACGTGTTTGTGTGTGCAACTTTGGCTGGGTAAAATCAGAGCATTAATTTCCAAGTATTGGGACACCATACTTGGCCACATGTCACGTCACGTCACATGTCACACATTAAAAGCTTCAAATTTACAGTGTAATGTCTATTTATTCAAATAATGTTTTACTATGGCATGCGTTAAATACATATTATATGCAATAAAGGTAATAAAAAACAACAATGCCATTCATTTGTAAGGCAGTGTCACAGGACTGTCAGGCCTTGTCACACAGGGATGTGACAGGGCCTGATGTGACAGGGCCTGACGGTCGGCCATTTTAAACTGCCATTACTCAGCCTGCCAGCATGCTAACATAAAAACTGTTAACATGCAATCAAGGAATTTCAGTAACTTTTTGTTTTGGATTTAAAAAAAATCATACAATTCAATGACAGAACTCACCCTTGATCAGTGTCAGCTTCACCTCCGTCAAATTATGTCACTTCCTTTGAGTCATACCTTTAAAGGCGCATTACACACATTTTATGTTGAGTTTTATGTAAACGTGACAGGACTGACCGAAAACATGGGGACAGTTGTAAAATAGTATTTATTTGTAGAATTTATGTATAATTTCATGTTTTTAATCAGTTGATGTGAATGATAACAACTCAAAATATGAGTTTTTTTCTAAATAACAGTTTTTAGCATAACAAAACTATGAAAGCTGTAGGTCCAATTTGGCTGAGGACAAGGACAGGATTTGTAATTTTCAAAAGTGTTTTTAATAAATTTAAAAATATCTGAGAACCTAATGAATGACATATTCCTTTACAGAACAACTCACAGAAATCAACCATCAGTCAGTTTTAGACATTTTTTGGATGTAATACTTTTTATTCACTGTAACAAGTCAAGGACAGATAATGTACATTTCTGGTAGAATGTCCCTTTTCCTATTCTTACGCATGTATACGCACACAAATATTCCTACTTAAATAATTATTCGATGCTCCATCCCATTCCTTCTCCCCAGGATACACCTGGTGCTGCGTGTTCAGCTCATAGACTGTATAAAAACAGGGTTCAGCTCCTCCAGAATAAATTCCGTGATCTCCTAATGATTGTTCGCTGTTTTACTTCTTCTTCTTCTTTTTTTGGTGTTTATTGGCGGTTGGCAACCTAACTGACTGGTGCATTACCCTACCGACTGCAATAAAGTATGGATCAGGATTTTGCTTGTAGGACAAAATATAACTATAAAAACCAATCAAAACAAATAAATAGACTAGAAAAATTTTTTAAAATTAAAAATAAATAAATAAAAAAGACTATATTCTTTTATAGTCGACTATATAGTCGATTTAACCAAATGATGGTGACAAAAAAGTCCCAGTGACATGATTCCGGACTATAATCCCCTGTAGTTTTGGGTTTTCTTCTTCTTCTTCTTTTGATTGGTGGCTGACAACCAATTTTAAAGGTGCATTATCGCCACATACCAGTCTGGAGTGTGGAGCAGTATATGACAAACAAGGGAACTAATTATATTCTTTCCATCAATCCTGTATTTTTTAGGTAAATCATGAGATGTTTGACCACATTCCAAGTACTTCCTTCTAAAAGCTTCTGAACATTAACATTTACAATGTCTTTCTTTAGCATTTGAAACATTTCCCTTCTTTCCTCCTCATATTTCCTACATTCCAATAACACATGTAACACTGATTCCGTTACCTCACAATTTTCCCACAAACCTGTTGGATGTTTGCCTATTTTTGGAATATTGTCTGATTCAGTCCAGTATGTCCTATTCTAAGCCGAGTGAACAAAACCTCTTCTTTTCCGTTTCTGCCCCTCATTCTGCCAACACCGACTTTTTCCTGACTATTATAAAGATGTCGACCCATATCGTTTATATCCCAGTATTGTTGCCATTTATCCATAATTGGAGATTTTGTAATACTCTTTCCCTCAGTTCTACTTAATGAGACATTTAAATCCACAGTTTGTTGTTTCAATGACAATTTAGCCAGCTTATCAACTTCCTCAACTACTACATGAGCAGGAACCCAAACAAAGCCAACGTTCAAGCCCTTCTCATGTAAACAGAATATGTTTCGATGAATTTCATTAATGCCATCTAATCTGCATGATTTCATAGTTTTAATGCTTAAAAGAGCAGACCAGCTGTCCGATGCAATTGTTGCATTATTCACATGATTTTCCTGTATCCAGTTTAAAGCTAGTAGTACTCCCACAGGTTCAACTGTATATACTGATCATTTATCTGCTGGTCTTTTTATTATAGCTATATCATATTGAGGAATATATACTGCTGTTAGCTGTTTTATTAACAGTTCTGTGTTATTTGAAGGCCTGTGACAACGTGCCCCAGTAAAGTCACGTGTCACGTGTGTACTCAAAGTCTTTTTTGCCCTCTGCTGGTCAAAGAGACTTAGCCTACTCTTATCATTTATCCAACTACAAAGTGCAAACGGAAAATGCAGCATCGACTGTCACATTTTAGCTACAACAATAGGAACAAGGTTATTTTTTCAACTCGCGTGATACATTACTTACCTTATAGCATTTCAGGAAATCTTGAAGACATAGCCTATACGTCCAAGTTAATTTATACTTTTTCTGACTATAGCAGCTGCTACTTGAGCAGGATTAACTGTGTGTGATGGCAAATGCCTATTATGTTGTTTGTGAATTGTTAAAACAGCTATAGGAGTTTATTTTTTCATTTACATTTACGTTCTTCTTGAGGACTACACAAATTTGCGCGAGTAAGGACTACAAATCCCAGTCACTCTATATGCCATACGCGGGGGCGGGAACCACAAAGCTTCTGCTGCTTATAGCTTAATCACATCCAAATACAAGCAATCGCGGACGTAAAGCGGCTAGTGCTAAATATGTAATCAGTCTTCAGTTGCAGAGTGTGCATTTGAGGTTACTGCCTGTCAATCAACTATCAAAAATGTCGTTTATTTACATGCTGGATAGAAAAGCTATGGGGCATCTTTGTGCTTGCCTGTGAGGAAGTGTGCAGTGTATAAACAACAGCCCAAAACACACACATGAACAAAACCACTCTCTTATTATAATGCTACAAATTGAAACATGCTTCATAAGCGGGAGGTTTAACGAGGTCGCCGCGCAATTCGTGAGGCGATGACGCCAGTTTAATAACGTTGACTTTTATGAGCAGGCACATACTTAGGGCGCCTAAAAAGTAGAATCTAGGCTAATCCCGCCCTACATATTCCATGATTGGCCAGTGAAACGAGGGTCTCCGGAACACGCGTGTACTATTGGCCGGTTTAGCTGCTCATCACGACGTCATCAGACGCTCGCGCTATATAAAGCACTGAAAGCCCCGTTCCTCATAGCGAGATTCTGCAGCTCGTTAGTAAGTTCAGCCGAGTAAGCGCAGTAGTTTAGCTGACCAGTTAGGGGTTAGAAAAATAAACAGAAAACGACCATTGAGATCAGTACTTCCACACAGCCTGCCGATATTCTAAAACAGAGTTTGTTTGTGTTTCACTAAGCTTTATTTTAAGGGGCGTGTCCTCTGAATGTATTATTTTGATTGTGAACCTGACGTCAGCGGACAGCTGTGCGTACTGGCGCTTTCAGTGCAGGATGTGCGAGGACAGCAGTCGCTACACTGACCAGGCTGCTGTGGGGGTTTTGTTTCGTCCGCTGGAGAGGGAGGCAGGCACTGGGCTGTGTACCTTTAAGAGAGGGCGGAGAGAGTTAGAGCCCCGGGCTGTGTGTTGAGCGCAGCACTGAGCCTGTTTAGGTATCTCTTCGTTTTCTCTCTTCTGTTTTCTTCGTGCAGATTTTACTGTGTTATGTATTATTCATGAGTGACGCTTGGAGGCGGGGTTTGTACAAAGTATCAATAATAACAGCAGTGTCGAGGAGGCGGGCACGCTGACACTGAAGGTGGGTGGACGTTTTGCAAACGCTGACCTAACATTTACTTTCTTTATGCACACTGACACCAAAGCGTCTGGCAACGTTAAGTTCTGTATATTTTGGGCATGCGGCATTTTCTATGTTTAGTGTAATTAGTCTTTTATAACGGTAGTTATACAAGGTTTTATAACAGTATATTAAATAAATATATCATATATTAATACAATAGTAAATGAGATGTGCACAAATTAGCTACATTTTAATAAAAAATGTAATTTGCCCAAGATTATCACATAAATAAATAGGATCACAACATAGAATCATTTCAGTTGATCTAATAATAAACTTTTTTTTAAATGTATTATTTTTCTCTCAAAATAACCAAATATGATCAGACTGATGTATTAGTATGTCACTAATTAGGATCTTTTAGGCTTTGATCTAAATGGTTAAATTCTAGCAGGAAAACAGTAGCCTACCATGTTTTGAGTAGGTATAGTAATGATTTAGCAAATTCTTTTATGTGCATTTGGCTTTGTGGATGATTGCTTGTTGCTTTCATTTCAGATCCATGTGTCCTCCAGCGTCAGCCTGAAACATGATAGAGATGTCATTTGACAAAGAAACCGTTTTATCTTGTGAGGGGCAAACAGACCCCACTTCCCAACAGCACTCAGAACTTACTAGAAATGATACCAGCGCTCCCCATCCGTCCGGGAACACCACAGTTATAAACCTCAGCGAAGAGGCTGGTGAAGAGGCAGGAAGTGAGACATCACTGGAACACAGAGAGAAAACCACTACCCCAGATAACAATACTCGGAGTGAAAGTGGGGTTGAATTGTCTACAGAAACTCAAAATGGCACCCAGCAGCCCAAACCTCAACTGCAGAAAGTCAATAAGCGCCGCAGCACGATGAGCGCTGGATTCAAACACCCTGGTTATGGTAAACGACGACGGCGTGCCAACTCTGAGAGCGAATCCGTCCTGCCAACCAATTTCCTGCTGGGCGGGAACATTTTTGACCCACTCAACCTTAACAGCCTTTTGGATGAAGAGGTGAACCGGGCTCTCAACGCAGAGACGCCCAAATCCTCGCCATTGCCAGCCAAAAACAGAGACCCTGTAGAGATCCTGATACCAAGAGATATCACAGACCCCCTGAATCTCAACTGCCCCAGTGCAGGGGACAGCAGTCTGTTGGTGTCTCCCCTGAAAAGTGGAGGAGGCAGGCGAAGACATCGGAACAAGCACCATGGAGCGAGCGCTGGAAGAGTTTCAGGTGAAGGAACAGTCGCACAGATGGATTTACCAGAGTCTAATGGCTGTGCAGCAGGACAAGATGAGGGAACAACAACAGTCTCCTTGGCAAACACACTTGTTCCTGAGGACCAACCCCTATTGGACTCTCTTGAGGCTCAGTGTTCAAATAAGGCTAATTTAGCCACAAATGGCAGCGAGGTGAAGGAGAAAACCATTGATATGTCAACCGCACCTTCATCCACAAACCCCACCAACCCTCCATCAAGCAGGCAGCGAAAACGCAGGCGTGCCGGAAACAGATTAGAGAATGCAGACAGTTCTAATAGCATGAGAAATTGGGGTCAGAGATCTGGGAGGCATTTTCAGCCCTCTCACACCCCAGGAACGGGCTCTCATAGCGGAGCTGCTGAGAGGCCTCAACAGCATCCAAACCATTGGAGGTCGCAGAGCAACAGCAACCAGCTTCCACAACAGACTAAAAAGAAGTTTCAGTATGGCAACTATAACAAATACTATGGTTATAGGAACCCAGGGCTGAGCGAGGATCCTCGGATCCGCGTTATGGATCCCGAGTGGTTCAGAGGGAAGGAGGTATTAGATCTGGGCTGCAACACCGGCCACCTGACTCTATCAATCGCCAAAAATTGGCGACCGGCACGGATTGTGGGCTTGGATATCGACACGGCGCTGATACATGCTGCCTGGCAGAATATACGCCACTACCTTTCTGAGGTTCACACGCAGCAGGCCCGGCGTTCTGGGGAAAATGGGGAGGGGAATCGAGGGGAAGGGAAGGAGAGGATTGAGGGGGATTTAGTGGAAGAAAAGAGTCGAAGGAAAGAGAAAGACGAGAGTTTTGTTGTGAATGAGGAGAGGGATGAGAAAAAAACAAAGCATGTGGACGAAGCGAATGAATGCATGGTCGAAAAAGGAATGGAAGTTGGTCGAGAAGAAAGGGAGAATAAAACAACTGAGGCTGATCAGGGAGAAAGGAGTAGGAAAATGGAAGATGAACCATCAGCAGGTCTCCCTGATGGGAAGCGTTCATTCCCTGTCTCGCTCCGGATCTCAAGAGGACCCATAGCTGGCCCCCCTTTGCCTGAGATGATCACAAACAGTCTCCCTCCTGGAGATTTCCCTGCCAACGTGACCTTTGTCAAGGTAAGGCTGTTTTTTTTTTTCCTTGCTGCTTTTTTTATTTGTAATTCATGTTCACTGGACAGGAATGTTTTGCTCTAAAGCTCAATTAAATTGCTGTATCAAGTATGCCTGATGTTATCTTCTTTATGCCATATAGAAATAATCAGCATTGAACTGAACTGAGCTAAATAAAAACACCATTGTCTTCTGTAAAGCTGCTTCTCAGCTGAAATTGAATTTGTTTCATAATTGATGATTTTTGCAACAATTTATTACTGTAAAGCTGCTTTCTAACAATCTGTATTGTATAAATGTGACTTAATGTAATGTATGTAATCACAATGATATACAATACAACATAAAATATTCATACATTATTCATGCACTCATATTTGAGCAGAATGGCATAGCAGCAAATAATACTAGTTGAGTAGTGAAAAACAATGAATTAAAGAAAAGTATCTGCACTACACAACAGATACATGCAAGCCTGTTGTTCATATTAGTTTTTAGCTATTAATTTGAATTTTATAAAGCCTTTTCTGTTTAAAGCACATACTTGTCAAGAAGTAATTAATATTTATTTGAATAGTTCCACCTACAAATGAAGTGCAGTAGGCACCCAGAAAGTAGTTGTGCAGCATATGTACTGGTGTCTGATGATCTGTCTTTTATCTGTTGTCCGGTTCTGCTTTTATGAGTACATGCATATACATTCTTATCCAAGAACATTAAAGCATTTAGCTTGAAATGTGGAATGTGAAAACCTTTAGACTTGGAGTGAACCAAGCCACATCCAGGGACAAGAGTGTCATTTGTCTCTTTTGACTTGGGTCAGTAAGAAGCCACCCAGGACACCTTAGCATCTGCATTGCAATGTGATTTTAAAAACACTTTGAACAAATTAGAGACCAAACAGCATTAAGGCAACCACCTTGCACCTTAGCATCTTGGAGGTAACTTATGAAATGGGTGTGACATGGTAACTTTTGATGTGTATGTGTATATAATACTATTAGGCATGCTGCACCTGTCTGTGCGTTTTCATAATCCTCTGTCTGTCTGATCTGCACAGGGGAACTATGTGCTGGAAAGTGATATGTTGCTGCGGACACAAAGGGAAGAGTACGATGTGATCCTGTGTTTGAGTGTGACAAAATGGGTCCATTTGAACTGGGGTGATGCAGGACTCAAACGGCTCTTCCAGAGAGTATACAAGCACCTGCGGCCAGGAGGACTCTTCATTTTGGAGCCCCAGCCCTGGAACTCCTATGGCAAGAGAAAGAAACTCACTGTAAGGCCCCCCCCCCCTTTTTTTTGTTGTAATTGTATCTATTCTGCCAAATGGTCAGACAAAACATTTGATGTTCAAACATTGTGTTAACATGTTTCTCAAATGTGTGTCCTGTGAGCAAAATAGTGATCTGATTTTGTTTATAAGGAATGATCTGTGATGCTCATGCACTATAATTACAATTGCATAATGTTAAGAGTTTAATGTTTTAAAATCTACCATTTTGAATATAGAAATATGAAATAAAGTAATTATATAAAATGAAACTTTAAGGGATAATCTCATGATTTACTTACTCTCAGGCCATTGTAGGTGTATATGATTTTCTTCTTTCAGAAGAATACAATCGAAGTTATATAAAAAAAAATGTCCTGGCTCTTCCAAGCTTTATAATGGCAGTGAATAGGGTTTAAGATTTTGAAGCCCAAAAAGCTGTGTCCATCCATAAAAAAAGTGTCTCACACGTCTCCGGGGGGTGAACAAAGGTCTTCTTGAGCGAATCAATGCGTTTTTGTAAGAACAGTTTCCATATTTAATACTTTGTAAACCTTAATCTCTAGCTTACACTAACTGTCGTACACGTTAACGAGAGAGTGGCAATCCAGTGGATGATTTAGGCATAGTGTAAGCTCCAGAATATTCTAGTCTTGCGAGAACCAAGTTTTGTTTACAGGAGCAAAGGAAGCAAAGTTTCCCTTGTTTAGCAAAGAAAAACCAGTCCTCCTCTGGGAGCTTAATATCAAATCCTTCAACATTTCTTTACAAATCCTCGTTTTTTTTTACTTCTAATTTGTGGCCGTGGTTTTGGCGTTGCCCTCCGCCTCTTGCTCTTCCTGTTTGTAACCATGTTTGCTTGCGTCAACCACTGGAACGGCACTCTCTCATGAATATGCATGCAACAATGTTAGCGGAAGCGAACGATTAATAGGTTTATACGGTGTGTTTTTTTTTTTTTTAATTATTATTTTTTTATGTAACTTTTCCAAAGATGAGGCCGCAACCAATACATTTTAAACAGGACCCTGGAACAGACAAAAGTGGGCTGTTTCTAGACTTCAAAGGCCTAGTCTCATACTAAGAAGATCAGATGTGGAATGTAGTGCCAAGCCATCTAAACCCTTAAAAACCCTGTAGCAGCATTTTGAACTAAATGTAGACCGTGATCTCCGCTCATCCATAATGAGTTGCAATAATCAAGTCTAGAGGGAAATAAGGCATTTAAAACATACTCCATATTTTTAAATGACAGACTTGATTTTAGTTTACACTCTAAAAAATGCTGGGTTAAATACAACCCAGTGCTGGGTAAAATAGGGACAAACCCAGCAATTGGGTCAAAACAACCCAGTTGCTGAGTTTGTCCCTATTTTACCCAGCACTGGGTTGTATTTAACCCAGCATTTTTAGAGTGTAGCAAGCCTCAAATCTTGAGGTGACTCAAAGATGACAACCAGACACTGCGCATAATGATTAGGTGTTGTTTAGGTGTGATGCAAAGTAAAGTGACCTCAAAACAAGCATGTTATGAAACAAATGCAATAGCAATATATGACACCAATGTTCAGTGTAGTTCATTGTAAGTTAATGGTTTCTAGGAACGTGGCAAAATAATACAAAATTTAACTGACATCACAGGTGTGCATATATCAGTGACTTTGTGCATGCATTATTGAATTTAAAGCTGGAACATACAGTTTTAAAAGTGTAATTAAGCCTTTTGTCACACATTGGGGGATTTTCAAGTTGGGTACTTGTAGTTTAACCACATGCATTTTATTTAATTATTGTTTAATTTCTCAGGAGACCATCTTTAAGAATTACCACAGCATCCGGTTAAAACCGGACCATTTCTCCTCTTACCTGACTACTGAAGTGGGCTTCTCCAGTTATGAGCTCATCGGAACGTCACAGAATTATTCTAGAGGTCAGAGCTTTTGAAAGGCCTTTCAGTTCCTCTCTATAATATTATGATATAATGTAAATATGTCTAACCCTCAGTTTGTCTTCTCTTAGGTTTTCAGAGACCAATCTACCTTTTTCACAAAGGACCCTCACCTCAAAAGTGATGCCACCAGTTTAACCACCAACTTTGAGAAGAAAACTGGATTGGATTTTGGATTGGACTGGATTGGATTTTGAAAACAACCAGCATTTGAAGCCACTGGAACTTTAAGCATTTTTCTTTGATGGTAGACTTTCCATATTTTGAACTCTTAAATGAAATATCATTGGTGCTGAATAAGAGAAATTGTTCCCCTGCCATTAAAAATAAAGGAAATCCCATCGCAATTTTTTTCCCCCCCAAGGACTCTACTGAAGAATTACAGATGCAAATCAGTTTTCCCTACTGAAGCAAGATGTTTTTACCCCTCATAAACAATGGTCTTGTGAACAAGCACAATGTTGAATCCAATCAAGTCATATAAAAGTAATTTCTAAGCTCCTGTTCAACGCAATTTGTTTTTCATTTGCAATGAAATTCCTAAAATGAAAATTCCTGAGCGACTCTTCCTTTCTAGCACACAAAACTGGTAAACGACCATCTAGAATTGAAATGTTTGGTTGTTGGGTATTTGGAACATTTTTCTTTTCGCACAAGGAAAGATGAGCATGATTCCGCAGATGTTGCAGTTTTCAGATTTTTGCTGTTTTGTTGTTGTTGCACTGTTGTATACTAATTTTTTTTTCTTTACCCTTTGAACAAAGCATTGCTATTAACGGTTCTAGCATCTGTCTGCCCATCAGCCATTTTACCACTTTCATTTCATTCTGCCACTTATTAACAAATACACTCTCAGAAAAAAAGGTACAAAAGCTGTCACGGGGGCAGTACCTTTTCAAAAGGCACACCTTTGTACCTAAATAGTCCATATTGGTACCCATTAAAGATACATATTACCTAAGTGTACCTTTTGAAAAGGTACTGCCCCAAGTGACAGATTTTGTACCTTTTTTTTTTTTTTTTTTTTTCTGAGAGTGTACCAATGGCTTAATTTTAGTTCATCAATTATATTGCCTGTTCTAAACATGATGTAATTTGTCCTTGGCAGTTTTGAATCTGCATGTTAGCCTGATATCTATGATAAAGTGTTTAACCGATCTAAGCTTTGTATAAAATCGCAGAGATGTTATCCTTTTTGGTTGTGTGGGTCATGAGAATGGTTGTTTTTTAAAACTTTAAAAAAATTTTTTTTTTTTTAGTTTTTTGTCTTCTGATTCTCCACTGTTAAGTTTACCAAAAACCGAGTACCTTTTGTAAATTGTTTGTTGCAGAGTTTCTTGTCACAGCTGAGGAACCTTGTTGTTGTTCGTTTATTCCTGTGAAAGGTTTGCCAATAAATCGAGAGAAGAATTTCTCCACATTTGAATTTTCTTGTGCAAATTTAAAGTTGTGGTATCTCCTGAAAAGGGTTCTTTCATTCAAGGACTCCTAAATTGAAAAATAAACTACAAAATAAACAGATTTGTTAATGTTTTTTTAATCTATATATATATATAATTTCAATACTTATATTTTGACCAGTTTCTAAATTATGGAAACTAACCGCCCGAGCTGCTTTTTTTAAATTATTCTGCTCTTTTTCCTGGTTTATTAAGTTCAAATGTATAGGCAAATCAATGGAATGCATATGCAAATACACTGTGATCTACCGCCATGCAACAAACTCTATTTGCATTAAACATTACATTACGTTAAGGTTTCCCAAACTGGGGTTCATGACGTCACTGTAGGAGGTTTGTGAGTTTAATAAAAAGCAAATAATTAAATCATAAAAATGAAAAATTTAAATAAACAATTTTAATATAACAACAATCAAAACAAAATACTTCATAAAAAGAATGAAATATTTTATTGCTTACCTGCATCCCTAATGTCCACAGAGAACTTTGAACATGCAAATGTGTTACTTAATTAACTTATTACCTTAAAATCTTAGGGGTTCTTCGAGTAGTAAATATATTATTTTAAAAGCAGTTCGCCGACAAAAATGTTTGGGAATCCCTGCAGTACATGTAAGAAATTACGTGAATGTGTGCCTTCCAATGAATTTTGAAAGCCTTCCGAAGACATACTAATACATGGTATTACTCAAATAACCCACTGAGTGATAATAATAATAAAAAAATATGAATTTGTTCATCAGTAGCAATGCTGAAATGTTATATCCAGTTATCAAATGCTGTGTAATTATAGCCACCTGACTAGTGACTGGGCTTTGTGTGAAATGTCCACAAGACTGGAAGATTTTCATAATGTATATAATGTAGTAGGCTATTTTAGAAAGATGAAAAAGAAGAATTAGGGAGAATGAATTAATTATGAATAATGTATTGCTATTTTGTTAATAATATCATGTAATCAATAAAAAAGTAACTGTGTAGTCTACGTATTTTAAAATAATACAACTTGCTTAATTTTTGGAATCTGATATAATGCCAGTACCCAGCACTGGTATATCATTATTCAAAACGCTGTTGAAGCTGATGGATTTGTCATGTGGTATCTGCTACTTTTCTCAGCGCTGGGTAACCAGATCAACGGCTGTTTATGAGGACCATTGTTCTTCTTCGATTCATTTGATAAAGGTTCCCTGGCTGGAAGAGTTCCATTTGTATAAGTACGAGACAAAAGGAAATGTTGGATTGAAACTATCATGCAAATGTGTACAGTGACAAAAACCGCCCTGAGTTATGAATGCAGATCGATTGAAAATTAGTAAACTACTTTTACCTCGTAAGTAAAAGTTATTACCCACCACATTTGCCACTCAAGCAATGCAGAGTGAGCAGTGACACTTCACAATATGTTGCGCTGAGCCTGTAATAACGTAATATTATTACTGAAACGGTCAAATTGTTTCCCCAAGCACGTTAAATTGTTTCCGTAAAATGTTGCAATATCCCAAACGACCACAAGATAGAGCAATTTTACAAAAACAAGGTGTTGTTGTAACAAAATCGAGAAATTGCTTTATCTTGCTATTCTACGTCACAAGCTTTACCATAGTAACACATGCACAATTGTAACATTTAAGTCTACAATATAACCAATTTAACCATAGCCTATTGCTTACAGACGCACGTGAGTGTGTGAATATAACCTATGTAAAAATGCTTCTGTCTGTCCACAGCCAGGCAATGTGTGAACACACATTTCTGACTGCAGATATGTGTGTTAAATATTAATGCCCCCAGCATACCCAACACGTGTTGTGTATGTATGTGAATGTAATTTTATGATAGGCTCAATGTTGCTACGGGCAACTCGCCTATATAAAAAACTTCATAGCCTATATTAAAACCCAACTGAGACTCAACATCACTGCTCCACTCTACAGCCACTGTCTCTGTCTCTCTCACACGTGCAGAGCCACACCAATCCATATACAATTACAACTACACATCAGAGCATAAATGCACAATAAAGCAAATGAGTATGTGCACATTGACGCACACGTTTCAACAGACACACACATGCACTTATGTAACAGTGATGTAGTAGGAGTGAAGATGTATGGTCAGGCCATTTAAAGGCAGATTTGAATTGAACCAATAAAAACACTCCTCTTTGTTCATTGTCTTCTTTCTGTTAATTAAAGCAACTGTCTATTGCTTTCTCTCTCTCTCTTTCCAAGCAGTCCTCACATTCAAGTAATAGCAGCACCACACAACACACTATTGTACTTCAAGAACTCAAGTGCCATGGATTCTGCATGGCAGATACAGATGGTTTGGATTACCTTCAGTTAAAACACTCTTCCGTTAGCAATGAAACACTGTTTGAATAAAATAGTCTGAATTATGAAGTGTTTTTATTTGTAGTTGTGTAGAAATATACACCACCCTGGGGAATGAAAATGTGGCAACAGATTTATTGCACAACCATTGACTCTTGACTGTGTGGAGATGCTGATTGAAAGGCTTTGAAGCTCTGACATACCCATTGACTGACTTTAATGGTACAGTCCACTGTCTTAAAAGTGATAGTTAAAAAAAAAAAAGTCGTGCACAACATAAAAAGCAGCGTGTTTTTGCTAAAATGGCTATTAATCTGTCTCATTCTCATCTCACTGTTCAGCACTGGATGGGTATGAACATGTATATGGGGAAAAGACTGAAGTGTTGTTAACACACAGGCATAAAAAGAAGCAAATAAGATGACAGTGTCACTAAAAATAGCCTCATCTTCTCTCCTCTTCAATCTCTCACCCTCTTTTTCTCTCTCACCACCTCTCTTTCTGTTTTCTCTAGTCTTTTATTTCAGCGAGGAAATAAAATGAATGCAGTGCCTTGTTTCTGTCTTCTTTCTGTCTCAATTTGGGGGTTTTCAGGAATAGAATAGTAGTCATACTATTCATGCAGTACACAGTATATAGTATGCACATTTTCAGTGAAAGACATACTTGTCTATTATATAAGCGCACTAGTGGATTACTGTATGGCACAATACTGCATTAAGCCTACTTTTAAAATCAGTATTTTTTTAAAATATGCAATAATGCAGTGAACATATTTGTCACATGAACTGCCATGGCCTTTCACCCAGAGTGCCACATCAGCAGGGGGCGCTGATGAGATGCAAAACACTGTACTTTTCATTGTTTCTTTTCTTTTCTTCTTTCTTTTTTAAGAAATATTCTTTCTCATGTGATTAGTTTCACAGTAATTATTAATTATATTAACTGCCAGATTACAATAGATAATGCCTATAAAGGTGAGAAAAAAATGACTGTACATTTCAAAATATTGAAGTGACGAATCTATGAAAAATCTTAGGCTACAAAAAAAAAAAAAAAACATTTACATAAAAATGTCATTCAGTGTAACAATATGCCAAAAAATCTCGTCAGTCATGTCAATTATGACATAGTAAAAGACTCAATTTAAGGATCACAGTGCAGCCCCTCAAAACTAATTACCTGTAATTTTCAGTCTTTACCAAACTTTGCCATTATCCTTCAAAACATTATATTTGATCAATTTGTCAGTGGAACGTTTTCTAGATATTAAAAAAAATATAATACAATTTAATATGAACTCACTTTTGTAAATTTAATGTAATGCAGATATCTCGTCTTTGACCCATGTATTGCTAATTTGCAATTAATTTGCAAATAATTTTATTTCAAATAACAACTTTTATTGTTTAGCCCTGATTGTAGGATACATTAGCCCACACAGTGTACTCTGCAGATGCAAATGCAGTAGGTCATCCATCGTGCGAACAGAACTACCGTGCAGAGTACACGTTATTTGTCGCACACTGTAGAGCGCTGTACGCAGTGCGCGTGTGTTCCATTTGAACGCGGCCTGCCAGCTCACCGATTTCACTGCGTTTTCTAAAGCCACGGCCACATGACAATAGCCCGGCTATTTACACAGAAACAACTCTGCAGCGTTGCCAAGGCAACGGCTACCGAAAGCCATGACAACCAGAGTACCCTCGTCATCTACCAGTCTTCCTTTCTTTGTCTGAACTCCCGTCTTCGCGTATTCCTTCACATCCGGCACTTTCCTTGAGTAATTTCGCTCTTTAACTGTCATTCCCTCTCTACACGCGCATCTTCACCTCCCCTTCCATCTTTTTACGTCCCCTCCCTCTGTGCGCGCTCGCTCGCGCTCTCTCTCTTCATCTTCTGCCGCTTCAGTCCGTTCCCTCTTTCTTTTCTCCCCCTCTTCGTCACCTCTCGTCTCTGCACTCATCCTCCCCAGCCCATCTCCTTTCATTTGCGCGTATCCTCTCCTCCATCTCTCCGTTTCGTCTCTTTTTGTTTCTCCCCTCATCGATACGAACGCATCCCTCTTCTCGTCCTTTCCTCGTTTGCTAAATCCTGAAGGCAGACCTCTCTCCCTCTCTCTCTCTCTCTCTCCGTCCCTCCCCCTTCCTCTTTACGTTTCCCCCTCCCTCCATACTCTATTTCCCACAATGCTTAAGTCAGTCAAAAGAGATACACTGAAGAAAAGAAGGGCGAACGGCGGGCGCTGAGAGCGAGACAGAGAGAAGGAGAGAAGCTGGAGGGAGAGAGGGGAGAGGGGGGAACGGGGGTTTGGATACATCTCCACCTGTCTTCTCTCTGCCATGGACTGCCTCTGCATAGTGACCACAAAGGTAAGCCAATTCACCCTGTCACGACCAGAAGCAGGAGTATGTGGTGTGGGCGCGCTAGGGGAAAGTTGCTGGTGAGAGGTGAAGGGAGCGTTCTGTTCCGAGCGATATTCATGGGTTCAGCACTTCTTGGTTCTTCCGTCTGATCTCACTTTCTCTCTCACCCGAGCTCGCTCGTATTGACACGAATCCCAGGCTGTTTTATAATAGGAGCGTGCATTTGAAATGCCTTACGCGTTTTGTGGCGCGTAAGGACAGAACGCGTTCTCGCGTTCCATGAAAGCTGGACGCAGCGCAGAAGCAGAACGCTCGCGTTCGCGTAAAGTTCAACTTCTTTTTACTCGCCTCGCTGAAAAACACAGCGAGACGCCACTACTAAACTATCAAAGAGCTCCATCTGAGCGTGTGTGTACATGTGTACAACAATTAAACAATAGCGCAGCGGAACGCAAGAACGCGTATCGTGTGAACGGAGTGTGAAACTGCGGCTCACACTCAGGCATACCATGGTGCAGTGACAGATTTTTTTTTTCTGACAGAAAAACTTTATATATATATATATCCATATGGAGGAATATTTGCCCCATGGAATTGACTTTTATTATTTTTTTTAGGATGTTAACCGTATACAAGCTCGCATTATTTTTATCGAATGGTTAATCAATTAGTCCTCAATCTGAACACTTCTGACGGTTCAAATACAAAGTAGCTGCAAAAGTGCTTTCTACTGCCTACTTGTACTGTAGAATTTAATGGCTCGGATTTGGATTTTCAATTTATTGTCAGTTTTGTCTTACACTTACCACAGAAACACACTGTTTGACAGCTACACGGCAGTGCCGTATTCTGCATTGCTTCCTCATTCAATAATTAGACAGGAAGGCTTATAGAATATTACGCATAGATATATATATATATCAATATAATAATGAGTATATATATATCTAATAAAGTCTAAAAACAGATAAAAAAAAACAAATTTGCCCCATCTGTGGCACGGGCATTGGGGTAATTTCTGGACGCTGCTGTGGGCTTCACAGACGTTGATGCTGTCCGTGAGGAGGAGGAGGAGGAGGAGGAGGAAGTAGAGGGCTTACAAAAGCTCAAAGAAATGAAAAGGAAATGAGAGAAAAAAGTGAGATCCGTCAAATTATAGAGGGAAGGACGTATGCGTGTGTGGGAGCCAGAGAGTGAGAGGTCGGCTACAAGCGAAGCTTTCATTAATAAATGCTCACATGTGATTTGTCATCTAACTGCAGTTAGCAGGCTCTGTGTTGTTGGTTTGTGTGTGTGTGTGTGGAGGTGAGACACATCCCACTACTCCTGACGGCATGTGCCTCTTTGCCCATTCGTGTGCTGGCTAGCACATCCGACTGTTTTAGTAACGTTGGCTGGTGCTTTCTCTCCTGTGCTGGAGTCTGTTCCATCACTGTTCTCTCTCTCTCGTTGTCTTCAGATTGACTCCCACCTTGCATGCTCCTCCTAAACACTACCATGACCTCACTCCCAACAGACCTACTGCACCCAATGTATGAGTGAGAGTCAGAAAGGTATGAAGAGAGAGAGAGAGAGTTGAAGAGAGAAATTAGCGCAGTGCCTGCTTTTGTGTGGATTGAGATGGAAATGGTGCACTGGTCTTTGGATGTATGCTTAAGACCATACTGTGTTTTTAGCAAGGATCCTAATTGTATTGCACTTTCTGCGAGGCTTATGCTATGTTTCGTTTAAGGATCAAATTATTCTCAGATGTTGAAATTCCTCAAGAGAAATACAAATTGAGCCAAAAGTGTCAATTGACACACAGTGTAGAGCTATAAAACGAATGTGGAAAGCTTAGATAAAGGAAATGTTCAGAAATCTATCTTGGCAAATCTGAGCACAGTTTGAGACACTGTTGAGATCTTTTCAAAAACTCTACATGAAACTTGAGATGGGTTTTTTATTCTGGAGAAAAAGCTGAGAGGACTTGAGCAAAATTTGCATTTCCATTGCTATCCGGAAGAAACAGATGGCTCCTTTGGATGAAAGGTTATCTGGAAAGTTTCACACTAGTCTCGCAATAACTTCCGGACACCAAAATGATGTTCTTTCCTCAACTATAGCCTTTTAAACATCTAGTATTATTATTTAAATAAATGGTTCATAATCAGCATCTACATTTTAGTTAGCATTAGTTTTGTATGAACCACAGAATAGGCATACATTTGCTTATTTATTATGGCTTACAATCAAATCATTTGTGCAGACAAACGGCTAATTTGAAGCACTTGCACCTATAGTAAGTGCACTAACTGCTCATGCTGATTATTCCCTCTTGTAGTTTTCTTAATTACTAACATTTTCTTACTTAGGGGAACAAATGCTTCAAAATTATCAACTTAACACAGTTATTTATCACTATTGCTTTGTTTTTCTTAATTATGGGGTGGTCACACTACACTTTTAGTAACATTCACTTATATTTATACACATGCGAATCTGGGAGACTGGAAACAAACTTTTGCATTTGCACTGTGTTCCAAATTTCAAGTTTGGTAAACTCTGACCTGCAAATTTTTATATGAAGATGTGTGACCAATAAATAATGAATACGTTAGGGTGTGACATCTTGGCTGAAAGCGGTAGGTGTGCAGCGTTACGGGAAAGTGGAGTAGACTGGATATTTGTACATGTTGGATTTATTAATATTTGTTATATGTTGAATTTATGTTTTAAAGATGCGTGACTCGATATCACAATCATATCATATCGCATCAAAAAGTTTAGTGTCACTGCCCCTGTATTTTTATTACCACGCTGCTAAGATAAACTAATCAATAAACAATTTAATATCTCTTGTGATAAAGAAGTGTTTAATTGTATTGATCAAAATTTAAAATCTTAAAGTATATTAAAAACACCTGCATTTGTAGTTAACACGTATGTCCAAAAAAGCATGAAATTGCCACCATACTTTTTAGTTTGTGCATCTTGTCATCATCCTTGTGTCCCTCGGTATATCCCATCCTTACTCAGCAATTTCATGAGTTTTTGTAACACACTTTTTGATCCATAAAGTTTGTTGTACATTATGTTCCTGTTTCATTGAGTTGTATTGTGGGTGAATTATGTATCATGTCAGCGTACATCTGTGTGTGTGTTATGTTTCCTCAGCATGTGTCCTATTTTGTTGTGTTAGAATCAGTTTTTTTGTTTGTGTATAAATGTGTGTGTGTGTGTGTGTGTTAGCTCATCTGTGGCCCACAGATGCATGTGAATGTCACTCAGTTCCTGTTGGCTTCATTTGATTTAAGCCTGTTCCCTTGGCAACAGAAGCAGGCGCCTGCTCGTCAGTTGACAGAAGCAGACAATATGAAGTGGGTAGGAGAGATGAGCGGAGAGAACGAGAGAGAAGCTTTCTGTGTATTTGTAGAGGTGTGTATGTGAGAGCTGCTAAACTGCATGTGTCAGTGTGCAATCGCTACCCATGCTTTAGTTTGTTAGTGTTTATCTGAAGATGGGCCATTTATGTGTGTGTGAGTGAGTGTGTGTCGACAGAAGTGGAGGTTTACCCTTTGAAAGCCTCTTCAGTTGGACTGAAACCGGATCTGTCCCTGTGGTGACTGTCATTGAGGCAAATCTGGCTCCACAGACTGTGACAGTGGATGAATCTACCTCGTATCGACCAATAAATGTCTCTCTCTGCATTTAAATGGACATTTTTGTTGCAACACAATATTATATTTACATTTATTCCTTTGGCAGATGCTTTAAAAGCAACCTACAGATTCATGCACATTGTGCATGAACATTGTAACCAAGCACATGTTTGCAGAAATCCAGAAAAGATTAATTATTGTCATTTCTGGGCAGAAATGTCTTGATCACACAGTGAGGTGGTTTTTGTTGTGGCTCAAGTTCAGGTTAGGGATTAAAAGGCAGAGTGTTTTGTCAGGATCTACACCGGATGCAGACACCTTTGAGATCACTTGCATTGAGCACAAGAAGTTTATTTGAATCTTTTGGCAACATAAAAAAAACAATGTATTTTTGTTGAACATCATATCATATGATACATCAGGCTTTTATGACTCATATAGCATGATATGGGACAAAATGGAGCTCATCCAGTTTTTTTCAATTAGTCTCATATTTATATGCTAAAAAGTAATATGAAATTCTGATAGCTTTTGGTGTAACTCAATGAGAGTTTATAAGAATCTGATTACATAAAATGTATATAATTATCAGTTGTCACCCAATAATATGTCTTCGTAAGAAAAAGCTCTATATTTTTTATAGTGGGGGAAAATGTACTCTGTTACAAACGCAACTTCGGTTCCCTAAGATACGAGAACGAGTACTGCGATTAGAATCAAATACCTTTTTTTTTGTTTAAAAAGTATAAACTACCAATCAGAGTGAAAGAAGGCATGTAGTAGATTATGTGCAAAGGTTTTTCAGAAAATATTTGGTTATGTTGATAATTTAGAGACCTTAGAAATGTTAGTATCAAATATGATACAGTAGGATTTACAAGTTTAAGATTAAAAAAAATATTTTGTCATCACCTGTTCTCTGCCAAACATTGTTGCCTGTTTCTATTTTTACTTATCAAACGAAGATCCACAATACAGAGTCTTGGTTGACCCAAAAATAAAACTTCTGTCATCATTTACTTATGCTGTTCCAAACCAATATGACTTGTTTCCATGGACTACAAAAACAAAAGTCTTAAAGAATGCCCAGGCTGCCACCTTCCATGCAACTATAGCCTACAGTGACACAATTCCTCTCAAGTCATATGTTAGCTTGTGTGAGGAACAGACCCAAATACAGTGAATTGCCTGAAATCTTTTTCTCAGCCACAGCTCTCAAATCCCATTCACACTTACTCAGTCATGGCACATTGTGTTTGGATGTGCAGTGACATTTTTTGCCATTGATGTAAAATCTGCCACGCCGACTTGTCTTGGCATGTAAGTTTGGATTTCAGTATATGGATGAAAGCAATGGTGGAGAAAATTTTAATTGAACAGTGATTCAAGATTGTGTTTTGTTGACATTGTGCTGACCGATATGATTTAAAGGGGTCATATGACGTTGCTAAAACGAACATTATTTTTTATTTGGTGTAATGCAATGTGTTTATGCGGTTTAAGGTTAAAAAAACGATTTTTTTTCCCACATACTGTACATTATTGTTGCACCTCTATGCCCCGCCTTTCTGAAACGCATCGATTTTTACAAAGCTCATCGTTCTGAAAAGCGAGGTGTACGCTGATTGGCCAGCTATCCAGTGCGTTGTGATTGGCCGAATACCTCAAGCGTGTGACGGAAATGTTACGCCCTTACCATACTGTGATGCCGTGTCCCAGTGCGATGAGACAAAACCAATAAAACCCATTACAAATGAGCCATTTGTTGCATCCAGGGTACATATTTACAGATTATAATGACTTATACCAGAAACCATGTCTGCATTTGTGATCGGAGAAACGACAAACAACAAGCGCTACTCTACACTGCTCAAAACTTGCGTTTGAATCATCAGGGTCAAATTCTTTAAATATGAAAACGTACTTACAGGCTGTGAGTCAGAAGCGCCAGACTGTCCTTGCAAAGTTGGTATTGCCCCACTTTATAGAAACAACCTTTGAGCACAGCCGGCATTGTCGGCTACTCTCCCAGGTTCAGGAAACAGTCCCCCGTCAAATGCGCTGGACACACCTGAATATTTGGGTTGAACTGTTCTTGACAGTGTTGGAAATACAACTTAACCACTGATTTCTAGTTGTGTCCTCTTTTGGAAGACCTAACAAAGTAGTTTCGCTTTCACAACGAAACATAGCGTCTCCACGATATGGCGGCGGTGGCAACAACAATACTACAGCGAGAATCAAAGTTATGCCTTCTTTCTTTGTGTGAACATTTGGGCGGTGTTATGCAAATCTTCCCACATCGTGACGTAGACATGTGGGGGCATGTTTAAAGGAGGCGTTTTAGGAGGGTGTGGACGAGTCTTAACTTTTATAAAGAATATCTCTTTGGGTTTGAGACTTTAGTCTTTGCAACTTTAGGGATCTTATCTATGCACAAACAGCTTGTAACACTCCAAAGAGAAAGGGAAACTTGAAATTGCATCATATGGCCCCTTTAATTTTACTGGACTTTGTGGATGTAGCAGTAGCAAACATTGTTTCATTGAAGAAATTGTGCAATTCAGTCATTGCAGCCACGACATTTACTCCACAAGTGAAAGTGTCCAATTACAGGGGGTTACTGGGGTAAAGCGAGTAGTATTCGACAGGTCATATGATCTCAAAATATGATCCCTAAGAGGCTACGCATGGCAACCGTGTTGCATAGGCTACTGATATGACTGGAGTCTTCATCTCATGGGCGTAATAACAACAGCTAACAGATTGGGAACGACACAAGAGTGAGTCAGTATTCAGTAATGACAGAATTTGTGTCTCGGTGAACTTTCCCTTTAAACAATCAGTGTGGGATCAGCACATAGTCATTTCAGAGGTGACAATGTTAGCTCAAATTCCTCAATAAATTAGTCCACATTCTTTCAGACAGAACAAGATGCTGATTAAATGTGTATTTGAATGCCTGACCTTAAAACAAATTGCAACACTTTTTCATGATTAATACTTACAAATACAGCTGTAGCTGTTAAAATCCTACTTTGAGCAGAACAGTAATTTTCCTCCACTGAAAAAAAAATGCTTGAATGAACAAGCATTCGCAGCAGAAGACTTTTTACTCAGCACTGCTAAATATTTAGTTAAACAATTTCATCTCTTCAAATTTCTGACCCTCTTGATGACACATATTTAGAAGAGTAAGAGGAGAAAACAGTGAAAAGTGGTTTTCGGAGAGACTTTCGGAGAGTTTAAGACAGTGTGATTTATTCACAGCTTTTGTTGTTGGTCTTGACATAGATTGTTAAACAAGTACTGCTGCTGCTGCTGGTGACGGCCGTCTCAGTCTCATTCCTCCACACTTTATTTAGTACAAACAGCCAAATCCTGTTTTTTTTCACAAGGCATATTAACAGTCATGCTAATGACTGAGAGTGAGATATTTTGACCAAAGCATCATAAGCATGTGGTCCTGTTAAACACTTAATGTTAAAAATCAAGTATACTTTTAAAAATAGTACTTATTATGGAAATAATATACTCTGGAAGAATATACTTAAGTGTGAATTGAATGTAATGTTTTCGGACACTTAATTGCATATTAATTGCCAAACTTCGCCTGATAATATAAAGTTTAAATTTATATTAAATGTAAATAGCTGAACTTTAGAGTGTTTTTGACCCACTTATGTAGAAATTGAATACATCTTTAGATGTAATTTCATAATTACTTCTATTGTCTTTGAAATATGGTTAAACTGATAAGCATTTATGGTAAACTAAAATATAATTTCTGTTGAAACTTGTATGTCATGCATTTAAATGTATTTGTCATTTGTAAAGATGAAGTGTTTATTTAGATTTGAGTGAACTAACATTCAGCCAATCACAAGGCGAATCATCTCTTGGGCGTGTCTGTCATGAGCTTCAAATCTCCTGTTGCTCTCGCGATTTTACTTTGCTCTTTGGGCGGTTTGGGGGTAAAATGTGATGGGAAGTTTGGATCATTTTACTGACTCGGACCTTTGAGTCTCGTTCAGCAAAATGAACTAATCTTTTTTCGAGTCATTTCGTTCATTTTAGCAAAATATAGATTAACGTATTACGTATTAAAATGTTACGTGTTACTTCTCTAACACGTCTATTACTTACACAAACGTTGATCACACTACAAACAATACAAAACTGCTATAAGAAAGAGAAAAGATTAATTAATTGTTTACCTGGTCTTTAGTCTATGATTAGCTCACCTCAGCTCACCTCTAATGTGACAAGTCTTCGGGTTTGAGTCGTTCGTTCATCACGTGACAGCCCCATAAACTTAACCAAATGCAGTCTGAGCCGGAAAGAGAATTGATTAGTTCATCTCTCGAGTCTTTCGAATCGTTCGTTCTTTTGTCACGTGACGTGAAAGCATTGGATAGAGAAATTAGTTAATTTACAAGCTTCCTTACAAACCGGCGCATAGTTATTATTATTATTATTATTATCGTCATTATTATAATTATTATTTACTCTTGCAGTTACGTGATGCGTTTCTGGTCTCCAATTGTAGCTTTTTACTTCTTACAGTCTTATAAATGTGTGAATTTCTGTCATTATCGTTCTTTTCCATAACACTGAATGTTGTAACAAAGGTAACAAAAAGTTGGTTATTATTATTAAGTCTTTTTCCGGCTCAGACTGCATTGGTTAAGTTTATGGGTCTGTCACGTGATGAACGATCGACTCAAAAAACCCGAAGACTCAAGAGATGAACTAATCAATACTATTTCCGGCTCAGACTGCATTGGTTAAAACTATGGGGCTGTCACGTGATGAACGAATGATTTGAAAAACGCGAAACTCTACAGGTGACTACTTGACTAATTCGCAGTACAAACGATAGGATTTGCGCATAGCGTGCCGAACAAATCACGCCCGGAGAACCAATCCACGTGGGATCGAAATCTACGTTATTATCTGATGGTAAATGGGGATCCACACCGGAGATGCGAGGATGTGACAAAAGAACTCTTTAAGAACGAGGCATGTGACCCTCAGCGCGGGTCCAGTGTGTGTTATATCCTCGTCCTACTTTAAGTCCTTTGGATAAAAGCTCCGCTTAATAAATTGATTAACTGTAACTGAGGAATGACCAGCATACTCCTTATTGGTTCTATTGTCGTGTCGCGGGCCACGCATATCTCCGTAGTGAATGGTATACCTTTCCCAGCCCCTTTGCGTGTCGTAAAAAGGGCGGGGGCCTTTTTAAGTTCGATGGGTGCTAGCTTCGTCTCACCATGTCCAGCTCTTTTTGAGCTGGACAAACCAGTTTTGTATTTGCTGCTTATATTGGAAAATGGGTTTCTTATCAATTATTTTTGAGTATATCTTAATTATGAACACACATGGTTTGTAGTGCAACAGTTGTTTTCCGTTTACTGCGCTGTTATGTCTCCTCGTGTATTGGTACCTATAGCTGCTAGATGACCGAACGAGTCTTACCCATGTTTTAAGAATGTACTGGTTGTAACCAATTCATGCCATGGGCCGTTGAGGGTCACATCACCTGACAGCTGCCCCCCAGCCCCCTCTTTTAAAATGGCTGCTACGCCCCTGCATAATATTCATTTTTTACCACTATCATACTGACTTTAACTTGCTGAACAAGATTAGCTGGTATGTCTGCATGAGTAGCAGAACTGAAGGACAGTTTTATGTTCATCTTTCTCAGCAGTTCTCTATTTTCCTCCAAGTCCAAATGATCTTGCTACTCCCAGATACTGCTGTCCACCTTGCGTTCTTTCTTTCTTTCTTTCTCCTAAGGATTTTTAAAGAAACATCTGAAACAAAACTGATACTACAAATGAAGAAGGAGGAGGAAAAAAAACTGCAAATAAACCTAACTGGTTTGTTTGTATTATGAAGAGCTAAGTTTGAACATGTGGAAGCATTAACCAGATTTGAGAGCTACAGGCAGAAGACAAGATTTTGAGTGAATAATAATAACTTCAGGCATTTCCTTATGACTGAAGAAACTCGGTTAATTGCCTAAAACTGAATGAAAGATTCACACTCACAGATCTGACTGCCTCTTTGAGTGATGCATCTACTAAAAATGAGACAGGTCAGTGTAAGCATTCATCGAACATTAAACTGAGCTGTGCAATGTCTTCATTTTTAAATAAGCTTGTCCACAGGACAACATGTTAATTAGCTGATGGATTAATGAGTGATATGATAAATACAAAAAATTGTATCTACCAAAATAAACAGTTGACTCCTTAAGGTTTCTACACCAAGAACAAAGAAAATATCTATCTTTTAGAATGTTATCCTAAAATATATGGGTCACCAAAAATAATGAGTTTTGCTCTAACTACATACAAACGATATGAAATACATAATGGTAGTAAAGTAGTATATGATATTAGTGCCTATAATGCATTAATATTAAAGGAATAGTTCACCCAAATTTGTATTTGGGATTTGGAGAATGACCACCATTGTCCATCACTTATCACCAATGGATCCTCTGCAGTGGATGGGTGCCGTCAGAACGAGAGCTGATAAAAACATTACAAGTAATCCACAAGTAATCCAGTCCATCCGTTAATGCATTGTGAAGTGAAAAGCTGCTTGTTTTAACTTTTTTAACTACAAACTGTTGCTTCTGGGAGTTCTCTATCCATAATATTGCTTGGTCCAGTGAAAAATCATCTTGTTCTAATCAGGACAGAAATATGCACTGATCAAAAACCATTTAGAAGCCTAAACAGTCTAAAACAGATCTAAACAAATATATGGGTATATTTTGTGAGAGGACAACAGGGGATGGACTTTTTCACCGCAGGAAATGCTATTATGGATTAGGGACTTGTATTTTTTCCAGAAGCGTTTGTTTAAAGTTAAAACATCTTAATGATGGATTAGTTTATTACAAACACACAGCTTTTCAATTCACAAGATGTTAACTGATGGACTGGAGTTGTGTGGATTACTTGTGGATTACTGTGATTTGTTTATCAGCTGTTTGGACTCTCATTCTGACGGCACCCATTCACTGCAGAGGACCATTGGTGAGCCAGTGATGTGATGCTATATTGTTACTTCTTCTTCTCCCAATCTGTCTGCGAAAAACAACCCTCTTGTAATGGCCTGAGGGTGAGTAAATTCAATTTAAACTATTCATTTAACAAATTGAACCTTTGTTGTAAATCATTACTAATAAACCAACCCTTAAAAACGTTCACTAAAGTAAAAGCGTGACAGCTGGCTGTGGAAACCACTATATATAATATACATTGGGTTTTGGGTAAACAATTAAGAAAATCTTTTATACATGTTTAGATGTGACATTTGGATGCCAGTCTGAAACCAGTTTTCTTAAGAGTATGTCTTCATACAATGCTACCAACTGACAACGCAAGTGCTGTACAAACGCAGTCACCTTCTGTTTCGGACATACCCATTTGCAGTCGGCTATGAGGAGGAGGACACATGCAGTGAAGAGTTCTGTGATGTACTGTGGTAACAGAACTTTTAAAATGATTCGAGACAGACTGAAGAGCGTCACCATGGATATTAACAAGCCTTTTTTTAAAAACTTTCACACGTCTAAGAGAGTGAGAAAAAGCTGGAGATTGGCACAGTGTGTGATTACGTCGATAAAAATAAGTGTGTGTGTGTGTGTACCTGTGTGTCTGCATATGTGTTTGTGATAGTGTGTGTTAGTCTAAAGACCGGCTGTGACAGGGCAGGTTTGGCTAACATAGAGGAGGCAGATGGCCTATTTAAAATGGAAAGGACTTCACCTGCGGGCCAAGTATTCTGATGTTCGCCCTCCATGATTAGGCTCTCAAAACCCATCAGCCCATTAGTTCCAGACTACCCAGCATTTCACATGTCTCACACACTCACATCAACACTTCAGTGTAGATGGAGGGATGGATCTGAACTTTAAATATAACTAGGATGCACTGATATTGAAGTTCTAGTTGATATGGTAACTCATTTTTGGTAACTATTGTAAAGGCCAGTGTAATTTTAAATGCTACTAATGAAATCAGGTATTGAATCATTGAATCTAAAGTATGGATAATTGTTTAAAGCTATAAAGACAACTGTATCATATTTGATATGCAAATTTCTAAGGACTTTAAATACCAACCGTTTTAAAACTTTGCTGAAATACAAACTGTTTTGTACACAATCGACTATGTGCCTTCTGTTGTCTGATTGATAGTTTTTAGCAAGAAAAATACCTTTTAGTAAATTGTAAAAATGTGGTTCACATATCTTTCAGCTGTGAAATCTTTTCAGATTTTTTATAAAGTTTACATAAGATTTTTTTATATTAGCAATAATTCAAGATGAACACTTACTGGACTGAAGCAACTTATTCATGCATAATTAAAAAAAATCATGTTAAAATGTGAATATAATATGTGATGCATTTAAATATCATCTTACTGAGACACATTATTGGGAGATATAGAGTGACAACAAATATTTATATGCATTTTATGTAAGTAATCTGCTATAAATCTCATTGATTTACATTACAAGCATCATAATTTTCATCTTATTTTTTGGCCATATAAATATCAGCATTTGCACCAAATTGCATATTTTTTGCTCAGTTTGGGCCTCTGAATAAAAAGGTGTTTTTTCCTCCTCTAGTATGAGCTCTTTTTTCTCTATATCATGCTATATGAGGACTAAAAGCCTTATTTATCAAATCTGATTCCAAAAATCACATACGCAAACTTTTCTTTATATTTGTTCCATTACAAAATATATATAGTTTTACTATTATTTCATAAGTTTCAGATTTCTAAAAACCTGGCATACTGTACAAAAGATTCGACATGAATTTTCTAAAAAAAATAAGCTTTGATATTATGTACTTATAGTTTTTATTATGTACTTGTACTTATAATTTTGGCCAAAACAGAGGAATTAAAAATATATACATTGCATTCAGTATAAAGTAATTTAATTTTGTTTCCATATGTTATGTTCAGCCTAATGCTAAAATGACAGTTAAAAACAAGATTTGTGATAACTTTGCAGATCATTTTAAAATGTTTAAAGTTTAAAAATTTTACATCATAAAGCAGTAATTTTCTAATTATTCTTGCTTGTTCAGCTACATGTGTAAAGAGCATGCAGACCAATCAGTTTGCTTCAGTGAAAAGTTTTTATATTTTAAAAATATATTTACTTGTTGTTAAGCAATGAACGTGTTAACCTATATATCCATAACAGAGATGTAAATAACATGTACGCAAAATTTGGTAGCTTTACAGTACACAGGGATGAAGTGGTCAATGTTGTCACCAAAATACTATCATGCATCCCTGAAATTCAGGTTTGTATGTTTTTGAGAGACAGAAACAGAGAGAGAATAAAGATGAGAGTGAGGAATGACTTCAGGGAGAAGAAGAGAAAGATGAGAGACTGGGTTCACTGCTCACTGAAGCCATGAGTATGATGTAACCGTGATGTATCTCTGAGAGATAGACTTTCACATTGATCCTGTCCATTGATAACCCTGTGGCATGTGTGTGTGGTGTGTGTGTGTGTTGTTTCATTTGTCTGCATACCGTCAGCTCTAAGGTCTCGAGTTCATTTGTTTCCCCCTCCTTCTCTAAAAAAGGCACAAGCTGTCACTGGAGCAGCATCCGGGAGGTACAAAAGCTAAAATGTACATGCTTGTACCGTATTGTCCGCCTAAGTGTACTATTATACCTTAAGTTACATCTTGTACTTTCAAAGGTATATTATTAGTCTAAAGTGTACATATTATACACCTTAGTACCTTTTAGAAAGTGTGCCACCCCATTGACAGTTTTTGTACCTTTTTTCTGGTCAGTACTCATATTATTTGCGCTTGTCATTAAAGCCATAACAACTTTTGTGAAGTATATTTATTCCCTATTGTGAAGTATATCTGAGGGAAACAAGAAAAATTTAGGGTGGGACTTGATTTTGTCCATATGAAATTAAGTGAATCGTTGGATTGTTGTCATTTAATAATTTCTTTGTGCTAATAAAAAAAAAAGTGCACCGATAAATAATTTTAAATAAATACTGCAATATTCCATGCAAAAATAAGAATTTTTAATTTTGATGTCATGGTGACTTTGTTGTTTCTCCTAGACAACAGTGTGATTAAATTAATTGCAAATAGTTTCTTGCTCCTCATGTGCTTCTCAAAAAAAATAGATCTCCACAATCTCCAAATTTTCAAAATATATGTCTCAAACCGACCTCAGATTGGCCAAAATACCAAAGTCTGCAATCAGAATTCTAAGAAATTGCATAGAATTTAAGCACATTGATTTTATAGCTATTTAAAGTACTTTTAGTTTATTTAAAATGCATAATTTTTAATTAAATTAGTTTGTTTTTTTATTTATGTGACATGAAAGAGCTCAGAGTAGCCAATTTCCTTGAATCTATTTGTAATAAAATTGCTTCACATTGTAATCATATTATTTCTTCTAGAAGTCAGCATGATAACTTAAATGGTAAGTGATCTGGAGCTCTCTACACAGACAGCACATCTTTGCATCAATTCTCTCACTTTGTCCGCCATCTTGGTTGATTTTTTTTCATTGAGCTCATCGCAGTGCATTCTGGGATCACTTTATCTTCGAAGGATCCATGTGATGCTCTTTTAGGATGTGTGCAGAAAATATCTTTGTGCCAGGAACATGCCTATAAATGCTGCTTCTGTAGGCAGCTCACTACATTTTGGAACAGAGCCTGTGTTTTAACATGTCCTGTTTTTTTTAGCCTGTGTTTTAACATGTCCTGCTTCTCTCTGCCCTCTTTGTACGTCCTCTCTCTGCTTTCCTTTCTCGCTCATTATAGCGTGTTTAGATGAATAATACATGTAAGAGATGTAAGTTGGTGAATGTCAGCAGCTGTGCTGATCTGTGCCATGTCCAGAGTTGCTGTCACATACAAGACAGCTTCCTTTTGAGCCGAGCAAGGTCTTTAGTAAACTGGTGTGCACCTAAACTACATAGCTGTTTGTTTGCTAAAATGAAAATACATGCTGTATTTATACATTAGTGTGACCAGATGCCCCGTTTTCCGGGGACAGTGCCGATTTTTGGTGTCCTGTCTCCGGAAATGTTCCCGTTTTACAGCATGTTCAAAACAACTCCAATAGTATGATTGTGATTATTATCTCCAGCAGAGAGCCCTGCGAGCTATACTGATTACTTTCGTGCACACTATTTTAGCCATGAAGAACTTGGACGAGAGCAGAGCACTATGGACTACTTGCACTAAGCCTTGTGACGCACTTCCGTTTTAAAATATTACTGCTCAGTTATTTCCGGTTATGTATATTTTCAGTGTGCTGTAATCATGTAGTTGACTTAAACACCTACTAAAATGAGAGTTCTACACCAGAAACAAACTATAATGCTTACAAGAATACATCTTAAAATATAAATAGAAGTACAATTAGCATCAAGCCACAAAATGTATGTAATTATTAATGTATTTTCTTACCCACTTTAAACCATCATCGAGTGCTTGTAATAACTTCGATTGTGATAGTTGATTTGGAGTAATAGCGGACACCTGCACTCTTTGTATGTTTAATAACGCTACACTGTTAATATTTGTCATAAACATCCTTTATTGTTATAAAAATAGCATGAGCTGCATACAAAACACATACAGAAAATATATCGTTATAATCATGTCTATTTGCACTATTTTTTTTAATACAGAAGATCTAGAGGGAAGTCGTGGCCTACTGGTTAGAGAGTCGGACTCAAAGGTTACGGGTTCGAGTCTCGTACCAGCAGGGACTGTAGGTGGGGGGAGTGAATATACAGCGCCCTCTCCCACCTTCAATACCACGACTGAGGTGCCCTTGAGCAAGGCACCAACCCCCCAACTGCTCCCGGGTGCCGCACCATAAAATGGCTGCCCACTGCGCAGGGGTGTGTGTTCACGGTTTGGGTGTGTTCACTGCTGTGTGTGTGCAATTTGGATGGGTAAATGCAGAGCACTAATTCCAAGTATGGGTCACCATACTTGGCCACATGTCATGTCACTTCACTAGAGAGTGAATGTGCTCTGACTCTGAAAGTCCTCTACTTCTGTGTTTTTACGCTGTGTTTTTATGCTCAATACAGTCTTCTGAGCTTTTAGCGCCACCACGTCGACCTTTTGGGTAACAGCAGTTGCTCTGGCCACGTGACGTAATGCTAAAATCTTATTGGACAGCCCGTGTTTTCGCTTTGCGAAACTGAAAAGATTAGTCAGACTGGTTAAAAAAAAAACATTCGCATTTTCGGTGCACGAAAGTTCACTGTCTATGTGGAAGCATCCATAGAAATCTATTGTTTTTTTCCAGCGCGTCATCACGTCCGATATACGTTTCGCTTTTTCGCGCTCAGTGTGGAAAGGCCTTTACTGTTAAAAATTATTTAAATGTTTAACATCGTTAAATAAGGCAGTTACCGCACATTCATTCAGCCATTTTGGAATAAGAGCACCAACGCACACAAACAATATTAATTAGCCATAGTTTTACTACAAATAAAACCTAAAATTGCAATTGAAGTTAAACCATATAACCACAAATTAACTCAAGTTTTACTACACTGACCATAGTTTAACAATGGTATGCTAGTAAAAGTGTTGTTATACAAATTGTAAAAACAGAAAAAACATGGCACTTTTACTATAGTAAAACCATGGTTAATTTTTGTAAGGGTGTTTATCAGTCAAATTCATTTAAAACTGTACATTCAACAGGTATGAAATATGATCAGTAAAAGAAAAATACTGTTCATGAGAAGAAAAGCGCTGATGCGGCAGGTAAGTGGGGATGGGGAAATATATTTATTTATTATTGAGTAAGCACATTTGGAAGGGAAATATATTTATAAGAACATTTCAGCGGGTTGGAGATAATTCATGTTAATGCAGAGAATATGATCAATTGTTTTTTTTTTAAAGAAATGCCAGCCCTAAAATGTAGTAATAATCTGCGTTCTCACGAGAAACTGTCAGTATGTAGGTTCGCTGAACGCTAGCCGGAAACTCCTGAGCCGTAATAAGTAGAACGCGGAAGTAGTTGTGCAAGTTGTCCATTATAATCAATTATCAAAAGAGACGTTGTTATTGGTTTCAAGGTAGTCACATATTAACTATATACTGTATGTTAAAACAAATTAATAGCCTACTGTTTTTGTGCACTGTATGACAAGGCATGATAAGGTTGTGGATTGTTGTGCCAACAGTAGGCCTAAAGGGTTAGTTTACCCAAAAATTAAAATTAGCCTGTGATTTACTCACACTCTAGGCATCCTAGGTGTATATGACTTTATTTTTCAGACAAATCCAATGGGAGTTATATTAAAAATTATCCTTGCTCTTACAAGCATTAGAATGGCAGTAGGTGGGTGTTTTTGTTCAACAGTCCAAAACATGTCAAAGAAAATAAAGCACGCGCAGCCATATAAAAACAGGCCTAACACAGCTATGGGGTGTGAATAAAGCAGCAGTAGCGAACCATGCGTTTTTGTAAGAAAAATATCAAAATTTCAAATGTAATTTGAATGTCCCCGGTTTTCATTTCAGAAATTTGGACACCTTACAGTAGGCCTACATAATAATTTTTAAATGTTCAGATAAAAATCTATATTTGATTATCTCACAAGTAGTGCAGAATCTTAAATATTTCTTTAGACTTTGAATAACAAATTTACAGTGTTACCCTACTGAACGCCACTGAATGTCTGTGTGTGTGTGAATGGTGTTGTTCACACAACACCGTCATTGTGATTTGTGTGTGGAATGTTAAGAACTTTTTTATACCGACTTAAAAATAACCAACATTTATAGCGGTAATTTATTTATTACTAAGACCGAAAGCTTGTGATGGCAGAAATGAAACTTTTCGAAGCTTTGAATCAACCGACATGATTCACTGTTTCGAAGCATTCAAAACACCACACGCTGGTGACACATGCTGGTCAAAACAGTGTATTTACAAAAACTAAATACCATTAAATATGAGGAATACAACCACTGAAATTCTGAACATTTGAACAGTTGTGATGTAAACGAGGAATCGTTCATAAAAGCACGTGATTGGGCAGTTGTGCTACGTGCTCCGAAACCGCTGTTCATAAACAAAGGATTCACAAAGGTTTTTAAGTTTGCTCACAAGCATCCATGCATAATTGAAGGTACCATGCCACTTGGTTTGATATTGTGTTAAATAAATAAATAAATAAATAACTAAATAAATAAATAAATAAATAATAAAAAATAGGCTATGTTTAAGTTAATATACGAAACGTACTTACACACACTATTTTTTTAAATTTTTTTTTATCTATTACGCCAATGAAAATTCTGCTTCATCTCCAAACAACAAAACAAGTCTTTTCTTCATTAATAATGATCATTTTTGAATGAATCAGGTAAGAAAATGATTCAATTATCATTCATTAAGACAATCACTTTTGTCCACAATCGCTTTGTTCCCAAATGAATCTAACATTTTGAAAGAATCGGTTGATTTAATGAAGACTGATTTGCTGCCACCTATGGTGGTTTTAGTTTCATATTTAAAGTAGGCCTATAATTAAATTTGTTGTCTACTGGTGAAAGTTTCTTCAAAGACAGATAGCAATAATTAAAGTGGTCTATATATAAAAGTCTCAGGACCAAAAAATATTTGTCCAATCATTGCAATTCGGTCCTTAGCTACTGTAGCAGGCTGAGCCAGATGGTGTTTATCCAGTGTGGAAAAATAAATTCAGATTCTGTTACAGAAGTGCAAGCCAAAATTCAAAGACTTGCCAAAATACACAGAGACAGACAACGGGGTAAACATTGGCATCAATGGTACATAAAAAGATGGAGGCGTTTGATGTAATGTTTGGGTAGTTTGCTTTTACTTGTTGAGACTTTACTTTACTTTTATAGACCCGTAAGAGCTATGTTTGTGATGTTTGAGTGGGGAGGCATGATGCATGAAAGGGGTGTTTTTGCAAAGGTTGTTTGAAAACATGCTTTAATTTTGTAGCTCTACTCTACTAGTTGACACTAATTGCACAGAAACTGCACACTCCACCTTTAAAATATAATTTCAATGTTTCCAAAATTTCATAATTCTATTTAGCATATTTTATATTTAAAACATTAATTTAAATATAGTAATTTAATAAAAATTGTTAGTCATTAGGCCTAATGCATTTACACTGAAGTTGCGTAAATGCATTCATGGCATCTCTGAGCTGCATTAAACAGTTTGTGTAAATACATCTAAATGCTACCTCAGCTTCTGTACCTCTTTTGTAGCATAAAGATGGATTTTGTTGATATTTATTTCCTGTGATTTATGCTTATTTTCATGCGTCTTATTATTCTAATTGCATTTTTTGAATAAATGTAAGAATTACATTTTTTATTACAAGAATTACAAGTCTGGATTAGCAGCATGCTGTGCACACTGTACATACTATATGCCAAAGAAACAGAGTAGTATGTTAGTATGCTATTCCAAACAAAGTCAGGATGGGCACTGGGACATGACATCTAACGGCTGGAGTCACTTAGGAACTGCTGCAAATCTTAGCCTTTTCATCACACACACACATTCACAAAATCAAAATGCCTGGCTTAATTATTCATCCATGCCTCCCTAGCTCTCAGTTCAGCTTAAGATGACAAGTGTGTCATGAAACAGTTTGTCAGAGTTTTTCCACATGTGTATGTGTCAGGGCTTGTTTAAGTAGGATGCGTGTGGGTGAATGCATGTTGGCGTGCGTGTGCCAGCGTGTATATGCAACATGGCCAAGTCTGTAGGCAGCAGTGTGTTGATTAACAATGGAAAGAGTGCGCATGGGCCCACCGCTGCGTTTGTGTGAGCGCATCTGTAAAAGAATCGAACATTAGCTCATGTTTCGAGACACTTGATATGGTTGTGAGTCAGATGTGTGTGTGTGTGTGTTTGTTTGCATGTGTGATGGTAAAGCTTTCTTTTGTGCAAGATGTTTTGAGATGTGAGAAACAGGCTGTTAGCATGTGGGTGCGAGTGTGTGTGTGTGTGTGTGTTTGAGCGAGTGTAATGCTCTTATAGTGTGTCTCTAATGTCAGCAGATAAAGTAGAGAGGTCATATTTGATCTCCCCTCAAGGACACTGGTCTCTGTCTCTCCTTCTCTCTTACTCTATCTGGCAAAATCAGAGATTCATGCTGCCAGTTGTGGCCCTGTATGTGTCCAGGTTGAGCCATCTCTAATCTCCACCAAATGCATTTTTTATCATTTGATGTCCACACATGCATACTCATGCAAATACTGGCAAATATATGGTATACGGGAACTCTCCATATGGGCATAATTGTTTTATACTTAACTGATCATATTTTCTATTGCCTAATCCCACCCCAAACATAACCCTCACAGAAAAATATAAGCATTTTTAGTTATATACTATAGTGAAGAGCAGGCAAAAGCACGCACATCGATATCAACTGGGTGCTCGACTAAGAAACAAATAGAAGATTTCTTGATGTAAAGTCGGCAACACCAAATTTACAAAAGTATCTAAATATTTATTTTTTTTAAAAACTGTCGCGTAGCATATGTGACGTTTCGAGCACGCACGCTCTTCATCAGACAAATGAACAACACTGATATCGCAAACTTAATAAGCCTACCTCCAGGTGATCAAAGGTCACATGACCATACAATATTATCATGATAATAATAATACCAAAACAATAACAAATCAACCAAGGAGAAAAACATAGAAACCAAAAATAAAAATAAATCAAAAACATATATAAAGCTATGCAAAATACACAAATGTAATTCTCAAAATATTATTTAATGACATTAATAGATGCCTGCCTGGGTACATAAATACAAATCAATAACCACAAAACATTATTTATTATATGTAGATAGATATCGTATGTTTAAAGAAATTGACGAATATCAAAATCCTCATTTAATCCTCTAGGGGACAACGTATCTAATGTATATATCCAAAAGGCTTCACGCTGTAAAAGCAATTTGTTGATATCACCTCCGCGACGCGAACACTTCACTACTTCAATCCCTATGTACTGAAGAGTGTCGTTTTAAAGATGTGTCACAACAAGAGAGTCTCGTTAAAAAACATAAAAAATTTGACCGTTGTGTCAACTGTTACATCCAATATTCGCCTGTGTCGAAGGACATTGACAATGTTTTATTGAAGCATTGGCATATGGTAGAGAGTGATCCCAACCTTAAGAAATGTTTCGACAAACCACCTCGTTTAGTTCACAAGAAAACACCTAATCTTCAAAATCTTTTGGTTAGAGCAGATTTGAAACCTGCTCCTCATTTTTTTAACAAAATACCATATGGGAATTACAGATGCGGTAACTGTCAACAGTGTAATTTCACATATAAGACGTCGACCTTTACACATCCGTACACGGCGAAAATTTTTAAAATTCGAGGCACTATTTCATGTAAGACGGCTAATGTAGTTTATCTGTTACGTTGCCCCTGTGGCCTATGTTACATTGGTAAGACCAGCAGACCTCTAAAAACTCGCATCTCTGAACATCGATGTGCAATCAGACATCGCGATCCAAAAAGTCCGGTAGCACAGCACTTTGCAGATTCAAGACACTCAGTTTCCACTCTTCAGTACATAGGGATTGAAGTAGTGAAGTGTTCGCGTCGCGGAGGTGATATCAACAAATTGCTTTTACAGCGTGAAGCCTTTTGGACATATACATTAGATACGTTGTCCCCTAGAGGATTAAATGAGGATTTTGATATTCGTCCATTTCTTTAAACAGACGATATCTATCTACATATAATAAATAACGTTTTGTGGTTATTGATTTGTATTTATGTACCCAGGCAGGCATCAATTAATGTCATTAAATAATATTTTGAGAATTACATTTGTGTATTTTGCATAGCTTTATATATGTTTTTGATTTATTTTTATTTCTTATTTTTGTTTCTATGGTGATGTTAGTGTTTTTGGGAGGTATTATCACGAGATATGATGGTCATTGTGCCTTTAATCACCTGGAGGTAGGCTTATAAAGTTTGCGATATCAGTGTTGTTCATTTGTCTGATGAAGAGCCTGCGTGCTCGAAACGTCACATATGCTATGCGACAGTCTTTTTAAAAAATAAATTTTTTGATACTTTTGGAGCTTTGGTGTTGCCGACTTTGCGTCTAAAATAGTTATATACTATACCCACATGTGCCACACCAATGTTCACTTTAAGTCGCGATGAAATAGAAGTACACTGTAAAATCCAATAGTTTACCTTACTTAGATTTAATTAGTTATCTTTACTTAGTTGTTATACTTACTAGGTTTTATTAAGTTACAGCTACTTTCAAGGCAAATAAAACAATTTACTTACTGTTTTGAGTGACACTTAAAATATTCAAGTAGCCACAAAGGAACCAATGACATTAATAAAGCAGTGAGAGGCAGCAGTGCACTAACTTGTTGCTAATGTGCAACATAACAACAGAAGAAGAAGAATAGAAAAAGAGTCTTAATAGACTTTTCACTAATTTCCTCCATGTCTGCAGTTATCTTTCACTAGTTGCATTCACTCGTTTCCCAAAGTCATCTTGAATGTTGAATTTTCAATACAACTGACATATTTGAGAGAACATCACATAAGCTAACTTCATAAATTGATGTTGATTTTCCTAAAATGTTTTTTTTTAAACTCACCATTATAGTGATTAGCGTTCCCTTTGGTTGGGCACTTGGAACTCATTTATGTGGCATAATTATCTTTCGTTTATGTAGCAATGTATCAGGAATTTCAGAGTAGGTTTTTTTATTAAAGGGGCAGAAAAACAATAAAGATGTTGGTTTTAGAAAATGAATATCTTCTAATTAAAGCTTAGTGTGTTTCTTAATACTTTTTCATTTTAGTTTTCATAAATACATGGATGGTTTTTAATTGGTTTATATGAATTTAAAGAGGTGTGTAATAGGCTGAAGTCAACACAAACTTTACATTCAGCCCGTGAATCACAACAATGGTAACAATTTATTTTCATTAATTGTAACAATAACCATTTTATTTGCTCTTTTTGTTGTGCTACTACTGACACAAGACAGCAAATAAAATAAATAACTGTAAAACAAAGCAACTGCATAATTTATTCATGCCGCAAGGCACTCTGGGAGTCAGTGAGTAGCTATACTAAGTCATGAGTAAACCTAAATGAAAGGATCAAGTACCCCCTACAGTTCTTTTTTATTTACTAGAAGTCTTGTGTAAGTAAACTATACTAACTAAACATTTGTCAGTACAACATACTATTCCTATTTCACTTTACTTAGTTTTTTCAAGGCAATTGGTTTGCATGCTTTTTTAAGTAAGCCCAACTAATTAGATTTTATAGTGTACACTCTAAAAAATGCTGGGTTAAAAAGGGACAAACCCAGCTATTGGGTTGTTTGACCCAGAGGTTGGGTTGCTTTACTCAAAACAACCCACTAGCTGGGTTTGTCCCTTTAAACCAGCACTGGGTTATATTTAACCAGCATTTTTTAGAGTGTACACTCTAAGGGAACAGTTTATAGAAAAAGAAAAATGTATGGTGGGCACTTGGTATGGTGTATGGTGGTGCATCGATTGTTGATTGGTTGTTGAGATGTGGGTATGGCTTTCAAAAGTGGTGGCAGATTAACTTGAGCCTGCAGGGTCCTTCAGCTGTTTGGTTAATGTCAACTGTTTGATACCATCAACTGTTTGGTAATTTGTTTCCTCTTACACTCAAACGGTATGGTTTCCCACATTCTTCAAAATATAATCTTCTGTGTTCAACAGAAGAAACAAACTCATACAGGTTTAAACAAATGCCAATTTTGGGTTAACTGTCCCTTTAACTAAATTGGTAACCCCCACAGACTATACACCTACTTACCTACACCCTGACCATATAGCTAACAAAAAACTTTATGCATTTTTACAATAATAATTAAAGAAAAAATAGGCTATTACCTCTGGGTACTCATTTCTAAAATATGGTTAAGTAGACACACACATACACACAATAGATACCACAGGAGTATCTTTGCTGTGTTAAAAGCTCTAATTCTGCACTCAAAATCTCCTGAGGCGTTTCTTCTTACAAGTTTGGAAGTTGTAATTACACCATGATGTGCGTTCAATTGATTTTAGTCAGAAATAACAGACTTGGTGGGCAATTTCATATTTCTTTAATTTAACCTACTGACAAACAAGCTATTTTAGTGCTGCTGCAACTAAATGAAGCAATAGGTGCACATTAGCTGTGTAATTGTTGCTTCATCTGCCACAGAAAATGATGGGAAATGTAGTTTTAGCAGACCTGTCACCTCATAAATCGACTTATGAGTAGCATATTGGCAAGCTTGATCACCAATCATTATCAAACATTTACAATTATCTTAGAACAAACTTTCTTGTTCAGCCATCTCCACCAAGTTTTGCTGATAAACAGCATGAACCAGCATAATCCAGTGTGCAGAATTCAGGTTTGTAAGCTCTAATTGCACTATTGTAGAAGTTCAGGTTATTTTGGAAAAAAATTGACACACTGGGCAGATGAAGAGTAATGTCATGCTGCTCCAGAGAATGGCAGGGAGAAGTACATTCTGTCAAATTTTATAATTATTCTTAATCAACAGTACATGAAATGCATTAAATCTAAACTGTACCATTAAAAGTTACAACTTAATTATGAAAAATACAATTATCTTACATTAGCTTCCACCAGATCTTCAATTGACACCAGTTCAGAAATTCCAGACTCAACGTTTCTACTTACATGTGTGGAACTTAGAATTGTGATGCAATGTGTGTTTCAAATAATTTTTGTACAAAGAAAATGAAAAGAGTGGAGCTATTTTTAATCAACAGTACATGGAATACAAACTAAACTGAATAGTCAATATTCTCAATTACAACTCACACCCAGCAACAATTAGCTGCCACCGTGTCTTCTTCAACTTCTTAAGACTGATTTCTGCTGAAACGTTTAGAAATTTTGAAGTCACAGAATGTAATGTGAGCCAGTGCTGTTATTATTACATTATTATTGATAAACTATTATAGGTTTTACTGGCTTTTATATTTTCCTTTTAAACTTTAGTTTTATTTTTGTAATTTTAATCAGTTTTAGTTTTCTTTAATATTTTGCTTTATTTTCATTTCCATTTCCATTTTAGTTTTTATTTATTTCCAGTTAATAGCCTAATTTTAGTGCTTCAACTAAACTTATTTCAGTCAGTTGCCAGGGCAGCATTTCTAATTTTCATGTTTTTCATCTAACATTTATGTTATTTCAGCTTTATATATATAATAGTTTTTCTTTTCACACAAATTATGATTACGGGTTATGGTATTATTGAATATATTAATTTTTATGCTTTTCCTTGCACAATGCTATGCTTTGACCTCAAAAGACTTTCATCATAGTGCATGATTTGTAAACTAATACATTTTGACGTTTGCATCAAATAACCAGCTTCATATGTATGGCCTTTCTGAGATTGTAAACTTGCTCGGTAGCTCACCCGGTAGAACGTTGCACTTGAAATGTGGAGCATTTGACTACGAGTCCTGTGAAATATGAACCACAACACTTGATAAAAGAGCTCAAAGACTTGTAGAAGCAAGATAAAATACCATGACTACTTTCACTAATGTCTTTTTATCTCATGTTTGCTTTAGTTAAGACTATCGGTTACATGTATGGTCAGATTCAGTGTAGGGGGTATTGTAATTAATTTTTTAACACCACTCACATTCACAATCATCTGTTTCTGGTCAAACTGAATGCACTTTTAGCGCCATTTACTGGACATTTAACTTTGAAAGTGTTGCAAACGTTCAAGAAGCAATGTAAATGTCATGCCCCTGGACTCATTCTGTGTGTTTTTCCCTCTCCACGTGCTCCATAACCTAGTTATCCCATGTTAATTGTTTATTGAGTTCCAGGCGTGTCTCGTTATCCCCTCGTCAAGTCTTGTGTATTTAAAGTGAGTCCTGTCCATAGTTCCTTCGTCTGGTATTGAATGTTCATATTTCCATAAATGTTCGTACCAGCATAAAATAGAAAAGCTCAACACACTCTCAATAAAAGTAGTATAAAAAGTTCTCAGAATGTTTTTGTGTACAGAGAAGGAGTTAAATTTCCTAAGAGCGTACATTCTTTGATTCACCTTCTTAATAATGGCCTCTGTGTTCTGCTGGAACTTTAAAGTAGAATCAAAGATAGTTCCAAGATACTTGTACTCTTGTACCCTTTCAACTTCTTTTCCATAAAAATACACAGGTTTCACCTTTGAGGCGTTTTTTCTAAAATCAATCACCATCTCTTTCGTTTTAGTAATATTCAGTTGTAGTTCTTGGATTGGATGTCTATTAAAGTGTGTTAGTTTGAAGTCTGCTCCACGTCTCCTCGTTCGAGGGCCATACCAGACTGTTTCTGGCCCTCGCCGAACTCACCAGCTATACGGACGACACGCATCTGAGGATGGTCCTCAAGTGGATTTCGGCGCATTCGTGGAGTGGATTCTGGTGAGAAATGGATCGCCATTCACCATCTGCCCCATGAATGATCTCACCGGATCCACTCCTGACCCAGTGCCCAGCCCACCACCTCCCCGCTGCACGGAGCGCATGCGGAGCCGGAGCTGTAAGTGACGTCAGTCAAGGTGCGAGAGCCGGCAACAGAGCCCGCCACGAGGGAGAATGCCGTGGACAGAGAGAGCGCGGAGTGGAGCTCTGCCCACTGCACCGCGACTGAGGGTGAGCTGATTATACAGCTGGGACTGCTGTACTTAGAACGGGACCTTATTGACTGGGAAACAGAGCTGGAAGCCGACTTGCCCCCTCTCCTCTCTCCTTCGTCCCCGCTGGTCCCGTCAAACCCAGAGAGGGCTCCAGTCCCCGTGTTTAGCCCAGAGAGGACTCAAGTCCCTGAGTTTTGCCCAGAGAGGGCTCCACTCCCTGAGTTTAGCACAGAGAGGGTTCCAGTCCCCGAGTTTAGCCCAGAGAAGGCTCCAGCCCCCGAGTTTAGCCCAGAGAAAGTTCCTGTTCCCATGTCTAGCCCAGAGAAAGTTCCTGTTCCCATGTCTAGCCCAGAGAATGCTCCTGTTCCCACGTCCAGCCCTGAGAGGACTCTTGGTCCCAAGTTAAGCCTGGAGGCTCACAAATGCCAGCCCACCCACACCCTCTCCTGCCTCCTCCACCGCTGTCGTCTGGCAGTGCCTCTGCTCGCCCTCAGCCCACCATCAGCACGGTGCGAGCTCCGTGGGATTGCCATCCGTCAGGGTTGCACTTGGCTGGAGTATCCCTTGAGTCTGCCTCCAGCCTCTAAGCCCCGGAATCCGCCTCAGCCCGTGGACCCGTCGGCTCCACCATGGCTCCTAGCTCCCTCCTCTCCACCGTGACGCGGCAGTCCACCAGCTCCGCCGGGCTCCCATGTCCCTCTGGCTCCACCTTGGTCTGGCATCGACCATCCTGCGCCTGGGAACTCCACTCCTCCGGCTCCGCCTCGTCCCTCCGCATCAGTCGCCGGCGCCATATGCTCCGCCTTGGCCCTCCGGATCCTCTTTGTTGCCCTGGTTCATCGGCTCTCCATCTTCGCCTTGGGCTCCTCCGCCACCTGCTCCGCCGCCGTTGGTCAGCCCCCGGGAGTCGTTGCCCTTCCTCCTTCATGGCTCCTCCCACCGTCAGCTCCACTGTGGGTCGCCATCATGGCTGTGTCCTGGGTTCTGCTTGGCCCCTCCTGCTCCAAGTCCTTCCCATCGCCTCCCTGGCTCCTCCCTCCATCGTCACCTCTCTGGACTCTGTCTGCCGGCCCCTTCCCGGGTGTCCGTCCTCCTCCCGAACCTCCTCCCAAGTTCCCACCCGTGCCCCCGATATGTGATATGTCATGGCCCTGGACTCATTCTGTGTGTTTTTCCCTCTCCACGTGCTCCATGACCAAGTTAATTGTTTATTGAGTTCCTGGTGTGTCTCCTCATCCCCTCGTCAAGTCTTGTGTATTTAAAGTGAGTCCTGTCCATAGTTCCTTCATCTGGTATTGAATGTTCGTATTTCCCTGCAATGTGTGTGTTCCTAGTTATGCTGGATGTCTATTAAAGTCTGTTAATTTAAAGTCTGCTCCACGTCTCCTCATTCCTCGCTCCATGCTCCTACACAGTAGTGCTCGTGACAGTAATATCATTTTGTAGAAATGTCACCACAGGCACCTTTTTTCCCCCAATGAGCCTGGGCTGAAATTAGCTAAATAAGTGAAATTATTTTGCAAGCTTTAGCTCTGTTCTTCCTCAGCGGTGCACAAGATGTGTGCAGACTGAAGGCTCACAATATGACTTAATTATGACTGATACCAATTAGCTCCCGTCATGATTTTATTAATACACATTCTTTCAGCTCGGAAAGTGAGGGCTTAAAGATAAAGAAAATCCCCAGTTTCCCGCTGGTAATTAAAAACTGTTGTGCTGTTCATGTGCACTCATCAATATCATCATTCTGACATGACTTGAAGGAAGGAAAAGCTTAGTTATGCTAAACTAAACTACAGGTCACATCCAGTGATGTACTCACACACATAGGCCTACAGTATATGATGTGTGAACAAATTCATACACTTCAATGCATTGGGCAGCGATGCATAAGGCAGATGTGCAGTGCTTAATGCATAAAGTATTCATTCACATGGTTACCTGACATATATACATGCTAACACGCATAGCTTATCTTTCTTTGGCGGTTCTCAGTTGAGATGTACTTGTAATAATGTCCTACCATTCCCACTCATCTAACTGGCCTTCTCTCTTTCATTTATTTCCCTCAGTTCTCATCCACCCGTCCTTTCATTCTTCTCATTGAGTCTCCTACACGCATACATCAACCTTCAGCACACATCCACTGCAGAGGTACATCCTCCATATTCAAACACCACACACGTGCACTTTAGACACGTGATCAGTCTTTCTCACGTCCTCTGCTGCAAAATTGATCACACATAAAAAGCTCATTAAAAGAGTCGCTCACCCAGGCATTAAAATTCTGTCATCATTTACTCACCCTCATGTGGATGCAAATCCAAATTAAAAAAGGAAAAATGTAGAAAAATGTGCTAGAATCTCTTTTTCATCAGTGAATATGGACTTATCTCCATATATGGTGTTTATATTTTTCAATATACTGCAATATATGCATGGACTATGTATAGCTATACATAGTGAAAAAATAAATATGTAAAAAAATGAAGACTTACATTTTTACATGTAATAGCTTTATTGAAAATATTAATTCATTTCACTTTCATGAGTTAACACATGGGTTTACATGAAGCTAAAGACATGCATAAACTTATATCTCACTTTATTGTTTGCATAGCTACACCTTTCATGTATGAATATATGTGTTGTGGTTTATAAGAAAAAGTGTTTTCCTGAAAACATCGATATTTTAGGATTTTTGCAGGAGATTTTACCAATTTAAATATATAGAATATAAATTAATACAAATATTATGAATATATTACATACTTACATCATAGAACTTATATTGAACAACAGTTTTCATATAAATTAAGCTACATAGTACATGTATGTTCAATATACTTATACACACAGTACCATCTTTTATCACGTTTATCAATATATTATGAATTGTATTATTTAATTAAATGATACAGGTGTACGTGTCTAAACCTCTCTGGTTTCTAATAAAATATATGCATTTATTGTTTACTAGAAAAAATTATTTATTGAACATTTTTAAGGAGTACAGACTAACATTCTAAAATAAACACCTTAAGTTACACTATAAAGCGCATAAACTGGGGGAAACGCTGAAAATCGTTGGTGCAAATAAATGCAGAGATGTGTGTTCCATTCAGGATTTACTTTCAAACTATTTTCATTTAGAAATATTAAATTTCACAAATAATTACAAAGAAATGGCAAATAACACATTGAAAATGCAACCATGGTCATGTTTAATTTAATGTGTTATTTGCCATTTCTTTGTAATTATTTACATATATATCTTTGATATATGAAGCTGAAAGACTAAACTAGTATTTTCTTGTAAACATAGTCCATCAATCAGTCAATTGAGTCAATCAATCAGTCTGTCTATTTATCTATCTATACTTTAAAAATTATTAAAAATATTTTAACAGGACTCAGTGGTAGCTGAGTGAATGTAGAGTGTAAACTGAATTGGATTGCTAACTGTATCGGTTGGCTTAGGGCAAAGTTAATGCGCAAAATGAAGTGGGAGAAAGGTCATGGTTTGGCAGGGCACGTTCTCATCTCAACAGGCTGCTGTGTAAGTTCTGTCTAGGCAAGGTGAGACAGGACAGGGCTCACTTTTTAGCAACACGAGCTGCCACTGTCACAGCAGGTGGCCCGTCTGGACTTTCCAGAAATGAAGACTAGAACTGTATCACAGAGACACACTAAGGTTGATAAGTCCGGTTGTCTTCTCATATGGCAGTTATTAGTGGTGTTTTCTTCTCAAACATTATTAACAATATTATCAAGAACACTCTGACTTTTTGTTTTTAAGGCAACTGAATGTAAAAATCAGGAAGAAATAGTGGTGGAGTTATTGAAAATAGATTATACCACAATTGTAGAACAGGTAAATAAAAATAATGGCAAACAGTCTGTGTGAATAGTGCAGATAGCACTGAAAAAAATAAGGGGAAAGTAAACAGATAAGATAGCAGATAAGATCATATGTAGATGATAGACTTATTATGTCAGTGCACTGAGGAAATTAATTGTTTAATTGGAAGAATTGTTACAGCATATCAAACTAAGACAGTACAGATGCGTGTAAAGATGATATGCTCAAGTTTGAACTTGAATCCAGAGGTCTAAAGGCTGAAAATCAAGTTTTATTTTAGAATCAGATCAATAGCAATAATATATCAATCATCTCAGAATGATTGCAGTTTTTATATAGCCTTAATTCCAAACAACATCTAGACCTAATTTACACATTTATTACCAGTAGTCTGTTTCCTTCATTCACAAAAATACCAGTAGACAGTTGAAGCTCATATAGAACGCAGTGGCTAGGATCCTCACTACAAACAAAAAACTGAGCACATCACCCCAGTATTTAGGTCTGTACACTGGCTTCCAGTCACATTTGGAAAGGATTTTAAATAGTGGCTGACAAATATTGATTTTTTTTATGTCCGATATCTCAGAGAGCAAGGTGGCAGATAAAAAAAATAATTTAATCTTGATTCTAGATCTTGATTTAACTTCTTGATTCTGTAATCCTTTTATAGAGTTTTTCACAAATAAGTAAATTGTTAAAAATACAAATAAAAAGGAAGAAAACACTGTAACCACTCTGTACAATCTGGAAAGTCTGTGCGCACTGGGAATCATATTTTTTTTAAATAAAGACCAGGTAGTGCTAAGTTTACATAAAAAGGACTTCAAAGCACCCCTGATATGAGCAACCCAAGGCTGAGGAGAGCTGCTTTCCACCACAGAGCTGGCACCAGGGCCACTTCGTCCCCCAGAGAAACATTCAAAGAATTCCTTTTTGGAAAAACAGCAAATGATCCATTCCCTTGGTCATACAGCAACTGGTGCTCACAGCCCTCATGGCCATGATGGCTGCACACCGAATGCCTGCAGTCTTAGCTGCCTACTCACACTTGACTATGACCCTCTCAAACATGCAGCCAGTTTAAAATGATGCATCTTGATGCACCTCCTCTCCTGTTGCAGACTGACAACGATGTGGCCTGCGGAGCAAGGTTGATGTCTTTTATTACAACCATTGACATAGAGTGCAAAGCCTTCCAGCGTGGCACCTCACCACGAAGTACCCACCATAGGTAGCCAAAAGTGGTTGCTCCCTTGGTGCCCCTCGTGTGGAGTTTGGGGGGGCTGGTCAGCACTCCAAAACCCGTCGCGATGGCTCATCAGGACAATTCGGCTTGGTTATGCGATTCAGTTTGCCAGGTGCCCATCCAAGTAATGCGGGATTCTCTCACTCAGATGCAAGAATGCTGCTGTCCTGTGTGCCGAGATTAAGCAGTTCCCCTTCAGGAACTCGAGCTGCGACGAGATCGCTTTGGGAACGCCCCTGCGTGACCGCGTTCTGAAGCACGTGTCAAATCAGCCCAATGGAGTAGTGAGACGTCACGGGCGGGGTGATGTAAGCACCAGAAAGTATAAAAGCACATCCGGCCGGGCCCAAACCAGCTTCTGCTCTTCAGTAGCGCTCTGTGTATGTGTCTGTATATTGATTGTTGTCTGTCCACACAAGCATATATAAAAACAATCATGAAAAAGTCTATGGCGAGTGAACGGCATTACAAACGCTGTGTTCCTCCCTGCCCACGATATCTGGCGGCAGGGGATACACACGATTTGTGTGTCGTTTGTTTGGGAGCGGAGCATGCACGGTCAGCTCTCAAGGGAGCTGATTGTCATGACTGCGAGCTGCTCCCGCGGCGCACGCTCCGCTCTCGCCTGGCTGTGTTTGATGAGAGCGGCCAGGCTCACGATCCCACTGGCAGTGGTCCCGCTGTTGCCGAGGCACAGCGCAGACTGTTGTCATGGATTTAGCGGAGGGATCCGAGACGGGCTCGTCATTTTCTCGGTCCTCACCCGCTATATCCGCAGCTCTCTCTCAGGGTTCGGAAGCGGTTTCTTCCCCCCGGAGAGAGAGCCAGGCACTTCATCTATCTTCCTCCGAGGAGGTAGAGGTGATGAGTGTCGAGACAGAGGAGACTATGGACTCGCCACCGCAGTCCCTCGCGTATGAGGAGCTTCTGGAGGTTGTAACTCGTGGGGCTGAATGAGAAGGGATATGGGGCGATGCCAATGGTGGAGCAGACGCTCGCGAGCTATCTCTCCCCATCTTCAGCATCGTCCCTGAAGGCTCCGAAGCTTCCCACCAGGCCTGTTAAGCTGACATCTAGTCTGGTTGGGAAAGCTTATACGGCGGCAGGTCAGGCTGGCGCATGCTTGCACACCATGGCGGTGTTACAAGCATACCAGGCTGACCTGCTCAAGGACCTGGATGACAGGGAGGAGGGGGAATCCGACGTGGTAGCTGAACTGCATCGGGCCACAGACTTGTCCCTTCGAGCCACCAAAGAAACGGCCAGAGCTATCGGCCGTTCAATGGCAGCAATGGTGGCCACGGAGCGGCATCTGTGGTTGAATCTGTCCGATATGCAAGATAAGGACAGATTCTTCCTCCTAGACGCCCCGCTTTCGCCCTCTGGCCTTTTCGGCGATGCAGTTAACACTGTCGTCGAGAGGTTTCAGGAGGCGAGAAAGCAAGCGGCGGCGTTTCAACGGTTCCTCCCTCGTCGCTCCCAGGCCAATAATAACAGAGGCTGGTTCCCTTAGTAGATTTTCTGGTAGCGTGGAAACTTCTACCAAATATCTCAAAATGGGTCCTGCAGATTGTAGAGAAAGGTTACAGAATCCAGTTCAGTTCTCATCCGCCTCGTTTCAACGGGGTCATCCCCACACTAGTGGGCCGCGAGCAGGCTCTGGTAATGGAACAAGAAGTAGATACTCTCTTGAGGAAGGGGGCCATAGAACGTGATCCGCCTCTCTCTCTCTATCTCTCTCTCTCGCTCTCTCTCTTCTACAGCCGTTACTTCATCGTTCCAAAGAAGGATGGGGGTTGCGTCCGATCTTAGATCTCCGTCTTCTGAACCGCACTATCAAACGGCTTCAGTTCAAGATGCTCACTATCAAGCAGATAGTATCTCAAATCCAGTCTGAGGACTGGTTTGTTACGATATATCTCAAAGATGCTTATTTCCATGTTTCCATCCTCCCTTAACACTGGAAGTTCCTAAGGTTTGCTTTCGGGGGCAAGCATACCAATATCGAGTTCTTCCCTTCGGCCTGTCACGGTCTGCGTTCGTGCCCCTTGTACAAGCTGGCACGTCAGATCCTTCTGTGGGCTCAGGGGAAAATCCTCTCTCTAAGAGCAGTTTATATCCATGGGTATCTAAATCAGGGGGCAGATACCCTGTCGAGACAGGGGCTGAGGCCCGAGGAGTGGAGACTCCACCCAGAGGTGGTGGAGCTCCTATGGAGGGAATTTGGCCAGGTGGAAGTAGATCTATTTGCGTCGCAGGAAACGACAAACTGCCCGCTCTGGTTCTCCCTCACGCATCCATCTCCACTGGGGCTGGATGCCATGGTAAAGACATGGCCGAGGCTTCGTCTGTACACCTTTCCCCCGATCACTCTGCTCCCGGGAATATGGAGAGCGGTATGCCCGAAGGGGGTCCATCTGATTGTAGTAGGCCCCGTTATTGCCGGACCGAGTAGTATGGTTCTCGGTCTTGGTGTCCCTCCTCGACGGCTCTCATCTGGAGATTCCGATCAGGAGGGACCTACTCTCTCAGGCGGTGGGTGCCATTCTTCACCCCCGCCCGGCGTTATGGAAGCTGTGGGCATGGCCCCTGAGGGGGCACAGCTCCTAGCATCTGGTCTCTCAACTGAGGTTGTTGAGACTATACTCCAGTCCAGAGCTCCCGCCACTAGGAAACAGTATGACTTTTCGCTTCATGGTGCGGACAGCGACTGCAGGACCCAGTCAACTGCCCAGTTGGTACAGTTCTAGACTTTCTGCAGGAGCGATTCTCCGCAGGGTTATCTCCCTCCACTCTGAAGGTATACATGGCAGCCTTAGCTGCTTACCACACCCTTCTGGGTGGTCAATCATTGGGAAGACACCCACTTATCACTCGTTTCCTCCGTGGCACTCTGAGGCTGAGGCCGGTACAGCGCACTACGGTGCCTCATGGGACCTGGCTGTGGTTCTGGAGGGCTCATGCAATGCCCCCTTGAACCCATAGAAGAAGTTCGGTCAAGTTGCTCACGCTCAAGACCATCTTTCTCCTCGCAATTTCCTCACTAAAAAGGATCGGGGATCTTCAGGCACTCTCTGTTTCGTGCCTGGAATTTGCTCCAGGCATGGTTAGGGCATTCCTTTACCCGAGGGCCGGGTATGTCCCTAAGGTGCCCACCGGGCCCATAGTACTTCAGGCATTCTGTCCTCCTCCGTTCCAGGAAGTAGGCCAAGAAAGGCTTAATCTGCTCTGTCCAGTTTGAGCACTCAACGCTTACGCACACAGAGCTGCCCCGTGGCGTAAGGCAGATCAGCTGTTTGTTTGTCTCTAGGTTACGTATGTAACCATGGTTCCCCGAGGGAATGAGACGCTGTGTCTCTTTGCCATACTCCCGGCATCTCTGCAGGCGCTACTTCATCGAAGCTGGTTTGCGCTCTGCCAGATGCTTTTTTATACTTTCTGGTGCTTACGTCACCCCGCCCGGGACGTCTCGCTAATCCATTGGGCTGATTTGACACGTGCTTCAGAACGCGGTCACGCAGGGGCGTTCCCAAAGCGATCTCGACGCAGCGTCTCTTTTCCTCGGGGAACCATGGTTACATACGTAACCTAGAGACGTTTTTAATTGTGCCTTTCAAAATGTTGATACAGAAGCACATTCTCACATGTGTTGAACATCAAGATTTGGGGCTATAGACATGAAGAAAACATGCTTTCATGACAGGTTATGCTTTGCGGAAAGTGGAGACTCCATGCCCAGGCAGTCCAGCTGATATGGAGTCAATTCAGCAAAGCAAAGGTAGATCTGTTTGCTTTGCAGGAGCCCTCCCCATTGCCCAGTGTGGTACTCCCTGACCGGAGCTCTGATATGTGACACTGCAAGTTGTCATAGGAGATTTAGATTTTCGTGCTCTTTTAATTGTGTAAATTGTGCATTTACATTCTATCTCTGTTATCACGAAACCCACGACAAACATCAAAAACAGCTTCAAATGCAGCATCCTCTATTTACCGGTTGTTGATTTTTGTAAATGCCGTGAATAAAGACGTCACTATTGGCAGCTTCAGAGTTCCTGCTGCTGGTGCAAATGCAACCAGGAAAATGGCCCGAAATTGGTTCTCTAGGAACCACCCTACTGGCTATTTCCTAGAACTAAGTTCCTAGAACTATGCGGTGCGAAAGCGCCTTTTGTCTGCTTTGGTTGACAGCAGAAGGGGAAGGCTGTCTCTGAACGGGGGTTAGCTCATTGACTAGTGGATGCCATCCTGTTGGCATACCATAGTTTTGTGAGATTTTACAATCTCTGGGTTGAACCAGTTTCAATCTGAGTGTTATTGGGCATGATGAACAGGTACGCTTCAGGCAAATCTGGCTGGGGGTAGTGCTTGCACTCAGCACCTCTTCCCTCTCTGAGGCAATAATGTGCTCTTTTCTATGCGTGAGTTCTAAATTTCTAGCAACCCTGGACGCAGTCTTTCAGGGAAAGAATCCAGCTACCAGGCCCATTGCAGTGTGCCCCTTTTTAAGTGAAACTACCTACTGAATATACACCTATTAAACTTACAGAAGGTTAGTAAGCTTAAAATACCATGTGTTCACTCCAAACATGGTGAGAAAAAGTATTTACATTTGCATTCTCTGATTAAGCACTAGGAAGCACTTTACCTTACAAAGACTACTGCATTATTTTATTTCAGTTAATGTCCTTTTATTTTTACATTTATTTTTATACATTTTAATCCAATTTTACATTTACACGATTTTATTTATTTTCTCTTTTTTCTTTTACATTTCTAAATGTTCATGTACTTTTTTATTCTTTATTTAATGGTTTTAATATATACTTATTTATTTTTGTTTTTCTTCATGCTAGTGTCAGCACTTTTAGTTGAATAAATGTGCATTGTCTTAAAGTATTAAACTAAATAATTCTGCACCTTTTCCATTATAAATGATTCCTAATACCATGTGCCTCGTTAAAAAGGGATGTGTTTTTACATTTCTAAGCAATGAAGATTTTAGCGACTGATGACTCACTGATGATAAAAAGTTGAAAAGTAGTGCACACTTAAAATGGAGGTGGGACCTGAGATGTACCACTGAGGCTCTTTTGACATGGTCCATTAAGCGATCACCTTGCAACCACCAAGAACGTCCTAACATTTGCATAGAAACATGCTAAAAACTCTCCAAACATCTTGGCAACCACTAATAAAAACCTAGCATCAATTTTTGGTGACTTTGCACAGACATGCACTACTGAATTAGTAGTGATTGTGATTATAGAGAGTACCACGCAAGCATTGTGGTACTCTCGATAATGTCAGTGGAGGAGAAGAATTGTTGAATGAAGTCATTATTTTTATTTTCTTAGCACACAAAAAGTATTCTTGTAGGTTCATAAAATTAAGGTTGAACCACTGATGTCACATGGGCTATTTTAACAATGTTCTTAATATGTTTCTGGGCCTTGAACGTGCCAGTTGCATTGCTCTCTATGGAGGGTCAGAAAGTGCTTGGATTTCATAAAAAAAAATCTTGATTTGTGTTCCGAAGATGAACGAAGGTCTTAGGGGTTTGGAATGACATGAGGGTGAGTAATTACTAACAGAAATTTCATTTTGGGGTGAGCTGTCCCTTTAATGTTCTAATTCCAAATATTTAGGTTGTTTACCATCATAATTACAGTCTTCAGACAGTGGTGTCCATACCAGAATAGTTTCCAAGCACTTCCCATGCAGCTTGGGATCTGACATAACTGAATAGTGTAACACTCAGCAATTAACAACACACACACAGTCCATAATTAAGAGGTCAGTAGCTTGTGTGGTGAGTTTCTGAGGATGCTGCTGAATTGCTGAGTCACGCACTGCCACTCAGTGGCCCAGTACGGAACTGTAGCATCAGCAAGCTGCTTCAGAATCACTAGCATCACCTGCAATTCAGATAACACATTGTGCCTCTTAAGGGCTCATCATTGTCATGATCTGGTAAGAGATTTCCCCCCCCCCAACAAAACAGCTTGTGGAAGAACCAAATGTTTGAGTTCAATAGCGAAAGGAAGTGGCTTCCAGCAAATGCACAGTCTTTTAAGATTGTATACAATCACAATATCTGCTGCTGTTCCGTTTCATTGTCAGATGAAGGATTGTGTGTTGTGTTTGAAGGAACAGTGTGTGATACTGATGTTCTGACTATGAACATAAAGAAATGAGAGTTATTGAAGTATCGGTGCTAAAACACACACTCATATATAATGAGAGAATTAACCTTTGATTTACGTGGTTTGTTTGTTTCTGACTTTTTATCTTCATGTTCCTCTTATGGGTGATGTGAGTTGCCTAGCAACCGAGCCCTTGGGTCCTGATTGTTGCCATGACAACATGGCAGGGTATCATGTAGAGAATAGAGAGGGGGAGAAGGAATGAGAAAGAAAGAAATGAGCAAAAAAAAGAAAAAAGAATGTATGAGTGTATTCATATGATAATAATTATGTACGTATGTGCAAGCATGGAGAAGGATGGAGATGTATAGCGTTAAATAGAAAATGGAGAGAGAGGAAAATTCATCATATTAAACACAATGAGAGGCAGGAGATGACCCAATCATAGATAAACAAAAATGTCTGTGAGGGGACGTACTCGCATGTAGATACTCGTAAGTATGACATATTCATAAGGAATTAAATGCCTGGCATGAGTAACAGGAAATAGAATCAGCACATATGAATTTTTACTAAAGAAAAGATGAGAATGAGATATTTGTTTTGTTCCTCAACTGCCAGACAGCGGTGAGATTAAATGGAGGATGAATGGACACTTTTTTTTAAGTCTAATGCATTCTCATATTTTTTTCTTTAGAAAAATATCTTATTAATTTCACAGTTTCAGAAGAGATATCAACAATGTCACAACTGTGCTCAGATTAGCCAAGATCTCAATATGATCTCAACAATTTCTCACCAAATTCTCCCAAGATCAAGATCTGGGCAGTGCTGTCCACTTTCATTTTATAGCACACCCTTTCTTTACTTTACATCAACAACATTCTTATTTGATTATATTTGTGTTTCTTCTAAGATGTTTTAGGAGAAACATCTTAAGCAAGATTATGGTTATGTATTACATATTTCTGTCCTGCCTCTTGTCCTGTCCTGTCATGTCCTTTCTACCAGTCATCTCACCCTATACTATCCTATCCTACCCTGCTTACTGTCCTGTCTCCTGTCCTATCCAACCATGCCCTGTTTTGTCCAGCATAGTATGTATTGCATTCTGTCCTGTTTCTTATCCCGTCCTGTCCCATCCAATCCCATCCTGTCCTATCTAACAATGTCTTAGCCTGTTCAGTATGGTATGTATTCTATTCTCTCCTGCCTCTTATCTTGTCCAGTCCCATCCTGTCCTGTTTTATCCTATACTGTCCTGCCCTGTTTCCTATCCTATCCTATCCTATCCAATCCTATCCAATCCTGTCCTGTCCTACCCTATCAAAACACATCCGGTCTTGTCTAGTATACTATGTGCTGTATTTTGTCGTGTCCCATCCTGTCCTGTCCCGCCTGTCCTGTCCTATCCTATCCTATCCTATCCTATCAAAATACATCCAGACTTGTCTTTTATACTATGTGTTGTATTCTGTCCTGTCTCATCCTATCCTGTCTAACCACATCCAGTCTTGTCCAGTATGGTATGTATTGCATTCTGTCCATGTTACATCTTATCTTATCATCTTATTCTGTCATGTCGCATCATGTCCTATTTCCTGTCATGTCTCCTGTCTGTATCCCATCCCATCCCTTTTCTAATTATGTAATTTGTTCAGTAATGATCAGTGCTGAGCAGTGCTGTATGGAGTCTGTTTTCTTCTCTTCAGTTTGGCTGGAGGCAGAATCATAGGCCGCAGGGCTATAGGCTTGGCATAGTGTTTGTTTATTGTGGGTTGGTTTTGAATTGTTTACTGTTCCTTCTGTGAGTGTTTAACAGTGTTTATATGCTTGACTTTGTTTACAGAGGTGGTCATTAGTTATCGCTCCCACTGACAAGCCACTCAGCATCATTAGACCGACACAAATACACACACACACACATGCAGAAAAATGTCTCTTTTCCTTCCGTCAATTGACCAGGAAGATCATAGCTCAGAAAGTACATCAGTTAAAAAAATGCTGAAATGGGTTGCTTATTTAAATATGTGACCCTGGAGCACACAACCAGTCATAAGTTGCACAGGTATATTTGTAGCAATAGCCAACAATAATAAATTGTATGGGTTAAAATGATCGATATTTCTTTTATGCCAAAAATCATTAGGATATTATGTAAAGATCATGTTCCATGAAGATATTTTGTAAATTTCCTACTGTAAATATATCAAAACTTAATTTTTGATTATTAATATGCCAAGGACTTAATTTGAACAGCTTTACAGGCGATTTTCTCAATATTTTGATTTTTTTATACCCTCAGATTCCAGATTTCAAATAGTTGTATCTCAGCCAAATATTGTCCTATCCTACCAAACCATACATCAATGGATGGCTTATTCAGCTTTCAGGTGAGGTATAAATCTCAATTTCGAAAAACTGACCCTTATTTTGTGGTCCAGGGTCACATATAAAAATAGTTTTTATATACAACATTTACGTTTAAGTCTTCCTTTCTTACAAATATACACTTTCCACTGACCTTTTGTTGGAGGATCTTGTCGTTTTTATGTAATATCAGTCTTACAAGCTTACAAGTTTTGTATGAAATAAAAAAAGTGTATGTTCCTGTGATGTATGTAATAGTTGCTTCTCTTTCCAGAATGACTATATAATTGGACATGTTCAGATGAAAAGGTCAGCCACTGATATGTCACATTGACTACAACAGAGCTGTTAGTTCAAAATTACTAGTGTTCTATGAGTGCTACATATTATGTACATATAACAGTATTGTAGCCATGGGCCTCTCACAAAGCATAAACCTAAAAGTACATCTAAACAGAACAAGCAGCAACAATATAACACAATATACAGCAGACACAACGTAAAAACAGGCCTAAACAGCATATTCCAGAATGATAGCAATGATCAGAATGTATGCGATACACCAGACAGAATGAATACTGTATGAGAAAAATAAAACGTCTAAAAAGGACTCAAGTCAAAACATATCAGACATTTAGAAAGATTAGATACTTCCAAGCATCTAATACTTAATAAAATCTTTAGTTCCTGAATTTTCAATCCACCAGCTCAATGTTACAGACGAGGAATCCAAACAATTTTCTGTTTTGTTAAAATGAATGAAATGAAAATGAGTTCTCTTTTAGAATTAAAACCTGACTCAATAGCAGAACATCTTTAAGTTTCATAAAGCACAAGAAAACCATCTGAAGCATGTGCAGCTGCTTTACTGGGAAAGTGTGAAATTTTGATTTGAGAATACCTTCTTCTATTCCAGCTTACTATAATATGCTGAGATAATTTACACCATGACACTGTCAAAAATTTGTTTTTGTTTGTTTGTTTTAGAAATCTGACCTGGTCAACACTGCCAACACTGACAAATGGCGACTAGTTAGAAAGTGACTTTTTTTTTTTTTTGCATTTTTGTATTGTTTCGTTCTGCTAGTGGCACAGAAATCACATAGTTTTGTTCAAATTTTTACATTTTGAACCAGTATTAATGAAAGATATATATTTTTCTAAACAGCCCTCTACAGACACCTTGGCAATTGAATCGCCATTGGCTAGTAAATGTTTTAGTTTACTCGCCAGACTGATAATATATATATAGTACACTATTAACATCAGTCAGTCAAGTTATTAGATTTAATTATATTATGTAATGATAGAACTTTAGTAATTAGAATTAAAACTTGATAACATGTATGAATGCATATTAGTCATTTTAACTGAACCTCGGACTGGTGGTGGTGCTTTTTTGGTCATTCAGGGTTTCTGTAAAAAAAAACTAACAAACATACTGTAAGATAATAATGATACGAATTCTAAACTAAGACAATATAAAATGCAACTACGGATTATGAGCTACTGTATTCAGGATAGTAAATCAGGTTGTGTGCGTTCGATCGAACGAGTTGCTGAAATCAAAACAGGGTAGATAATAGGCGAGCGCCATCAATGAGATTGCCGTTTGACGCATTAGTTCGCACACTACGAGAAAGCGGCGTGGTAGTAGTTCTTAAAAGCTAAAGAATTACAAGGCAACTCCGTTTATTTGACAGCAAAATACAACATAGAATATCGTTTACATGTAGCGCGTCAATTCTCTCTCTGCGTGTGTGTGAAACAAAGTGACGGCGAGTCGTGTGCCTAGAGTTTACGGTACGTTAAATACAGGTGTGTTGCACATCCATTGAGATCAACTAAAAAACAACGCAGATCGATTGACGGAGAGTGAAAATCTGAAGCGCTCAGTCAGAGTGTTCTATGAGTGAAAATATATCTGTGCTAATCAAAAACACACTGGCGAGTAAAATCTGAGAATTTATTAGCAATTGGCTAATTTAGACATCATTTAGTCGCCCAGAGTAAAATTTAGTCGCATATGCGAGTGATTTACTTGCAATGTAGAGGGTTGCTAAAGACAAAAACTTTCATTTCATCAAAAACTAAAATCTTCACCCCTTTCTCAAATCGAGGCGATCACAGATGCCTGTCTGTGTGACGTCACACAGACAGGCCCCTCCCACGATAGTTTGATTGACAGTATCAGCACAGACTGGACTGGCGTCTTACCTTAGACCCGCCCTGAGTGAGCTGTAATCAGTCCACCATTGTTTCACCGCCGTAGCAGATGTAGACAAGAATGTCTCCTAAGCGATTGAGGTCTTCTGTTGTTGGATGTAATAATGAACATAGCAGTCTTCGTTTACTCCCGACATCTGAGCCGCTGAACTCGCAGTGGATTACATTGTTTCTGAAAGGAATGCGCCCCCGATCTACATAAATGCGTCTATGTTCGTGCGAATCATTCGCGATCCAGCTTCACCTACAGAAGAAGTGAGTGTAAGGTTTTTTAACGAATCTTTGCAAATCACCTTTCCTAACAGTGTGCTAATTAGCAAGTTTCACGATGAATGCAGCTAAAGTAAACAGTCTCTCTGAAAGCAGCTCGGAAGGGAGGGGCGGGGTCAGCATAGCTCATTAACATTTAAAGGAAAATGCTACAAATCTGCATGCTCTGAAAAGAGCTGTTTTTGACAGGGTAAAAAATTTGTTTTTTACACTACCATTGAGAAATTTTAACCAAACTATGTTACAGACTTTTCATTTAGACCCTAAAGAATCATATCAACTTGTGGAAAATGGGCATCCTATAAGATATTGTCTTTAAGATAAATATTGTTAGTCGATATTAAATGTAGTTTACTTAATATAAATAAAGGAAACTTCTAAATACATCAATGTTTATTGGGATATCTTTTTAAAATATGCATCATATTTTCTTAATTTTTGTACTAACAAACAAACAAGTAGGTAAATAAGTAAAGCATACACACAATGCTATTTAAACAAAATAGTTTTGTTTAATTTGTTCTATGGATTATTGGTTAGACAAGTAAAAAATGCACCTTAAATAAATGACAGGGTTGTTTGTGGATGACCTAACGCTAACAGACAAAACATCACAAAAAGTCCAATGATTTGATTTCATGGGGTCTTTAAAGAACCCATAAATCAGTATGCTTATTGGAATATATTGAACTTACAATGTTACATTTTAATAATTTTCAACTTTTTAAATCTCTAACTCATGAACCTTCTACAGGGTTCTTTGCTGAACCTAAAGTGCTCCATTGAAGATCCATTGAAGAATGTATATTTTTAAGAGTGTGTAAAGTGCATGCATGATGGGGAAATCTTCCAGAAAGCGTAGGTGAGATCGTCTCTCATATCCCTCCTCTCATCTCTCCCACCCTCTCTGCTTTTCTCTCTGTCACAAACCTGTTCAGTGACTCGGAGGTGGAACAGTCTGCCAGGTTCCTTTGTGTTCCTAGACCTACACCAACTCTCCCTGCCTCTCTCTCTTTATTTCTCTCTTACCCACTTGTCCAGCCACTGTATCTTTCCCTGACTTTTCATCCTTCTTTTTCCCCTCATTGCGGGCATTTTGGTCGGTTGTTTGTGGCTGATGAGGGCTCGTGCTAAGCTTCCTCTGCTCTGCTCATGTGTGGTACGTACATTTTTCCTTCCAGACGTCTTGCTCTCTGTCTTTATGGCGCAGAGCTGCTGTTGCATGTTGTTTATATCTTCACTGCGTGAATCTACAGTGTGTGTGTGTGTGTGTGAGCAAGTCTGTCTGACAAACTGGGACTAGATTTATGATGTGATGCATGTGTGTGTGTGCCTGTTGACACAGAAGGAGCACGGCTACATACACGTGTGTGAATGCATGTGTGGAAAAGAGACAGAAAAATGGAAAACACGAAGCTAGAAAAATGAAAGCCAGGATGAGCAGCCATAAAATGCATTTATGCATGGGACGATATTGCATACATTATCAGATTGTTTGTTCGTGTGTCTTTGAATCTTTTGGTTCACAGACATTTTGACCATAGATTATTGAACAACATTTTTTTGGAGCGTTTCTGTGTGTGTGTGTGTTCTAGACAGCCTAAAAGTCTGCGTCTGTCTTTTTGCCCCTCTCATGTATGACCGGAAGTAAGCAGGGTGTGTGTTCTATGTCTGTTTTTTGTGTGAATGTGTGATAATTGCTCAGTAAGATTCCATGTAAATATAAATATTCTGATTTGGAAACGTTCTTATGTCAACACAGTTTGCTGAATAGACAGAAATCTGTGTGTATGGCAGCTCAGAGGGGCTGTGGGGCAAAAGCGTCAGTTTGGCATGTTGACTTGATATCCATCAAGCTGTAAAGCGCTCTACCCCCCAGTCATTTTTTTTCTGACGAAATAGCATCGCTAATGTGGGCATATAATATTCATTGGCCTGCTTATTACTGCACAATGCTGTAAAAGCAGAGAGTGAGACAGAAAGAAAGAGAACATGCATAGACAGTACGGGAAGGATGAAACAGGCAAGGGACTAAAGGTTAAAGGTCAGGTGCCTGGCCTTAAATTGTACATTCAGCCTCCAGCTTGTGGTCAATATGTCACGTATTCTGAATGTCCATGCTTGTTCAGACTGGTTTATGCAGGTGGTCCAGAATAGCCCTTTTTAGCTAGTATGTTGAAGGTTGACCAAGATGGTCACATAGGTGACTAATTTGGAGCACTAATACAAAATAGTGCTTCACTTGAGAAGTACACAAGACACATGAATCACAATTTATTCAAATGGTTAGCATGTTGCTAAGGTAACTATGCAATGGTGCACACAAATATTTGGTAAAATAGTTTTTTTTAAATTAAGTTCTATTATTTTATCAACACTACTCTCAGTATTAAATGCATTTTTTAAATGTATTTATTTATATTACTTAAATTGAATAATTAAAAATAGTAAAAGAAGCGTAATGTAAAGTAATTTATTTGGACTATATGCAAATAATATTTGTATTTTAAAAAATGCACACATTCAATCTTATTCTTATGCTGAATATGCAGAAAATTGATCTGTTTATGTTTCTTGTCTCATCTGATTCAATTACTAATTACATTCCATGTCTCACATAAATAATATAGGCTATTTTGCAAAATGTGACAAAAAAGCAGAATAGTTTGCATCACTACAGTAGATATTATTGACAGTTATTTAACATTTATACTGTAATTCTTACCTTTCAGGCTTTCACTGTAACTGAAGCTTCTGTCAACAGTAAACTCCACCTTCTTTGATTTGATTGACGTCAATGATGAGTGATATTAGACTGCTCAGACAGACCAGCCTAAAAATAGGCTAATTTTTAAAACTTTTTTGGTCCCACTTTATATTAAGTGGACTTAACTACTATGTACTTACATTTAAATTAATCATTTAGTACAATGCACTTATAGTGTATATACATGTTTTTACATTGTACTTATATTTGAAAAATATCTGCATGTAATTACATCTGTAATTAATTTCTGTAATTACACTGTTGACCCATCCCTTACACCTTAACCCACCCTTAAACCTACCCTTACCACCAAACCTGTCCCTAACCTTACCCGTTTCCCACCTCAATAGCAGCAAAAGTGTTTTGCAATACAATATGAAGACAATAAGTACATTGTACATATTTTTGATGTAAGTACATAGTAGTTCAGGCCACTTAATATAAAGTGGGACCAAATTTTTTTGTCAAATATTTGGAGCAGTTTGGCCATATCTGTTTATATGGTGGTTACAGCCTTGCATACACAAAAAAGATACAAAAGCTATCACTGGGGCGGTACCTTTTCTAAAGATACACCGTTGTACCTAAATGGTCCATATTGGTACCTTAAAGGAACATATTAGTACCTCAAGTGTTCATATTAGTACCTAAAACGTACAAAAGTGTAACTTTCGAAAAGGTACCGCCCCAGTACCTTGTTTTACTAAAACAGCTTTTGTACCTTTTTTTTCTGAGAGTGTATAATAGTGTGTCTGTGATGCTCTTAAATGCTGTCAGCGCAGTAGTTTTGGAAAAGTTTTGCTTTTGTATATTGGTCTATTCAGTGAGGTGTAAAGAAAGTGTTGTAGACTTGCAAACTACTATTTTTCAGTGCAAATTAAAGAACTGAAAGCTGAAAAGAGGAAGGAAATGGCTGAGAGAGTGATACTAGTTGGCCTTGTATGTCACACTGGATTGAGTGTTTAACAGTAAATCACAGTTTTCACATATTCATGCATTTTATTGGTTTAGATATTCACATGAATTACAGTATAGTTCTATTTGGACAGCAGTTGTTTTTCAGGGTGACATCTGTAAAAGAACATTAATCATGGTTTCTCTGTGCTAAAACTCATCTGCATTCGGAAGCCAATTAATTCACAGGCACAACAGTTGCTTTGTCTGAAGAACGCAGAAGTTTTCCTCATGCATAGTCATTCACATTACCATATTCCAACATGACATTAAGAAAGCAACACTGGAAAAGTTCGCCTACCTGCAGCTGCCATTGTTTACGAGACTGGACTTGATTCTCTTTTCCTCCTTTTTATGAATTTTCAGTCACTGTGGTGGGACAACATACTTTTTACTCAGTGTTATATTATTCATATAAAGTAAAATAATAATAACGGTATTCACTACTGTTGCAAAGTTTGGGGTCTGTCAAATTTTTAAATGTTTTTGAAGGGTCTTGAGGCTGCATCAAAAACAGTACAATTTTGAAATATTATTACTAATATAAATATTAATGTTTCTATTTTAATATATTTTAAAATTTAATTTATTTGTGGGATTCGAAGCTGAATTTTAAGCAGCCATCACTCCAGTCTTCCAGTGTATGACCCTCCAGAAATCATTCTAATATGCTGATTTGCTGCTCAGGAAACTGAGTATTGACTAATGTTAAAATGTTAATTATATAAACTTTTCAATGGTAGTGTTCATAACTCAAACAATTGAGGGAATTTGACCCATGAGAGTTAAAACAGCTCAACAGGTTATGCTCCGACTCACAGGACAGGACTGAGAGGAGGAAGTATTGCAGGTGCAGTAGCAACTATCAAAAGTGGAGTAGACAGAATTGAGAACCATCATATTGGTCTCATATTCTGTATGCCAGAGGTGGATTTGAGCAAGTCAGCTTGAGTCTTGCCACACTGGCCTGAACTAGAGCAGTAAGATCTGGTAACTGCAGCAATAAAGCACAAGTACAAGAGGAAATGTTCATTCCAGTCTCATCTAAACATGCCTGAATGGGCTAAGGCTGGATTAATTTTTGAAAAGTTTAATAGAAGGATTCTGGGTGAACAATACAGAAAAAGCTGCTCCTGAATACCGATTTGGAGCTTGGCATTAAAAATACACTACTTGTGTTGTGTGCATATGCATTTATGGGTGTATTTGTGTGTGCTGTAACATAAAATAATTTCTGCTGAGTCATTCTACACCAAAGTTATAAAATGTTCAGTTAAAGGGATATTCCCCCAAAAATGAACATTACCCCATGATTTACTTAACCTCAAGCCAATCTAGGAGTATATGACTTTCTTCTTTCAGACAAATACAAACAGAGTTATGTTAAAAATGTCCTGACTCTCCCAAGCTTTATAATGGCAGTGAATGGGGTTTAAGATTCTGAATCCCCCAAAAAACTGTGTCCATACATCATAAAAAGTGTTCCACACAGCTACAGGGGGTTAATAAAGGCCTCTTGAAATGAATTGATGTGTTTTTGTAAGAAAAATATCCATATTTAAAACTTTATAAATCGTAATCTCTAGTTTCTGCTAATTGTCGCACACATGTTCACGAGAGATTGGTTTCCAGCGGATGACGTAAGAAGTAGGACGTATGCATAGCGTAATCTCTGGTGAGAAAATGCTAGTCTCGCGAGAACCAAGTTTTGTTTATTCAGCACAGAAAGCAAAGGAAAGCAAGGAAAACCAGTCTCCTCTGGTAAATCCTCCAAATTTTTTTCTTTCCAAATTTTGTACTTTTAATTCGTGACTGGTGTTTTGTTTTGCTCTCTCCTCTGTGCTCCCGCGTTCGTCACTTCTTACACTACACCTACGTCATACGCTGAAACACGACTCTCTCATGAACGTGCATATGTCAGTTAGCGGAAGCTAGAGATTACGGTTTATAAAGTTATAAATTGGATATTTTTCTTACACAAACGCATCAATTCGCTTCAGAAGGCCTTTATTTAATGATGGATGGAGGCACTTTATTGGACTTCTATTGGACTATTGAATATCAACAGCCATTCACTGCCATTATAAAGATTGGAAGCCAGGACATATTTTTATGTAACTCTGATAATTTTTGTCCTATATGCCTAGGATTGCTTGAGGGTGAGTAAACCATGGGGTAATTTTCATTTTTGTGTGAACTATCCCTTTAAAGGTTCTGTTTGTGACTGCAAGTGCACTCAAAAAATCTGTTATAATCACACTGCTGCAAAATATTAGCCATATACAACCATTGATAGCAATGAAAGGAATAATATTTCCAAAATAATAAGATGCAGATGAAACTACACTTAATTATGACATTCTCTGAATCAGATTTGCTCACTGAGAGTCACTGAGAGTGCTCACTTGAGTTTTTTTTCCATAGTTTAAGAGTGTTTTTGGAGTCCTAAGAATGTTCACTTTCATCACTAGTGGCGCAAAATGGAATGGAAGCAATTCATTCTTCTCTTCACACAGCACTGTGACTATTCATTGTTATAGATTCACTCTATTGTTGAGATGCAGTGATATGCCATTGGTTAGCAAACAATGATAAAACATAAAGGAATAAAATTAAATGCAATGGTGTTGTATCAGAGTTATATTCACTAGAGATCCTCCAGACAGCACTTCAGCCAGTACATTGTATATTCTTCTACAGTTGCTCTTTCGGTGCATGTTTCTGTTCGACTATATTGAATGCTGTACTTTATTGTCATGCATTTAGAAAACAAGGCACATGTTAAAGCTAGCTGTAATGAGGAAAATGTGCAGATATAAGTAGCTATTTCTAACAGATATGACACTTAAAAATGACTTTCTCTTTTGTAAGCAAAGGTTGATTCAGCAATATTATGTTCAGTTTATTATATTTTTGGTTTTAATAAAAAAACAGTTACTTGTAGATTATCATGTTAAGCACAGTTTATAAGCTTCCTGATGCGCATACAATGAAAATGTAGCAGAAAAAGAAATGAGAAAAAGAGAGTGAAAAAAAAACACTGGTAATGAAATATTAGCAATATTTGTTGCTTTAAAAAAGTATATAAAGAATGTCAATACACAGCTAATTTAAGAGATTTTATTTAAGTCAAAAATATTAACAGCACTAAAGCAACCTACAGTATGTGCATCAATTTATACAAAACTCATTTTTATGAGTGAAATCAGGAAGAAATAGCTCTTTAATGTCAGTGGTGTCGCTACGGTATCTGTCAGAAGGGCTAATAAGGTCATGATTAACCAGCAAAACTTTGGCCCTTTTGCAGCAGCAAAAAATACTTGCTCTGTGACATCGCTTCCTGCTGACCTCTCAAACCATGTGAGGCCAAATGCATCTCATTCTACCTAATGGAGCTGTTATTTGAAAATCTAAGATAACAAGTCTCTGAGGGAACATATAAAGACCAACCTTTTTTTTTTTTTTTTTTTTTTTTTTAAAAAAAAAATTTGTTGCACTCAATAATTAAGACAACTTTAGCATGGTGATTGGTGCTTATACTTTCAATCAGTAAGGAGACTTAATATAAGAACATAAAAGTTGGAAAACTCTTTAACACTATTGTTCAAAAGTTACATTTTAAAATGTAATAATATTTCTGAATATTTCAGATTTTACTGTATTTTTGAACATATACTGTAAATGCAACTCCGCGGTATAAGAGACAACAACCTGACAAAAAACATTAATATAATCTTACTGACCCTGAACTTTTGAAAAGTAGTGTATGTGTATTTGAATAAATGACTATATATGCTAAATGTATTGATGAGCGCATTTCTGAAGTCTCAAGGCAGCATAGTAGAGTGAGTTTTTTCATGTATAAAGTCTATGTATATTTGATTCAGAGGAGTTTTTGCATAAAACTGCTTTCATGTTGTGTTGTGCATTTCTGTCCTGTCCTGCAGCGACAGCCTGCATAAGATCTATCATATATTTTATGCAGGTTTCATTTGCATTTTTCTATGAATGTGCCCTTAATGAATATTTCAGCAGTGTGATTTTATATGAAATTATGCTCCTGCTTTTAGACTAAGATAATAGTCTAATTTATTTAAATCTGGAGATTATAATTGAAAGCTTGTCTGTAGATAGCTGTCTGTTTGAACAAAGAATGCATTGTTTTTCATTTGTGGGTGTATATGTGAGATCTCCTCTTTTTATAATGACAGACACATAAATACACACATACATATACATACAGGCTGCCAACTCACTAACCGCTAGGGAATCCCCGCCCCTGCAGATGTTACCATGGCAACGCTTTCCAGGCTAGGGCAGGAGTTCCTCTTTCTCCACTCTTTTAGTTGGACGGGAAATATATGAACTGCCAGCTGCAGAGTACTCACTCCTTTTGCAAAGCATGCTGGGAAAGGAGGCAAGACCATAAATGTGTAACATACAGAATTGAGATTTGGGTCCTATACTGCCTAGATCTTTACCAATTTTTTTTTAAATAAAAATACAAATATGGGTATATGTGTTATGATATATTAGCTATATATATATATATATTTTATACATGTACAATGTTTTAAAAACACAATAAAAAACTCATTGATATTTCTCTCTGTCAATATTAAATCTATGCTGCCTGTTTATTTTGAAAGCTTTACATATTGACAAATTGAGTGTAAAGGAGATTTTTCTTCAGCCTTCACATTATAACACTTCGTTTCCTAGCATATCGATATCCATGGAAACTGAGTGTATTCCAATTGGAACAGATACACACAATTACAGCAACACACAAACCCGACAACCTGAAGAGCTCTGCCCACAACCTACCAAGATTTTACTCTGCTGACTTTTTCGATAAGAATAATTTAAAATCTTATCACTCATATAAGGCAAGACACTACAGGTTTTTTTCATGCACTGGTAAATTTTGAAATTTTGAGTTATTTTGTCACTATAAAACGTTTTCTAAAAAACTTCCAAACTACACATTTAATAGATTATTTCATTGTACTTTATCCATTTTTCGTCTGTATATTTCAGTGTCATTAATCTCCACTTCAGCAGCACTTCCCCCGAACCATACTTTGCAGTTCAGTATCTCACAGAAGTGGAGCGTACACCTCCCCTCACCTTTCTTGTAAATATTTGATTATATCTTGTCACTGAAGAAATTACACTTTGCTGTGCATGTAAGTAGTGAGTTGTACAGTTGTATAACCGTGTAATTTGTGCTGTCCCCAATCCAAAATAACTCAACACAAGCCATTACATTGTCTAAACCGCTGGCCAACCACAGTGGAGTACACCCATAAGTGAAATGTCCAATATTGGGCCGATATTCGGCCATTTTCTCTTTCCCGGGTTCATGTGGACTGCATTAAGTGTTTCCAATGGTCTGAGTGGGAAATGGGGGAGCAGGTGTGTTAACGTGTTGTTGTTATCCAGCTCTGCATTCTCTATCTGTTTGTCACTGGAAGTTCAACATGGCACCTTATGGCAAAGAACTCTCTGAGGGTCTGAAAAGAAGAATTGTTGCTCTATATAAAGATGGTGTAGGCTATAAGAATATTGCCAAGACCCTGAAACTGTGCTGCAGCACGGTGGCCAAGACCATATAGTGGTTTAACAGGACAGGTTCCACTTAGAACAGGCCTTGCCATGGTCGACCAATGAAGTTGAGTGCACGTGCTCAGCGTCTTATCTTGAGGTTGTGTTTGGGAAATAGACGTAAGAGTGCTGCCAGCATTGCTGCAGAGGTTGACGGGGTGGGGGGCCAGCCTGTCTGTGCTCAGACCATACGCCGCACACTGAATCAAATTGGTATCAAAAGTTCGGCTTTCCCAGAGGAAAATAGATACATTCTATAAGAATGATGCAACCAAGCCGCGTGTGCATAAACAGTTTGCTGAACGACACAATGCAGACCTGAAGAGACATATGTCAGATTCACTTGGAACCCGCGTTCCTGTGGATCTGAAGACTGGGACAGCAAGAGAAACTTAGTTGGTTCGAGTGCGTGTACAAGTGTTTGTGGCATCAAAACCCAGGTGAGGAGTGCAAGACATGTGTGTCTTGCCTCAGGTCAAGAGCATGGTGATGGGAGTCGTATGGTCCTGGGGCCTGCAGGAGTGCTGCCATGATGCCAACATGTCTGGACTACTGAGCAGAGCATTATCCGCATGGCGTCTTCCAACATGATAACGACGCCCAAACGACCATCCTCCATAGAACGAACCACTAGCCTTGCTGATGGTGATTCATCTGTGTTTCTGAAAACTGAGGGCTAAAGTGATGGAGATTTGCAAGCACGTTCTCCAATTAGTAAACACTATTGAGCACTCATCAACGGTCTCTAACACCACCATCTCCGTGCTGTCGTCATGGAGGATTGGATAGGACTCAGTCGGCAACCTGTGAGCTCGGTGACCCCCATGCCCCAAAGGGTTAGGCAGTGCTGGAAAATAATGGAGGAATCAACAAAATATTGACACTTTGGGCACCCAATTTGGACACCTTTGCACTTATGGGGTGTACCTCACTTTTGTGCCAGCGGTTTGACATTACTGGCGGGTGTGTTGTGGACTCATTTTTAGGTGGACAGCAAATTTAACGCTGTTATCAAGCTTTACATCACTATTTACTTGTAGGCAAGCGTCATTTTTCCGTGTGTGATTGTCCACAATATCTGCAAAATTATAAATATTTACACAAAATGTGTAGGTTGGGCTCACACTTCGTGTTGAGATACCTGTATTATTTCTAACCAGCTCATTCGTGGCAAAGGTTTTTACAGAGGAGTTTCATATATCATTCACTGAATAATATAACATTTTATTCCTAAATTCATAGTGAAAATTATTATTTTCTCCCTCTTCTGGCTGTTGACAGTATGTTATTATTTATGGAGTGATAAAAATATATCCAAAATCCCCTCTGTAACCTCTAATAGGTCAACCAAATGAAACAAGAATTCTGAACCTGGAAATGATGCAAATTAGTGCATATTTAATTTGATAATGCTCTGTTTGCATATTTAAACAATTTCAAGTTGGAATTAAAAAATCTTAATGTGCTGTACCTAATTATTCTTATTATTCAACTTGAAAAGTATGGTGATATCTATTAGTTAAAATTTTTACCCCTGGTTCCCACTGCAGTGTCTTCCCTTAAAACTATATAGAGTTTTTAGACATTTAAGACCATCTTTTACTGAACATGCATGAAGTGTTCATGTGCAAGTAAGTAACATATGATTACGCTTTATTTTTACATGTTCCTTTGTTCAGTGGTATATTAACATTCTAAGGTACTGAGTAATATTAACTACATGTACTTACTATAGGGTTTGGCTTAGGGTTACTTGCATGTAATTATGCATAATTAAGTGTTTCGACTTATAGACGCAGTCGTGGTAAGCGTGTGTAACCTGACACCATTAACACTAATCGGTTTATCTAAAGGGTACGCGACAATGATACAAAAGTAGCTCATTTATTTTCAAGTAAAGTCCCTACTCACAACCCATATTTTCAAGCAAAACATTTCACAAAGAAAAGCATTTTGTTAGGCTTTGCATGATAAAACTTACTGTTGCAGACAGAAAGTATTTGGCTACTTTGTGGTTGTTAGAAGTTTCCAGTTTTTGCGAAGTCACTGAGCACCTGTGAACTGACTTACCTACTAAAAAGACGCTAGGGTTGGCAAATGTCACATGCTTCAATACTTTATTCAGACAGTGTAAGAGTGGCTTAAATTTGAATGAGAGTAAGACAGAACTGGTTTGGTTTGGAGGTCCTAATGCGCCTGAAATATCAAATTTAAGTGAGTTGACTCCTTTTTGTAAACCTGTGGTCAAAAATCTAGGGGTATTATTTGATAATAAACAGATAAATTCAGTCGTTAAATCAGGTTTTTTTTCATTTACGATTAGTGACGAAGGTTAAAGGGGTCATATGATGCTTTTTTAAAGATCATTATTTTGTGTATTTAGTGTAACAGAATATGTTGACATGCTTTAATGCTCAAAAAACACATTATTTTTCAAATACTGCACATTATTGTAAGTCCTCTATGCCCCACCTCTCTCAAAAGCTTAGTTTCCTACAAAGTCCCTCCTTCCGAAGCGTCAGGATCCTGACTGCCTGATTGGCCAGCTGATACTACAGTGGCAAGGTCTTGTGTTGGCACCCTGACACACGATTATTGCCTGACTGTCATGTGAAATCCGCCCAGCCCCGCAACACACCAGCGTCGTGTAATGTATCACGCCCCTTACCTTAATTCGCGAGCTTTATCTTTCAAATACATGTCAGCCAGTAAAAATAATGTAATTGAGTTTTACCATCATTTCAAGCCAGAAAGGGGAACCGACCAGCGTATGATGCAGTACACAAGCTCCGCCGGTTAGACGCTGACTCTACTGTGATGTGAACGCTGTCTCTCTCTACCGCTCTCGTCTCTCGTCACAGAGAGGACGCTAAATCACTACACACCGAAACAAACACGGGTCACACGACGATGCGCAAAACTCTGCATTTGACCAGTCAATAGCAAATACTTAAACTAATAACAAACAGTAGCTGATTCAGAAGCGCCAGATTGTCATAGCAAAGTCAAATTGACCCTTCAACGTCCTCACAGTCATAGCATATCTCATCCATATCTTCCCCGAACCGGTCATCCATAAAATGCATTGCTGCTCTGTTGTAAGTAATCTTAAAGACTCCTAAATGCATCTACTTGAAACATGAGTTTTGAGGTTTCGAGAAGAGTGCCCAAATTCATTAAATTTCTTTTGCTTTCGCACGTCTGAAACACAGAGTCTCCCTGACATTCTTGCTGATTCAGCTTCAAGCCTAACTGCGGTATAGCTGAAACCTGCACAAAACTTCAAGCAGCCTACATACATTCCTGTCTGTCATTGCGTGCTCCATTTGTCGAGACAGAGCATTTAATGCAATATTCCCCATTATGAAACCTCGGATATGTGGTGGCGTGTTAGAACTAGCCGTTTTAGGGGGGGCGTGGCAGAGTCTTAACTTTGATTAAAGAATATCTCTTTGGTTTTGAGAATTTAGTCTTTGTAACATTTCCGGGATCTTATCTATGCACAATCACTTGTAACACTCCAAAGAGAAAGGAAAATATGAAATCGCATCATATGACCCCTTCTGTAAACTGTAGTATATAATCTACCTTCTCCCTTTTAAAGATGTGGAACGGTGACGCGCATAACCGGGCCTTTGTGTGTGCGAAGCTTTATTTTATTGCTCATCGGCTCTTTTGGTATTGTAGGGTGTTTTTTTTCAAACGAATCTTGCCCGATAGCGCCCTTGTCATTATCCAGGCCACCAAGGAGTCATGTAGGGCGGAGTAAGAGAGCGAAAAAGGGCACCGGGTACCAGTGAAAAAGTGGTTACCGGCGTAAACCTGTTTTGCAATTATTACAGATGCTACAGAATTGATTTGACAGTCGTAACGGGGGCCTCAAATTTTTGAATGGTTTAGCGCGATCATATTCTCCTATTCTGTCCTCCTAATTTGGACGCTGGAGGCCGGTTTTGACACATAGTAAACCGGCTTTAGCCGTTCCAGTGGTTTATTAAGACCAGATGGTTATAAGATAAGTAAGGATATAGTCCCTGGTAAAATAAAAGTTCTTATTGACTATTGATATTTCATTTCATTTAAGAATTCACCCCAGTATTTAGTTTGTTGGTCTTTTGAAAGTTGATTGGGGGTCCCTTTTCTTCGGAATGTTGCCTGGCTCAGACAGGCCGACGGTTGCGTTCACCTCTCCTCATATCTCATACTCCGCCCACCACCTGTAATTCTGTTGCCCCCTTGTACTAGCGGAGAACCAGTACCCGCCCCGCCTCTGGCGGGGGGAGGGGGGGGGGGGGGGCACCGGTAGTGACGGTAATCAAGCCCCTCTCGGTCCGTTTGTGACCCGGCTCCACGCCTCACCACTGTCCCAATGTTCTGTCCTTCCCCCCCTGGCCGAGTCCCATTTGGCTAACCTTGTCTGTGGGGCACGCACCCTCCTGCCCACTCGCGGTACCACTGGACGTCCCTCTTTTTCTTTCCTCTGTGTTCTTTTTTCACCTGTCTCTTCTGTGTAATCAGGCTAATACCCTGAACTGAACTGAAACGTTTATTTTAACCGAGAAAACATTCTGGTTGCTCTGAATCAGCAACATCAAACCTCTACACTTTATCAACTGTTAATTATCTCGGAACAATGCTCTGCTCCGTGTATGTAGTTCAGAAGCCCATGTTTGTGTGTTTGTATACTGGTACCAGAGTGTCTGTCCTCGGTGCCAAAACCGCAGTGCCATTGAATCTTTGTTTTGTAGACTTACGTCCTTGACGAGCAGCCACGTCTTTGGGCTCCGCCGTCGCTCCTGAGATGACTGCACCAACTACTGGCCATGTTCACTCTGGATCTCTAGCAGCCGACCAGAGCAGAAGCGACAAGCCGCTTAGCAACAAACTTAGGAATCATGAAGCCAACTGAGCTTATTTTCGGCCCAATAAATAAAAAAAATAAAAACATACAGCATACACCACCGGCTGCCTCCCTAGACTCTTAACAGTAAAGCCGCTGTTAAGATACAGAAACGCTGAAGACTTTCCTGTCAGGCACCTGGCACTCACAAGCGTGCTGCACCGGAACTCAGCAGAGGACGCTGTACCCGTTCGGTGCGACACATCGCCTGCGCCGCTCCTCCCGGTAAAAATTGGGCATTATTACTCATCGCGTTTTAAAATCAAATGTCAAAAGCGGCAGTTTGGTGAAACTTTCCTCTTCTATGTGCAGAACTGTGTTCATGTAAAGTATGCTGTTTCTCATTAATTGGTGAGGATTGCTAGCAAGTATTTCGTTGGTGTGTTTTGTGTGTCCTTTCTTAACCATAATTGTGAGCTTAATTGAGCTAACCTTGTCAAAGACGTCCACAAACCTAGTTTTGAGGAACTTGCTGCTCCTGTTTTAAAAATCATATAAAAATAACATAAAGTTTTTTAAATTGTGAAAAAGCAGACCGGTTGGATGTTTGTTTATTTTTTTAACTTAAGTTGTTGTATTGTTAAAGAGTATAACAAAACATAAAAAATCCATGGAATGTTCCCATTTTAGAGAACCATTTCCACGCAAAAACCGAGTCCAAACGCCGTCATCTACACCCAATCGTATAATCACTAGACTTTAACTATGCCCATTAATCCCTCACTGCCCGGCTGCAACAGTGACCGTAAAAGAAGGGTTTCATTTGCAAAGCTCTGTTTTAGTGCATTTCCGTTCCTCCCTCTGCAAGGAGAGGAAACAAACATTATGATATGTGCAGTTTCAGCATGGTTAAGTTTCAACACAATTGTCACATTGGACCCAGTTCTTAGCAGTGGTTTACCCTTCGAATGGTCGCAGTCGTTTCCAGTTACATTCGTGTAAGGCTAGTAAAAGTAGGTTAAATAAAGATGTGACAAGAGAGGTTTTTGTCCCTTATCTTTTAGGTCATCGGTAGTATAATCATGTCATCACCATTTTACATTTTGTTGAGTGGGTTTTCATAGAATCGTAAAAACCTGTTGATGTTCACAATTGTAGACACAGGGGATAGCCAGGGAATTTTACGGTATAGGTAAAATCTAATTGAGTTTGGGTTTTCACTGAAATGCACGATGATACATATGTTTTTTGTGCAATCATAACATATTGCACTAAATTAAAAGTTCAAATGTTACAAATAAGTTACACACACAAGTTATCGTTATTAAGGGGCTGTTGTTAATACTGGTACAACTAATTAATAATTTGTATATCATAAAGTAACAATTTTGAAATATCTTGATGGTTGTATTTTTTTTTTTTTTTGTTTTTTATCTTAGTATTCCTATCAGTGTTGTATAAGGGGTTTTATGCATAATAGTAGCCTAACCCTAGAATGTGATGAAACAGTTTCAAATAACTGGGCTGAGATATATAACCATTTTTTACGACTGCAGAAATTTCAGTTAATTCAGTGTACACATTATCCCACAGGGCACAATTGTGACCAACCATAAAACACAACACAATTTTTCACACACTTTTCCAAAAAAAAAAGTCAAAAAATAATTATTATTTCAAGGGGTTACTAAATGACACATCATCTGGATATATAAAAAAATTGGGATTAAACGGGTTAATAAGTGGTCAGCTTTTCTTTGTGAATATGTTTATGGCAATATAGTGAGGAATTTAATCGCATTGCTTTAAGACTTTTTGACAATGGTGCATGTTTCGCCATTGAAGCCCGTATTGATCATGTTAAAGCGTCTTTGATTGTGATTCAGACTCCGAGGCCACTGGTCGGCGTTGTTCACTCATTAGTGTTCATTACACAGAACTCCTCCCCGTCACCGTTTCACCTCCCACTCAGCATCAGCAGCACTGAGGATGAAAGAGTTTACGACTTGTCTCGCTATTTGAATACAGCGCGCTCTTGGCACTCATCACGGTTCCTCTTTGGCCACGCGCTGAGCGGAGCGCGGGCGGCCGGTGATCGGTGTGTTTTGTGTCTATGGGTGTCGACGTGATGTCTCCTCCTCTGAGGAACCTCAAGTGCTTTTCACCGGTGATGTGCCAGTGTAAACTTATATGTAGCAACCGTACGCTTTCGCTCATGTTCGGCTGTAAGGTAAGCCGGGCGTGCGCACTCGCCCGTTTCTGCTGGTTTTCTTGTGGATAGAATGCTAGGAAGGTGATACATACCGTTGGTGACAGAATTCTTCCATGTGTACACTCACAATTATGAAAATCGGTTGGTTAAAGGAATTATGAATGAAAAATCAATTGTGGTGTGTTTGTGATTGCTCGCGTGGCATTTACAGTATGACATTACTGTACATCATCACCGGTTTCGCAGAACGAGGTTTTGCAATTACATACGCACTGCTACTGTACAGTAAAAGAGGCTTGTTGTATGGTAGGATGCCATGTAAAGCCACCTGCCTCTTTGCAGATGCACACATGCCAAAAACATTGGAAGGTCGATCAGGGATCTTCCGTTTCAGTTAGTGAAAGACAATATGGCTCATAAATGGCCGAGCGGGGCATGTTGTCCCAGTATATGGGATACGATGTATAAAATAGAAGAAAAAAGCAATATATGCACAATACATCTGTATGTAAATATATTGTAGCCTATTTAATGGATTTTTTTTTTTTTAGCAAAAATTAAACATCAAAACAGTTATAAAACACAAAATGAGCAAAATTGGAAAAGGTACATAAAAATATCGAAGCATTGTTTTGGCTGATTGAATTGGTAATTCATTAATTACAACATAAAACATATCTGACAACTTCCCCCAACCTGACATTTGTGAACCCTGGACCACAAAACCAGTCATAAGGGTCAATTTTCTGAAATTAAGATTTATACATCATCTGAAAGCTGAATAAATACACTTTTCATTGATGTATGGTTTGTTAGGATAGGACGATGTTTGGCTGGATACCCCTCATTTAAATAATCTGGACTGATGGTCGCACTTGTGACAAATCAAAATATTGAGAAAATCACCTTTAAAGCATGTTGTCCTCAAATGTATTCTTAGCAGCATAATTACTTTGCTATAGTTTTGATATATTTATGGTAGGAAATTTACAAAATATCTTCATGGAACATGATCTTTACTTACTATCCTAATGATTTTGGCATAAAAAATAATAATTTTGACCCATACACCCGTGCTACTTATGACCGCTTTTGTGCTCCAGGGTCACATTTATGGTTCTCATGCTGTGAGATCACAGTTCAACCTAATGGACCCTAGTAGAAATAGAGAAACAGACCCTAGTAGAAATAGAGAAATAGAGCTATTTCTACCTACAGTAATTTAAAACGATTTTAATTGTATACATTGATGTATATAGGTTGGTTTATTGATGTTAAATAATATTTATGACTTAAAAACAGTTAATTTTGATGTTTTCATTTTGAGTATTCACTCAGTGTCCAAAATTAATGTTTTGTCACACCGGTCAATTTAATTGAGGACATTTTTAGTAGGGATGCTCCGATCGGGCCCGTTAAATCCGCCTTTTTTTGCCTGTCTAGATGCTCTCGATATCCGATTGTCCCCGAATACCAAATAGGGTTGGTATTGGCGTTACCTCCGATACCGATCCGATACCATTGAAGTTTTTTTCCCCCATTTAAATAAATTTAGAATTTATATATCTCTGTGTGTGGAACTGATAATAATTATTTCACAATCTACTAGATACAGACTACTTCATTATAAAGAAAAATAAAATAAACAAATATTAAAAACTATAGGCCTATGTATATTTATAAATCTATGACAAAAGTTTATCATTACCCTAGGTTTAGTGGATAGATTCGGGGGCCTGCCTCCATTGCAGCAAAAAGTTATTCTAGAAAAATCAGTGCAAAATAATTTTAGAAATCCAAACATTTAATGAAAAAACAATATTTTGTGTGGAACAAATAAAAGTGTTGCACTAAATATGGTAAAATGTTAAACATTGCTATTTGTATTATTATAAAATCCATTCATTTAAAAACATTCATGAATGTATTTATACAGTATATTAAGTATATACTATAAAAATAAAATACATTTATTTTAAATGTATAACATATTTTTTTAATAAGACAACAACATATGATAGATACGATAGGACAAAACAAATACAGTGCAGCACGTACTGTTTTTATACAGTCAACCCTCAATGGACACCTTGGCAATTGAATCGCCACTGGCTAGTAAATTTTTTAGTTTACTCGCCAGACTGAAATACTATACTATATAAATAGATAACTATATATGGGATATATATAATAATGATCTCTTATACTATACTATATACATATATAATGTTTGTAAAATGGTACTGCTTTTTAAATATCTGAAAGTACACTGTTAATATCAGTCAGTCAAGCATTATAATATTATAATCAAGTAATATTTAATAATAGAAGTTTAGTAATTAGAATAAAAACTTGGTAACCATGAACTTAGGACTGGTGCTGGTGCTTTTTTTTGTCATTCAGTGTTCCTGTAAAAAAACCGAACAATAACACTGATAAGATATTATTATTATTATACGAATTCTACTAATAAGAACAATATAAAAACGCACTGGATTAATGAGCTACTGGATTCATGATTATTAATCAGGTTGTGTGTGTTCGCTCGAACTGAATTCCTGAAATCAAAACAGGGACGATACTAGCTGAGCACCAGCCAATGAGATTGCCATTTGCGAATTAGTTCCGCCTACTACCGGGGAACCCGGCAGTTCTTAAAAGCTGAATAATTCCAAAGGAACTCTGTTATTTTGACAAACACAGGTGCGCTGCACATCTGGGGAGTACTCGAATGAACTGAAAAATATCAGATCGCTTGACGGAGAGAGAAACTCTGAAGCGCTCAGTTAGAGTGTTCTGTGAGTGAAAATATATCTGTGGTAATCATATACTCAGCCTCCAACTCACACACCGGCGAGTAAAATCTGATAATTGGGGGATTCAGCCCTGTGGCTACTATTAGCATCATTATAGGTCGCCCAAGAAGGGTGATAGATGTTTAGGTCACATACGTGTCGAGTGAGTCCCTCGTTTTACTCGCATCTATCATTTGCTTGAAAAGGTTGACAGTCTATGAGCACGAAAACGAACTTACAATGTGTGCACATGTAAGCCGCTTCGTGTTAAAAAAAAAACTGCAAGCCCAAAGGGAATATAAATTGATGCGTAGTGTATTAGTATCTGTGCACCCATTATTGAGGCCTTTCCTTTAAACAGTTTTACATTTCAGTTACGTGGCTACGTTCGTAAACAATTTTCGTCTTTTCTATAGCCTGTTTTTTGTTTCTCACAGACACATGTCCCGGTCCAATTAATCACCCAACAACCTTAAACCGCTCCGGCAGAGAAGATTAAAGGTCCTTGTTGCCAAATCATAGACATGTCTTTACAAATCAAGTTAATATGGGAACACAAGAAAACAAAGTTGCACCCGAAGGTATTCTCTGGAGAGAGCTTTACCGAGCTGACTTCTGTAACCGAACGCGACCAGGGTTTAAAGGCTGAACGAATGACTTACAGCCACAGCGGAGAAAAGAGTTTGTGTGAACTTTATTGTAAGGACTTAAATATTCATATGTATCTCACATTAAGCTATCGTATGGCTTCAGAAGTACCACAGAATAATTCCGTCCAACAACGAGAAAATAAAAAATAATAAATCCACTCGGATTTGGGTGATCGACCCGTCTTCCGCGTTGACCCCTCTGTTTACGCCGTATCCTATCCGAGGAAAAAAATGCGGCATCTTTGCTTCATTATTTCGGAGCCGATCATCCCGATATGAATATCAATCCGGCGCATCCCTAATCATTGTTCAGGTCCCATTTTTTCCTATTGGCTATCGTGCAAGGGGTATTCTTGGTTTATGTTGTTATTTTTCCCAAATTATTTTTCAGTCCGTTTTTTCGACCCTGTGTGTGCCTGTCTGAAAAAAGTAGCTATATATGTTACTCTGCGCATCCAACCTCAGTTGCGTGCAGGCCTCCTATAGTAATCTCTGTGGTGCAGTTTGGCTAGTTTTCCTGTTCCACTCCATGAGCATATTTTATTTTTTTCCTGCTCATTTTTGTCTGTTGTTGTTTTTTGTCAGTGTGGCTCCCAAAGGAATAGAGTGTGATTCCGCAATAAATACTGATAATTTTCTGTCAAATTACTCGACTCCATCAGGGTACACGTCCAAAGATGTCGACTTAACCGTATTTACTCTTTGTTTCTGTTCACGATTAGTCACAACAATTTAACATAATCAGAAATTCACTGCCTGTTGTATGTCTTCGCGACCTGTCGTTTCCCCACTGTATCCTTCAGTGCATGTGGTGCCCGTAACGGAGCTGCGATAGAAAACATCACACTAATCTACCTCAGGCTCCATCAGTATTCGATCTTGTGAAGTGTAAAAATTCTGTGTGTTTATACCCAAAACATAGTCCATTTTTCATTAAATAAACGTTTCAATCTTAAACCCTTAGCTGCTGGCTAAAATTAAGGCCCCTCTATCCATAATAATTGCTTTTTTGTAAAATGCCCTTTCTTCATCATGAGAGAAATAATGCACAGATCAGCCACCCGTTTACAAGCCAAACCAGTTCTAAAAACCAAATTTTCGTCACTGTGATTGTTCACGTGATAGACGACCAAGCAGGGGATGGCATGTTTTCACTGGAGTCATCGTCCATATGGAGAGATGACTCATTTTTGCCAAAGGCAACTGTTTGAAGTTAAAATGAATGTGAGATTTTTGTTTCTTACAAGACATGCGCTTTTTGCTTCACATAGCAACATTAAATCATTCTGGGCGGGAACATAATAAAAACTCGGTTTTTTTTCTTCTGTGTGAAAAAAACAAATAAAAACCCTCTTTGGGGAGGGTTTCATTCATGTTTGGGCTTCCACATTTCTGACGGCACCCATTCACTACAGAGGATCATTGGGTGTGAGCCGTGATTTTGGTAATTGCTACATTGTCTCCAAATCTGTTTCTGGATGAAGAAACAAACCTCATCTGCATAAAAGGCTGGTCCTGAGGATTATTTTAATCTTTAGTATTATGATATTTTACATATAGTTCAATATCATAGCATTCTAACCAGTGATTTGAACGCTTCAGCCAATTTAGTCTTGCTACTGGTTGAGGTCTAATTCTGTATTTCACTAGCAGTTTTCAATGCCGTTTTGTTCGTGATCTGTGTTGATCGTTGTTTTTATGGTTTAATGCCTTTGGCTCGCAAGCAAAATTAGCCAAATCCCGTTCGCCCTTATGCTTGCTTACCCTATTTGTATATCAATTAACAGCTTGTCTAGCCATGTTGTTTCTTCGAACACTGACGGGCTTGAACCAACCCATTGTAGCAGTAACAGATGAAGGTGCGTGTGCTTGGATTTGTCGATCTTGTGTGACCTGCTATCTGCAGATTTGTTCATGTGTCAGAACTCACTTGGATACAAATTTGAGGCGGGTAAGCTGGGGCGCCTCCGCGGGCCATGAGGGTTTTAATTACATCCTTCCTGGTGGGTCATTAGATCTAGTACCACGGAATAGTGTGGCTAAGAGATATGACCCTTATGGCAAAACATATGGCCGTTGGAGAGGGCCTGTGCCAGCCGCATGCCCTTGATTAGAATGAGAGATGTAAAGCAGTCTTTGTGTGTGTTCTTCTCATTGCTGACAAATTCCATTCATCTCTTTCACTTTCCCATTACTCCTATTGTCTGTGTGGTTAACTGTGTCTTCCACCTTAACTTTTCACATTTGTTTCCTTCTTGCCTAGAAAAATTGATTTTATAAATCCCGATGACATTTATAGGGATAGTTCACCCAAAAATGAAAATTCTGTCCATTCGATCTCTGTCGGTTATCAAATGTTTCTTTCCTATCTTTCTGGGCCTTGAATGTGGTAGTTGCATTGCTGGCTATGCAGGGTCAGAAAGCTCTTGGATTTCATCAAATTCTTAATTTATGTGATTCCAAACATGAATGAAGGTCTTGCGGGTTCGAAACGCATGAGGGTGAGTAATTAATGACAGAATTTTTATTTTTAGAATAGAAAACAGCATCAGACTCAACACATGCACAGTGCATCATCATATAGTGCTCTGATTTGTTGTCTCATATATTGATTATATTGATAGAGCCTATAGAGTTTCTTAAGAAAGTATTCACCCTCATCATTTATTTACAAGTCTATTGTGTTGCAAAGTCTGTTTAAAGCATATGTACTAACAAGACTGAGCAGTAGGATTGTACTTTTTACTTGTCCCACCATAAAGTATTATAAATGCTTGATTTAGCAAATAGTTTTAATACCTGTCAGAAAATATGACAGGGGCCAAAGGATCTCTGCCATTGGACTACAGCAGGACAGTTTTTAGCTTTTTAGCTTCTCAAACAGATATTTTGTTTATACATTCAGTGTTTCTTGGTCCTCAGTACAAGTTTGTCAACATAATACATATTTTTTATTATTATAGATTATAGTTGAACTACACCTGGCAACAACACAATGGGTCTCATTCACTAATAATTACATCAACAAAGACAAAAAACTTATGGTATTTAACATAATACAATGTCATAGACCTTTATTTTACAAAGACCATATCTTACTTATCTTAACCCTGTTTTAACCTACTACATGTTTACTATTGTCAAAAGGTAACAAATTGTGTTACACTGTATGGTAACAACTTTTTCACTTTTACCGTCTTTCGCTCTCTCTACTCCATCATTACTCCTGGCTGATAAGGCTTATTCTTAGCCTCAGTGATTTTCAAGTCCACTAACCTTAAGTATTAAACTTTGATGCAGAATTTGTTTTGCTCTGTTTGTGCTGCTGACATGAATGATACCTCAAATCATGCTGAGGTGAGATATGCTATTACTGTTCTAAGTGATTAGGCTTCCTTCATAAGGACGCATTACTCCTGGCTGATAAGGCTTATTCTTAGCCTCAGTGATTTTCAAGTCCACTAACCTTAAGTATTAAACTTTGATGCAGAATTTGTTTTGCTCTGTTTGTGCTGCTGACATGAATGATACCTCAAATCATGCTGAGGTGAGATATGCTATTACTGTTCTAAGTGATTAGGCTTCCTTCATAAGGACGCATGTGGCTGGGGATTTTCACAAGGCAATAATCTTGATAAAGAATTCCACAGACTTGCCCCCCCCACTTTATCAAGATTATTGCCTTGTGAAAATCCCCAGCCACATGCGTTGAAGGAGCTATAACAAGTAGGGCTGTGTATCGGCAAGAATCTGGCAATATGATATGTATCACGATACAGGGGTTGTGATACGATATGTTGCGATATATTCCGATGCCGTAAGCAAGATGATATATTGGGATATTTCTTATTTTAAGAATAGGAGGAATTAGATATAATTTTAGGAAAAACTGTCATTTAGGAACAAACCACAAATGCAAACTGTAGCAAAAAAAAATTAAATCTTTACACACACACACACACCCACACACAACACACACATATATATATCTATATATACAGTGGGGCAAAAAAGTAATTAGTCAGCCACCAATTGTGCAAGTTCTCCCACTTAAAAAGATGAGAGAAGCCTGTAATTTTCATCATAGGTATACCCAAACTATGAGAGACAAAATGAGAAAAAAAATCCCAGAAAATCACATTGTAGGATTTTTAAAGAATTTAATTGCAAATTATGGTGGAAAATAAGTATTTAGTCACCTACAAACAGTCTGGCTCTCACAGACCTGTAACTTCTTCTTTAATAGGCTCCTCTGTCCTCCACTGGTTACCTGTATTAATGGCATCTGTTTGAACTTGTTATCAGTATAAAAGACACCTGTCCACAACCTCAAACAGTCACACTTGAAAATCCGTGTTGCCCAGCGACAGCCCCAAAACATTCCTGTCTGGAGAGGATCTGCAAGGAGGAATGGGCCAAAATACCAGCAAACAGTGTGTGAAAACCTTGTGAAGAATTACAGAAAACGTTTGACCTCTGTCATTGCCAACAAAGGGTATATAACAAAGTATTGAGATGAAATTTGTTATTGACCAAATACTTATTTTACAACATAATTTGCAAATAAATTCTTTAAAAATACTACAATGTGATTTTCTGGATTTTTTTTCTCATTTTGTCTCTCATAGTTGAGGTATACCTATGATGAAAATTACAGGCCTCTCTCATCTTTTTAAGTGGGAGAACTTGCACAATTGGTGGATGACTAAATACTTTTTTTCCCCACTGTATATATATTTATATATATATATAATTTTTTTTTTTTTTTACCAGAACACAGTGGAATCTGCATTTGCATGAATCTGTCCCTGTAACATTCAATGCTATTGAACCACTTTTTGTGCAGCACGAGTAAAGAGAGAACAATTAAGTGCTTGCAAGAGTCAGATTTGACTGATCATGGGTCGAGAGGAGGGATGACCTACAAGACCATGGTGGAGGATTTGCTACTCAACGAATCCGGAGCTCATTGACAAATATCTTATATCGTAAGATGTGCTCCCTTTACACAGAGTGAGCGTGATCGCGAAAGTGAAAGTGAACAGTGCTCATTCAATTGAGATTTAAATACTCCCCATTGATAGCTTCTCCCTAATACGTGAACATGATATGCAATATTAGAATGTTTGCGGGAGCAGGCGGGACTGGACAAACCTTGCAGGAGCTGTTTAAGTTCAGAGGTAAGAAGACTGCTACAGGTGCATATCAATAAATTAGAATGTCGTGGAAAAGTAAATTTATTTCAGTAATTCAACTCAAATTATGAAACTCGTGTATTAAATAAATTCAATGCACACAGACCGAAGTAGTTTAAGTCTTTTGTTCTTTTAATTGTGATGATTTTGGCTCACATTTAACAAAAACCCACCAATTCACTATCTCAACAAATTAGAATACTTCATAATACCAATAAAAAAAAAAAGGTTTTAGGATTGTTACGATGCAATAGAAGAACCTTTTTTGTCTAAATGTTTCCATAAAGAACCTTTAACATCTGAAGAACCTTTGTTTCACAAAAGGTTCTTTGTGCGAAAGAAGTTTCTTCAGATTATAAAAACGCAAGAAAGAGATGGTTCTTTAAAAAACCTTTGACTGAATGGTTCTTTGTGGAATCAAAAATGGTTATTCTATGGCATCTCTTGAAGAACCTTTTAAAGCACCTTTATTTTAAGAGTGGAGGCATTATAGGCATTCTGAATGCTCACTCGTCCAGGGGGGGCCCAAACACAATGAAGATATATATAATATTTTATTATACTATGGGCTATCTACAACAATAAAAGAACCAAAACCTCAGAAGACATTGAGCAAATAAATATAACAAACAATGGGGTAAAAAACGACAAACTATTTCCATGTCTTCAACTATTTTTATGTACGGAAATCACGCTTTCTCTGGTTCTCTCTCACAGACGCACACACACACACGGACGCGATGCACACACGCGGACAGAAAGTTGACATCAATGCCGCCCCGCGATTTTATCAATAAAATAGTTTCGCAGCTGAAAAACTACATTACATTTCTCAGTAGGGAGGTTCTTGAAGCTTAAAGATTCGCAATTAGTAGACGCTGCTGCTGAACACTGCTGAGAGACACAGACACTGGTATCCACACGCGCTTAATATCTCTCACTCTCTCGCTCTCTCTCTCTCTCTAATAACTGCATTAGCCTGCATATCAATGGTTCAAGCCTCTGTTATTAGCTTTAAAATTACGTTTTGGAATTTGCAACGTAAGGTTTGGGATGAGGTGCGTAAAAATAGTTCAACACATTTCAGGACGGAAACATGTCAAATGTCTTGAAATAAATCATCTGAACAATGTCTTGATGTTTGGTTGTGACTCCTGGCCGTTAAAATTATTAGAGAAATAAACTCCCGAAGTGGTACTCCGTGCCTATTAATGGAATGGTCTTTCTCAATTCTCAAACAAATTAAGAACTACATTAAATTTTTATTGACTGAACACATGTGCTTATTGTGATAGAAAACACTGTAATGTTTCCACTGATTAAGAAATATTTTTGTTTGTTTGGGTGGTAATATTAGGCCTTTTATATTAATAGGGAAGGGGGCCCAAAAATTAGTTTTACCTATGTAACGAAAAGAGGTAAATCTGGCCCTGCACACACACACACACACACACACACACACACACACACACACACACACACACAGAGAGAGAAAGCAGAATCAGGGTTTTCACAAAGAGTCTCCATGAATAATAAATGGTGTTGGATTAATTTCTCACTGCCTGTCTATCTCTCCGTCTGCCAGTGTTCAGATTCCACACAGCAGGCAACAGTTAGAAAGGCCATTTATACACCCTGTTAGTATAAAAAACTTGTCATGCTGACAAAGAAATTGAACTGACAAAGAAATCGAAAAATGGTTCACAACTGTTATATAGTGCAACAAATGAGTTACGAGAGGCAAAATCCCATTTGTTTTATTGTCAGAGAAATAGCTTTCAGTGAACCTTTCAAGATACACCTACCATTAGCTTCAGGGTGCTGCTCAATGGCATACCCTTCTGTGGAAGCCACAAGTCTGTTTTTTAAACTTTACTTAAAAAAACACACACACAGCATTTTCAGATTCCTGATGGAGAACTGTAATCCAAAAGAAAATTCCACAGGACTTTTTTGCAGCCCAGAGTAGTAATTGTTGCTGTGGAATCATGCCAAAAGAGCTCAGCAGTGGTCACTTCCATGAAGTATGGCAAATGATGTAATGACGTGATGTAATTCTTATATGTACAATCTTTAAAATGTCATTTTCAGATCTTTATATTAGAGTTGGGATACTTGTACACAGACTTTATTTATGACTGAACATGGACTCGGATGGACTTGGGAGGACATGGACTCAAACTTTGGACAATCCCTGTCATGTGTAACATGAAAGATGAAAACAACATAAACAACATAAAATTAAGATAAAAAGACATAAACGTCTCCCACTCAAAGTTAGTTGATTAAGGACTAGGACTTGATTTGGACCCAACAAGATGGACTTGGAACAAAAATACTTTTTATTAAGTTTCTGGATGTTAGCTGAATTTTTTAATTCTAATTGCATCAAAACAGTTTAAAATTTTTTTTAAAAAATCTCTCTCTCATGAACACTTAATTTCACGTTGAAAGCTGAATAAATAAGCTTTCCATTGATGTACGGTTTGTTAGGATAGGACAATTGTAACGACTTGAATCCACTGAAGGCGAGTTGAAGTGAGAACCCAAGTGCAGTTTATTTACAAGTGATCCAAACATCCAAACGATAATCCGAGACTTGACTTGACATGAACAGACTTGACTTGGCATGGACAGGACTCACCAACAGCAGAGTTACAACATCAATACAAGACGAAGACAATGGGAACATGATGGCTACTTATATCAGACAAAGAGGGTCACATGACATGAACAAACCAATGGGAAACAAGACACGTGACTACGACAACCAATCAGAACATGACACATACAAAGGGCAGAAATACATGAGGGCAAGGGAAACATGACACAAACAGGGACCATAAAACAATAACAAAATAAAAGACATGGAAAACATGAACATGACAAAACCCAACCACCACATTACATTTCCCCCCCTCTAAGGGCGGCTCCAGACGCCCAAACAAAACCCAAAAGCAGGCAGAGGGGGGGGCCATGGCGGAGCAGGCAGAGCGGGGGCCATGGTGGAGCAGGCAGAGGGGGGGGCCATGGCGGAGCAGGCAGAGAGGGGGCATGGCGAGCAGGCAGATAGGGCAGCCATGGCGGACGGGCAGATCTGGGCAGCCATGCGGAGCGGGCGAATCGGGTAGCCATGGCGGTGCAGGCAGATCGGGGGGCCATGGCAGAGCAGGCAGAACGGGTGGCCATGGCGGAGCGGGCAGATCGGGCGGCCATGGCGGAGCAGGCAGAGCGGGGATTCATGGCGGAGCAGGCAGAGCAGGGCGGTCGGGTGATGACGGCAGAGCAGGAAGTCATGGCGGTGCAGAGACATGGACAGATCACTTGACTGTGACGGAGCAAGCAGATAGTTCTTGAATGGCCTCCTTGGCCGTAAAAGGACAGACAGTGAGTTCATGAACAGCCTCCATGACTGTGACAGGACAGACAGTGAGTTCAAGAACAGCCTCCATGGCCATGACAGGGCAGACAGTGAGTTCATGAACGGCCTCCGTGGCAGGACAGACAGTGAGTTCATGAACGGCCTCCTTGGCCATAACAGGACAGACAGTGAGTTCATGAATGGCCTCTGTGGCCGTGACAGGGCAGGCAGTGAGTTCAGACGCGGACGCCACCACCTCTGGAGGTTCTGCAGCGGATGCCGCCACCTCTAGAGGTTCTGCAGCGGATTCATGCACAGGAAAGGCCCTTGGAGCAGACTCGTGGATAGGAGAGGGCTCTGAGACAGACTCATAGGCAGGAGAGGCCACTGGGGCAGATTCATGGACAGGAGAGGCCTCCGGGGCAGATTCATGGACAGGAGAGGCCTCTGGAGCAGACTCGTGGACAGGAGAGGCCTCTGGAGCGCAGTGTGCAGCCCACACACTCAAAATGGCGACCGCCATTACAGGAAGGGCAGCAGAGTGGGCCATGACCTCTAGATGGTTAGTGGGGGGCGTGACGAGCGTTGACGTGAACGGGATGCCTGCAGCTCGCACCGACATCAGAGGTGGGTCCATCACACTAGCAATCAGACCTTTCAGTCCAAGCCCAAGCTCCGCGTCTGACTCAGGCGTGGCGGCCATCTTGGCCGGGGACTCAGGGCGTGGCGGCCATCTTGGCCGGGGACTCAGGCTTAACGTGAGCAGACTCTGAAATGGCGGCCATGTCGTGACGAGACTCTGGAAGATCAGTTGAGACGTGATGAGACTCTAGAAGGGTGGCCATTTTGCGATGAAGCTCTTGAATGGCGGCCATGTTGTGAAGAATCTCCTGATGTGTCAGCATGACGTGAGCAAGCTCTGGCTTGGCAGACGTGACGTGAGCAGGCCCTGGGGTAGCAGACATGATGTTAGCAGGCTCTGGCTTGGCAGACATGATGTGATCAGGCTTTGACTTGGTAGACATGATGTGAGCAGACTTTGGCATAACAGGCATGATGTAAGCAGGTCCTGGAGTAGCAGGCATGATGTGAGCAGGCTGTGGCTTGGCAGACATGATGTGAGCAGGCTTTGGCATAGCAGGCATGATCTTAGCAGACTTTTGGGAAGTGACATGTTCCTTGTCCATGACACCAACAGTGTAAGCAGACCCACTCATTCTCAAAGCAAAATCTATATATTGCTCAAGAGTCCAGTGAGGAGTATTGCGTGGCATTAAACTTGATATGTCTTTACTTAAACCAAACGGAAAAATGTCTTTTAGGAACGTTCATTCAAATCCACTGGGTGATAGAGTCCACAAACGTCCGAAATAATCTCAGATGGAGACGATTACCTTGACGGAGTGCGAACAAGATGATCGCCGGGGTTCATTTTGCTGGTCGTGTATTCTGTAACGACTTCAATCCACTGAAGGCGAGTTGAAGTGAGAACCCAAGTGCAGTTAATTTACAAGTGATCCAAACATCCAAACGATTAATCGAGGACTTGACTTGACCTGAACAGACTTGACTAGGAACAGACTTGACATGAAAGACTTGACCAGAACAGACTTGACTTGACATGAAAAGACTTGAATAGAACAGACCTTGACTAGAACAGGCGTGACAGAAACAGTTGACTAGAACAAGCTTGACTTGGCATGGACAGGACTCACCAACACCAACAATTACAACATCAATACACAACGAAGACTATGGAAAATATGGGATATTTATATCAGACAAAGAGGGTCACATGACATGAACAAACCAATGGGAAACAAGACACATGACTAAGACAACCAATCAGAACATGACACATACACAAGGCAGAGATACGTGAGGGCAAGGGAAGCATGACACAGACAGCATGAAACAATTACAAAATAAAAGACATGAAAACATGAACAAGACAAAACCCAAACACCACATTACAACAATATTAGGCCGAGATACAACTATTTGAAAATCTGGAATCTGAGGGTGCAAAAAAAAATCTAAATATTGAGAAAATCGCCTTTAAAGTTATCCAAATGAAGTTCTTAGCAATGCTTATTACTAATCAAAAATTACGTTTTGTTTTATTTACAGTAGGAAATTTACAAAATCTCTTCATGAAACATGATCTTACTTAATATCCTAATGATTTTTGGCATAAAAGAAAAATCAATCATTTGACCTATACAATGTATTTTTGACTATTGCTGCAAATATACCCCAGTGACTTAAGGCTGGTTTTGTGATCCAGGGTCACAAATATTCTATTTATAGTATTCTTTATTCTATATAACTTTATAGTTAAGTATACTAAGAATAATTTTATTCTTAAAGTGTCATGAAAGCCCCCCTGTTTCAGCACTGGTCTGTCACACCTTGGATCTGAAAAAGACTCCAGCAATTATCACAATACTCTGTCTTGTCATCGCATTCATGATCAGACGAGCCGCAGCTGCCACTGTATCAGCGCATGCCCTTATTTGCACATCTTTTATTTGAAGGAGACATGATATGTGCGCGTGCTGGTTCATGTTTGGAGCACGGGTGAATATGAAATATGTTTACATAAACTTGAAACACGCTTGCTCCGGTCCGGATAGGAACTATGATCCGCAAAGCAAGTGTCATTAAACTCATCGCGGCGTTCCGCGCAGAAATGGCTCTTATGCCCGCTCCACATGTTGTTTAAATATAGTTACGGTTCTGTTTACAGAGATAAACTGACGGCGCCTTACCTCTTTCATGAGATTTGAATTATCCGCTGTAAGACAATCTCATGCATAATACAGCGCATTAATTGTATCTTAAGAGTTCATTCTCATGAATAATACTGAAAAAAGCTCTGAAAACTGATGACGTAGACATGTACTCTCCAGCCACGGCAGCCAGTCATCACTCCAGATTAATGCATATGCGTCACTTTTCGTGACACATGCTCAACTTTGCTTTTTGAACCGGAAGAACGAAATTGCTTCAAAAAATTAAAAAATAACCACTTTTACCTTAATAATAGACATAATGAGTGCTAAAGTTATTTTCACTGATGTGAAACCTGTACACATATGTTAACATCTCAAAAAATGTGTTTTAGGGTTTCATGACACTTTAAGAATGTTTTGTGAATCCGGCTTATGATTTCCCATAAGACTATGATAACACTCAACAGAATGATGAGATCATGTAATGAAATCCACACTGTCTATGAAGCTGGACATATAATCTTTAAATCACTGAATGAGGAGGTTGTTTCTGTGTTATATTTGGTGGTATGTGATTCCTGAACCTCTGATCTGTTGTTCTTTCTTTTAGATTACAGGAGATGTGAAATGTAAGCTAGGTCTCAGGGGGTTTGATGGTGGCGGTGTCAACCGGTCCGCTCTTTCTGTTCCTATGGGAATTACATGTGGATAGCTCAGGAAAACCACCCCATTCACTGCTGTATTTTGAATTAAAGGTCCCTCTCTGAGTCTTTTGAATCTCATGGCTAATATTAGACTGTTAAATCGTCTGTTGGCATGATGTAGCCTGGGTTTGCGAGAAACGAGAGATTGGAGATGAGTCACAGCGTTATGATTTCATAAAGACTGCGAGGAAGGCTGAGTGTTCAAGTCTCTGATAGACTTTGACCATCAGCATGAACTCTGGTCCACTTTGCATGTTATTCTAGCCAAGAACTGCTTGCTCAAGACAGGAAAAGATTGTTTCTTAGAGACCTGCGCGGGATGGATTTTTCAGTCCCACTCCCGCAAGATTCTGTCCCGCGCCCGCCCGCTCCCGCAGAAATAGATCTTATCTGGTCCCGCTCCCGCCCCGCGACATTCATGTTTTGTCCCGCTCCCACCCGCAAAAGCCCGCATAAAAGTAATCTATATAGATTTGTTTTCAGTACATCAAAGAAATTTACATGAAATGGTTCTGTAACATCTCCTAAGCTCCACAACATACCAGCATAAATGCTCCAGATAAAAATATTTATATAAAATATTTGTTATTTAGGCTAAGCATCAACATTCACATTCACAAACCACTGTTATTTTTTAACAAAAACTAAAAGCTGACATCTCAGTTAATCACGATCTCATAAAGCTCTGTTATATCACATTAAATATATGCACAAAGAATCTTTCACAGTGTCTACACTTCGTGTGTTAAAATGAGAAGATTCGTGAGCACGCAATTTCAGCACTGCGGTGAGTAGATTCTAACTTAATCACCTCTGATTGGCCATTGCGTTCCAGAAATCAACAGCTGAGTCTGTGATTGGCTACATTACAGGCATACCCTTTAAACACGTGTTATAAATAGAAATTATGCCTAGCTTGCGCATGTCAATCATTTTCATGTTAATATTAGTTGTTCTTTTTGCTTTTGTGCAACAGATAAATAACAATTTATATGTTTTAGACACTTTATGTTTAGATAATTTCTATTTTGCGGGAGACCCGCGAATCATTTTATTCTCCCGCATCCCGCACACAAACGAGTCTCTTCCCGCCCGCACCCGCCCATCAAGAGTTGTCCCGCACCGCACCCTGTTACGTTGGGTCCCGCGGTACTAACGCGGGAGTGCAGGTCTCTAGTTTGACTGACACGTAAAATGGCTTTTCATAGATTGCTTCATTTTTATGTGAAGTCTACCTGAAATAATTAATACAACAGTATGCAAAAACAAAATTGAAGTAGTTTTTAGTGTTGGGCGATATGCTCAATTGTCATATCGTCCTAACGTCAGCCTATGAGATCGCTGAATTTATTTAATTATTTATTTACTTAGTTTCATGGAAAGTGAACCAACTCCAGCGTAAGCAGCCTAATGTTTATAATGTGACTGAATTTTTATTTAACATGATAACAATTTAATAGAAAGATTGTAAGTTACTAATTATAATGCGTACATTTCCTCAGTTATTCAAACCGCAGCTACAGAAAACTCCGGTGTTTCAGCGATGACTCATCTGAATGCCTCTGATTGGCCATTGCATTCAACGGAAGTGTGGGTGATTGGTTATAAAGCGCAACACTGTAAAAATGCGGAAAAAGAAATATGACGGAACAAATAATCCCAAATATCAATTAGATAGTATTACTAGCATAATAATAATAAAATAATTATAATAATAATTATCTTCCTATCGTCAAAGGCATCAGCAACATGCGATATTTCTGACTATCATCAATACATGATACTATCGTCCATCGGCACAACCCTATGTGAGTAATTTACTTTTTATTTATTTTCTTTTTAGTGAAATATGAAAATATGATGCATATTTGTAATCTTTCAAAGCTGCCTTTATTTATTGTACATTTTATTTTAACGAGTCCTTGTTACAGTGTAATTATACAATTAACTAATGAGTAAAATAAATTAACAACATGTACTTATCATAGGGTTAGGTTTAGAATTTGGTTTAGTTGCATGTAATTAGGCATAATTTACTGTTGTTATTATTATAGTAAATACATGTAAAACGGGCATAAAGTAAAGTAAGTAGCCTACTTACTCTTTCAAATACAAAACTTTGAAAATAAAGAGAAATCAGACTCTCTGGAGTCTGCCAGAATGAAAGTGCTTGTTACGTTTGTGTGCATTCAGTATCAGGCGGTCTGTGAACAGACTGTGGGTGGGCCATGGCTCTGCTGCACACAGTAACTGTGTTTCTTCTCTCTGAGAGCATAATGATGTTCAGAGTCCTCTGCCACCCCTCTCTCGCTCTCTGTGATGCATGCTGGGAATAGATTTGTGCCAGACAGTTGTGTGGAGAGTGTTTGGTATCACTCTTGATGCTGTGACGTATGCTTTTGTTTCCACTCTTCGGTTGTTTGTTATTTATTACCCATAAGAGTTTGTTATGTGCACACAGAGCCTGCAGGGAAACATTGCCTCTCCCACTGCCACTGCCTGCTGTCTTTTGTTTTCTCAGAATATTTTAAAACATTAGCTAGTCTTGTAGTTAAAAGCAGCTAAAGTAACAATTTCACATGTGTCCCATTCATTGTTAGTGAACCCACAATTAAAGTGTTTGTGAAGATTGCAAGTACAGTGCCCTCCACTAATATTGGCACCCTTGGTAAATATGAGCAAAGGCGGCTGTGATAATAAATCTGTGTTGTTTATCCTTTTGATCTTTCATTCAAATAATTCACAAAATTCGAACCTGTCATTGACGTAAAACAATTGAAAGTGGGGGGAAATTCTCATTGTGAAATAAATGCTTTCTCTAGTTGATGTTGGCCACAATTATTGGCACCCAATTATTGCAATGTCCTTTTCCCAAGATAACAGTTCTGAGTTTTCTCCTATAATGAGGTTTTGTTTGAAGAACCCCTGATAAGAAATCAGAGACCATTCCTTCATCCAGAATCTCTCCAGATCCTTCAGATTCACAGCTCCATGTTGGTGCTTCTTCTCTTCAGTCACCCTCACTCTCATTTTTCTACAGGTTCGATCAGAGGATGAGACTGAGGCATGGCAGATGTTTTATTTTGTGCTCAGTGACACATTTTTGTGTTGATTTTGACTTGTTTTGGATAATTGTCCTGAATGGAAGATATAAACATGGTCCATTATAAGATTTCTAACAGAGGCTGTCAGGTTTAGATTTTTTATCTGTTGGTATTTGATAGAATCCCTGATCTGAAGAAGACGTCCAGACCTCCCGGCATGGAAAAACAGACCCACAACATAAAGATCTAGCAGTATAATTGAAACGTGTTGGACATGGGGGTACTTTTCCCATCTTGTACTAACCCATCTGGTTGGTTTTGCTGCCAAAAAGCTCTTTTTTTTGTTTCATCTGACCATAGTAGCCAGTGCCATTTGAAGTTCCAGTCGTGTCTGAAAACTGAATATGCTGGAGATTGTTTTTGGATGAGCACAGTGTGGCAGGAAACAGGATTTTTCTTGAAACCCTCCTGAACAACATGTGGTTATGTAGGGGCTGTTTGATATTTTTTTAGGTTTTCTGACTCAAGACTCAACTAATCTCTGCATTGCTGCAGCTATGATCCTTGTGGTCACTCAAACTCTCCTCCTCACCATGCATTAGGACGATATAGACACACGTCCTCTTCCAGGCAGCTTGTAACATCTTTAGGTGATGGAACGCTTAATGATTTGCCTGGTGTGTGTGTGGGAAATTGGAAATGGGATTTTAAATAATGCTGTTAGATATTCTTCACAACCACTTTCTATTTTGTGAAGCTCAACAATCTTGTTTTGTACATCAGAACTATATTCTTTTGTTTTTCTCATTGTGATGGATGATTAAGAGAATTTGGCCTTTGTGTTCCTTCATATTTGAATCCGTGGAACAGGAAGTCATGGCTGGACAATTTCATGCTCCTAGTCACCCTGGTGTGGTAAAAAATGTAAATATGAATGGGAATATACTTCAGAGATATTTTAAGCATCAAGCATATAGGAGTGCCAATAATGGGCATTGGAATTGGCAATGTGCTAACATATGCATTGGAGAAAGATAAAAACATTTATTCATTTGAGATGTTCTCCCCATTTTTAAATGGCTTTACTTCAATGATAGGTTGAATTTTGTGATTTTTTAAAATGAAAAATAAGAAGGATAAACATTGCAGATTTATTTTCACAGCCGCCTTTACTCGTATTTGGGTGCCAATATTAGTGGAGGGCGCTGTATTTAATGATCCATTCAGTATGAAAAAATGCAATGTCGTCTACTAGTGTATGTAGAGTACATAGAGGAAATGAACAGTCTGATCAATATCTATATCTGTGAAATTTACAATACCGAATATATATATACTGTATATAGCGAGAGAGCAAAACATAAATGTTTTTATATGTAAAAATAGAAAAACTGTAAAAATGAGTTATTGATCATTTAAATAATGATAATACTTTATACCAAATTACTAAAATCTGAAACGCCACGTAATGAATCAGAGTTCATCACAAGTAGTTTTTCCACTAAATGTATAAAAGTTGAACAGTGTCATGCACACAGATACACTATACACTAAACTAATGCAATAAACATTAATTTAACCACATAAGATGTAATATAAAACCCTAATGTACATAACTGATAAGAAAAAAACTAAGAAGAAAACTATTTCCCAATTAAAATCCCGATCATATGGCATTATCACACAGAGAATTCCGAGTGATGTCAAGTAAAAAATGTTTTCCTTGTAAATTGCTAAATGACTGTCTTTTTCACTATACCCCCAAAAACTGTGCTTTTAATAGTATTTTACTGTAAAATTACACAAAGTGCCCTGATGTATTACAGTTGTCCCCCATAATATGATCGTAGGGAACCTACATTTTTTTAAACCAATTAACTTTTTTTGTTGTTGTTCATGTTGATATTAAATAATGTCAGATAGGCCTATATTTTACATATTTTCCAAAATCACGTGAAAGCTGGGATAGGTTTGCCAGGTTTTTACCTAAGCAGTGGGGCATTTCACGTTGGCAAACAATAACTATATTAGTAGGTTCTATTATTTTCCAGTTTCAACTTAGTTTAGGAACCAATTCTCACTACTAATTGCTTATTAGCATGCATATTACCAGCATATGGGCTGTTTATTAATACTTAGAAATCACATATTAATGCCTTATGCTGCATGACCATATTTTAGATCCCTTTATCCTACCCCATACCTAAACTTAACATCTACCTTACTAACTATTAATAAGCAGAAAATTACGAGTTTATAGAGGCAAAAGAAGCATATTTTATAGTGAGAATTGCTCCCCACACTAAAGTGTCACCATTTTCTCTATAATATAAGATATGACAAATCACCAGACTGTACTGTAAAAAAAGATATCCTGCAATTATTACCTCAAAGAGCCCATATGATTTAACTAAATGAGTTTTGTTGGTATAAATTAATGTTTTGGTTTAGTTACATAGTATCTTAGACTTACAATACTGTTACAATATTGTAATAAATGCACACCGATCTTCATCATCTGACTCTTATATTTCTGTCTTCTGTTAATTACACTCTGAAAACATGAGCTCTTGGTAGCACATTAATGTATCATGTAAGTCATTTTAAGAGAGTTTTAAATATTTTTATGAAAGCTAGAAAAGACAAAAATATAACAGCATTATCCGGTTGTAGATTTTTTTTGTTTGTTTTTTACCACTGATATATAGATCAGTGGTTTTTACTCAGTTTTTGTCTGCACTATTTGTCTCATAGAGGCTAATGCAGACAGTGCAGAAGCATGTGCAAGTAATTACTGTGGACTTCTACCTCAGTTTATATGCAGCTGGGAACTCCTGAGAGGAACCCAGAACAGAGAAGCTGCCCACAGTCCAGACCAGAGAACTGTCACAGGGAAGTGCAGACAATGAGCTCACCTTTAGCAGGCGACAGCAGAGGCACAGCCACTCTCCTCAGGCATTGCCTCAGGACGGGATAGAAGGCTTTCTGAAGTCTAGAACTCTGGAGAATCACTGGTGCAAAAAATATTTTTAAGTGTTGCTGTAATTTATTTGGGATTTCTTTCCAGGAGCTGCCAACAGACTCTTCTGACACAATCCGAGAAGAGTGATATAGCAGTTCTGAAACACTGCAGACCTGTTGCAGTTTTGTGCCTTGATTATGAAATCGTCTTGCTAACAGACTATCAGTGTCTCACATACTATTACGCTGTTAAAAAATAGATTTTTTCGAAGTTGTAAATCAATAAAAATTATTGAGGTAAGTTTACAAGAAAATACTATTTCAGTTTTTCTACTTCAAAATTTCACATTTAATTATAATTAATGTGGTACTTGTCATTTCTTTGTAATTATTAGTGAAATATTATCTAGCACATTCGGAGAACTGTTGAAGTAGGGACTTGAATTGATATACTGATACTCTGAAATCTGCAGCTTTAGTTTGGTGAAAGTTTCTTTGTTATGGTAAGGAACTTAAATACACAGACAAATTAAAGGGATGGTTGACTGTTTTTTTTCTAGGCTTGATTGTGTTTATGGGGTGCTGTCTAACATGTGTTGATGCTTCGTTTAAAAAAAAAAAAAGCACATTAGTCATCACAATAATACCTTATTCTACACGCTTCATGTCACCTCTCGATAAACACGCGTCTGATGATTTCGTGGTTTTCTGAAGCTCTCCCTCAGGAAATACGCAAGGACCCGATGGGTTAGATGCATGGTGTGTGTGATTCATTAAAACCGCCAGTGCACGTTCTAAAAATCACGCCCTCACGCAGAATGTGCGTCTGCTGGTTGCATTTAAACACATGGCCGTTGTCAGATTGCGTTATCAATTGAGCCTGATTGTGAGATCCAGGAGAATATAGTGGAAGGAATGGATAGAGCAGAACTGTGCAAACACTGCTCTACCGGAGTTCAGACGCGAGTATGTTCTTTGTTTGTTGTGTCTAATATTTTAGATACACGTATTTGTAAATGCTACTGCTACGGCTTAATATACAGTTTTTATCCTGATTAAGCGGTAAAAAAAAAAAAAAAAATTTTAAAACCCAAGCAGAATACATGATTGCGTTGTAGCATTTTTGCAACAGTAAGAAGTGTTTGGCAGCAAGTATTGCTCGCTACCACGGCAACCACCTATGCGTCCATGTTTAACGCTTCTCGTAGCTATATGAAAAATATCTGTGTCTATAAAAGTAATAATTGGCAACAGTGACGAGTGATGATCTGAATCAGCGGAAAGGGGATTGAGAGCGAGGAGAGAGAGATAGAGAGGGAGGAGAGAGAGGAGAAGCAGAGCAGGGGGATTGGGGAACCAGGATTAAGACCGCTGCTTAGAACATTGATTTGAAACTATGTGAATACATTAGAATCGTAGAGGTCATGAATCGCTTATATGTATGAATAGATTTTTCGTGCCACCTAGAGGTGAGGGTATGCAACAACTCTTCATCTTCTTAAGCATCAGAGCATGATTGGCATCTCGCCCTTTGTGCATGTGCTCCGGGGGCTTGGTTTATGTAAATTTTGGGTTTGTGATGTCACAAACGCAGGAAGAAGCTCGTTGTAGTCCCTACCAGCCATATTTGTAGCCATTAAACTGCCATAATTTTAAAAGACAATATCTCCGTATGCATTGAACTTTCAGCATCGTAACTTTACAGATATTGTTTATGCTCAAACAGCAAAATTACACACGGAACTAGTTAAAAAAGTGAATTGCAACTCAAACCACCCACCCTTAAGTGTTTGGGGTCAGTAAGATTTTTAATGTTTTTGAAAGAAGTCTCTTATTCTTACCAAGGCTGCATTTATTTAATAAAATTAAACAGTAACTCAAATATTGTAAATCTTCATGACAATGTAAAAATATTTTTTTCTTTATGAATATATTTTAAAATGTAATTTGTACCTGTGATGCAAAGCTGAATTTTCAGCATCATTACTCCAGTCTTTAGTGTCACATGATCCTTCAGAAATCATTCTAATATGCTGATTTACTGCTCAAGAAACATTCATTGTTATTATCAATATTGAAAACAGTTGTGCTGCTTCATATCATTGTGAAAACCATAATACTTTTTACATTTTTTTTGTCTGTTTTTGTTCTTGCAAAATAAAAGTATAAAAAAAATGTTTAATCCTTATGACCCCAAACCAATAATTTTTTTCAAATTATTAATAGATTACACAGAAAAAAATCAGCAAGACAATATTAAAACACCCCCATCCAATTTAGTGATTAAAACTGTCACTCACTGCAAATTGACAGTTTCACATGACTTAGAGCCATACTTGTAACCTTGATTACATTGTAATTATTATTTAGATTAATTATGTGGCTCTACTGCAGAGTTATTGAACCTCTGAGCTGTTAAGCTCATTAGAGCATGGACGGGACTGCAGACAGTCTTTACATTAGCTCTGCTTATACTGATGGTCTCCGTTGTAACAGTGATAAAGTAATAAGCCAGTGTTGTTGGCAGGCTGCAGCGATGAGGGAGTTGAGCTTAAATACTTTGGAGGCTTTTAGGCACAGAGGAGCGTAAGGGAATGAAGTGGGAGGCAGTTTGTAATATTATAGATGCAGGAAATTCATATCAGTTGCACATGTATTGGTAATGACAGCTGATGAATTTTCCTCGACAACCTAGTCAGACTACCAGAAAGTTACACAGAGTTAGTTAGTTGGAACAGCTAGTTAAAGCCAATGAAGCATGAACCAAGTTTTAGTTGTCAAACACTGCAATGTGCTATGACTGTGGACATTGCTGTTTAGGCAAGTGTTTTTGTGTGAGTGTGTGTGTGTGTTATCAGTATGCATCAGGGTTTTTAATCGTTCAAAGCTTAATGGAGTTGGCCAGCACATTTGCACAAGCCTCTTTAGGATTGGTTTTATAACATATGTATTTAGGCAACACTTTGCATACTGTATTAGCTCCTCAGCGCATTTGCATCTCTCTTTGCTTTATTCTTTGAAAGGCACATGAACGTGAGCAATACAGTATGTGTATATATAATGAAATTAGACATGCACAGAATATACACACATTTTCTCTGATAATTGTGGAGTGAAAACTGCAGATTAGATTGGGTAATTGTGCAACATGTTTAAAAAATAATCAAATTGATGATTTGTGGCTTTTAGTCCATGTATACATTTATCAAATTTTTTGTCCAATAAAATACCTCTTGAATAACAAGTGTAAGAAATCATAGTTCACAGTTTTGATGTAAACCAGGGGTCATTATTTAAAAATGTTGCTATGCATGGCCATTCGTAAAAGTTTTCATAAAATTATAAAATTTTAAGCACTGCAATCCAACATTCAGTTACATTTCTTTCTTTCTTTCTTTCTTTCTTTCTTTCTTTTAGCAGAACAAATTTTGAGCAGTGTTATATTAGTATTAGGGGTGTACGACATGACAATTTTTGATCTTGGACGATAAAAATGTCTCCACAATCTGCTTTTGAAGAAATATCATAGTATCGTGCTACAGTGCACATTCTATCAGCTGCAGTTCTGGCGCCTCCTTCTCATTCTTAAGATACTGTACAACACGACATACATTCACATCAGTGTTAACTCAGCAATAGAGTTAATCTTACAGGACACTGCACTTATTCGCAGTCACCAAGTACATATTTGACTGCTTTCGAGCCATTAAACATTTTATTCACTCGCTGTTTTGACGTGCGCTTTTTCTGAGGGGGTACAGCCAAAGGATGCGCATTAAAACCCTGCCAAACAGCTCCTGATACTGGACTAAGTTAACTTTTGCCCTAATACTGTTAAAACACACAAAGTTTACATGTAGACTAAGTTGGTATGTTAAATAAAGTAAAAAGTGAGAGGAAAGTCGGATACGTGCCTGTATATTAGATGCGTGCAGGTCTTAAAGGGACAGTACTAAACATGCTGCAGACTGTCATTAAAAAAAGCTAACACCAGCCTAAGCTCTAAACGTGGCCAGCGCTGGTCAAGCTGGTTTAGCTGGTTGCTCAATGGTCTCCCGCACCCTGACCAGCTAGGAAGTGGCACAAACCCCTCTAAAACCAGCCTTACTGAACACCGCCTAAGACCAGGGAGGGTGAACAGCTAAAACCAGCCAACCCGAGGATGTTTGCTGTTTTTTTTTTCTGCAGGTCAACCTAAAATTTCAATGTTCCTGTAGTTTTTACTCACTCACCAGGTTATGCCAAAACGGATATTTATTTCTTTATTGGCTGAAACACAAAAGCAACGATATTTGACAATGTGGGAACTCAAAGAGTGTGGTCCACATTTAAATTCCCGTTGCTTTATCACAAACTCAATTTGTGAAGTGTCATCGTAACTATAATTACAGTACAGGTTATTTAATAAATCTATCCTTAGTTCCTATTAAACATAGAGTTTAATTAGTCCAACTCCTGACAAACCCGTTGGCCTATAACAGAATCCGATAACAGACAAGTACACAGATTAGATGAAAGTTTCTTTAAAAAAAAAGTAAATAAAAGATATTTATTTATCACAGTTTATAATGTTAACAAAATACTTGGATAGCATGCTTTTCATCCTCTTGAAAAATTACACGCATGCGCAGTATCATCAGCTCATCGGTTCTCAAATCGGACGTGTCCGAAAGAAACAGTTCTCGGTTCATTGTACTGGTGATCCAAAAACCGATGCAACCGGTTCTTGACTCGAGAACGAGAATCAGCTCATCGGTTCTCAAATCTGATGTGTCTGAAAGAAACGGTTCTCGGTTCAGTTTACTGGTGATCCGAAAACCGATGCAACCGGTTCTTGACTCGAGAACGAGAACCGTTGTTCTCTCGAGAAGAGCTGTGTCTCTCTCCTCTGCGACAATTAGTCTGACACGCATCAGCCTCCTGTCGATTACAGAGTCTGAATGTCCATGCAGGATTGCAGGTATTCCGCATACTTTTAATCATTCCCGCGCAAATATGGCTAGTGCTTTATTGTAACATAGAACACAGTCATGTAATCACAGAAAACTGGATGCGAGCTCTCAAATAGGCCTAACTTATACAAATGAAATGCTTGTCCTCTCACGCCGATATTGCTTATGCGCACTCAGACTGTGTGCAATCGCAATCTCTCCATGCTTTTAAAGTAGAAATTATTTATCCTTGCTCCTGGGTTAAACTCACTTGTCAACTTGTCAAAAGTTATAAACTATTCAGAATAGATCCATGCCTGATCGATGAAAATCCTACTGAAATTGTATTGGCTGTAAGTCACCATAAAGTCTTTCAACAATCAAAGATGGAAATTGAGATGTTAAAGAAATGTTTTGGAATGGGATATTTGTCTGATTTGTACATATAAATATCCTAGTCCAGTGATCCTCAAATCTGGCTCGCGATATCCACTTTCCTGCAGAGTTTAGCTTTACCCTAATCAAACACACCCGAGTTTGCTAATCAATGTGTTCAGGATCATTAGAAAAATCACAGGTTGGTGAGTTTGATCAGGGTTGGAGCTAAAATCTACAGGAAAGTAGATCTTGCAAGCCAGATTTGAGGATCACTGTTCTATTCTGCCTACTGCATCACTACATTGTACAGAATTACAGGTCAAAAAAGCCATCTGATGGGCCATTATCTAAATAAATAGACCTCAAATATATTGGCTCTGTAAATCACTGCTGATAAACATTCAAGTGTTGTCCATATTCGAATACCTCATGATGATGAATGAGCGCCATTTGATTTATAATTGTATTACTTGAATGTGTATGTCATTTTTTTTGCAAATTCAACCAGTTTGAATCAAATTTGAATAAAGCCCTGTGCTGTAAGTGTCAGATTGGGACCTGTTTTGACCCGTAGTCTCCGTGTCTCCTGAGTGGTCAGGGGCATGTCCTCGTTAGTTGATTTGTTCATGTGTAACCTGTGTTCACCCTGATTGGCTCTGTGGTTATAAGACTAGTCGGGGCAGTTAGTGTTTGTGCGGTCGACCAGTGATGTATTGTTGTTACCTCCTGTCCTAATGGTGGATTGACCCCCTGTGTGTGGATTTTCGATTATCCACGGCTCCATGTTCTTCTTCAGCAGGTAACGTACCGAAGACCCGATACGAATACAGTTTCCCAAGTTTTCCCCTCGGTTGTTTTCTCGTTTACTCTGTGTTTTGTTTCAATTGGTTTCCCTACTGGATTCCCTCCTTGCCCCGTAACATACTCCTCTCCGATGGAGAAGGGGGGACGATCGCGAGGTCATACCAGACTGTTTTGGCTCATTGTCCATCTCACAACTACAAGGCACCGCGCTCTGCGCGTTCTATGAGCAGCCTCAACCCCGGGTGTAGAGAACCGTGTACGAGATGGCCCTCGAGCAGAATTTTGCCGCATTTGTGGAGTGGACACTGGTGAGACACAGATCCCCAGTCACCGTCTGTCCCGAGGGGAATCTCGCCGGTGCCAACTCAGACCCCCAGGAAGCACAGCACACATCTCCCCGCCACGAGGTGGAGCCCTAAAGCAGATGCACATGATGAGGAGGAGCCCATACTGCCGCAATCCACAGCAGCACAGCACCCAACCCATTTCCGAGCGACTGAGGGTGAGGGTCCGCCCTGAAGGAAGCTAAACCGTCAGAACCCCAGGTGCGCGAAGCTGGCGGACAATTGCCGCAAAGAGAATAAAAAAAGCACGGATAGTGTGCAGCGCGCGAAGGAGCGTCGCCCTCAGCACCGCCAGTTGAGGGATGGAGCTGGTAGGGCGGGGCGAAAAGTGCAAAAACGAAGAGAGGAGGAGGGCCTCGGTTCCTCAAATACAGTCCAGAGCGCCCTCAGGTGCCCGCTCCCCAGAGCGCAATCAGTTCCGTGTTTAAGGCTAGAGGGGGCTCCTATCCAGATTAGCCCTGACATCCCGGAGGTCACAAATGCCCGCCCTCCCACACGCTCAGCCTTATCACGCTGTCTCTAGCAGCCTCTGCGCTGACCCCCTCAGCCCACATCATACGGTGTGAGCTCAGGTGGCTCTGCCATTCTCAGCGTCTCCATGGTGGAGAATCCTCTCTACGCCTCCAGCTCTCTTCGGTACTCCTCCAACGTTCCCACCCATCGCCTCCCTCTGTTGTTGCTATGGTGGTGGACGCACCTTCCAGGATCGGGGGCGAACATGTCAGGACTTTTGGAACTTTTTGCACCGTGATAGTCCTCTGTGTATCCTTATTGGTTCATGTTCAGTCCTCGTTTAGTTGGATTAATGTTACATTGTTGTCACCTGGTCCCTGAGTGCCCGAGTTTATAAGTCACTAGTCTTGTGCCAGTTAGTGTTGTGGGTCAACCATGATGTACATGTGTTACATCCGTCCTATGTTGGATTTACCCACTGGTTGGATAAGAAAGGACTCTTGATATCCACGGCTCCGTGTTCCTTTCCGGCAGAGTAACGTGACGGTAACTTTGCAACAAGTTGCATTATTTTAAAGGACCACAAAGACACAGGACTGAGCAAATGTTAAGATTTAGATTTTTGTTAATGGTAATTGATCATATTATTGTAGAAATAAAAAGCTATATTAAAATATGTTCATCTATATAACGCGAAATTGTGTCTTTTTAGAAGCTTGGATTAAACCAATCTCATAGCTTGAACATAAGGATTGCCTTGAAAAAAAAGGATGCAATTTTTTTTTATATTTTTTTTATATTAAAATGTCTGTTTGGCAGAATACAGTATGTGTTCGTTTTGCCAATGGTATGAAATATTAGTCGTATGAAAATCAAAATGACCTACTTTTAGAGCACATACTGTCATGTGGGAACAATGAACGTGCAAGTCAATACACCAAGTAATTGTCGCCTGTCGGATCTTTAATCAAACTGAACATTTGCTTCCGCTCTGGAATGGCGTTCTGGCTCTGATGACATCAGTTTGATGGCTTTGGGAGAATCCTCTTGTTAAGTCATGACGTGAGGACTGCTGTTTCTGGGTCCATGCCTCTACTTATTTCACTTCAGATTACTATCTCAACAGCCATTTATGAGCACTATTTAATATTACATATTTAAGCTAAGCATTTAAAAAACTTGCTGTGCACACTACAGTCTCCGTGCTCATAGTGTCTCAGACACTAATATTTTAGCTGAATCACTGTCAGGCTATCTGGGATTTCAGTATGGAGATAAAGGTTAGGGTTATAATTTTTCAGTATTACACGACATCGTGGTTGTACAGTTTGTTGTTTTCTTTGTGCGTCGGCCAGAGCGTTAGGACCCAGAAGCAGTGAAGAGTGATGTCAGATGTAACAAGCAGATATTCTTAACCACTATCCAACCGTAAATCTGCTATGAACAAGAGGTGGAGTGGAGGTGCACCACAATAAAAACCCGCCCTTTATTCAATATTCCATTTCACTCAGAAATACATCACAACACTGAAGTCAGTTGCAACTTCCGGTTCACGGGTACTTTGATATTGATATTTTTCAAGGTATTGAAGTTAGAAATTCCTGTATTATAACCACTAATTCACATACTTTGTCAATAAGATAAAAGTGGGTTGTGTTCAAAGTAGCTATTATCCACATAGATCTTTGATATGAATGAATTTTTTGGTAATTCATTAAATATCGCTGGCTAAAAAGTAACTAGTACTCTGAGTAGTTTTTGAGAGGAGTACATTGTACTTTTACTTGTAATTGAGTATTATTTCAGCAATGTAACAGTTCTTGTACTTAAGTACACATTTTCAGTACTCTTTCCACCACTGGTGATAGGATATTTTTGCCATATCGCCCACCCTTAAATCATTGATGTATGCTATTACAGTTCCCTATCTGTCGGTCACTTCGAGTTATGTCGTGACTCGACATTAGAGGTTTACTTGGGAGCCCCAATCATCTCTGACTGAGAGAAAATGCCAGTGAATTTTGGCTAGTGGATCTTGCATACCTGAGCCACTCCCCATGCATATGGGTATAAATAGGCGACAGGTGCATCTACTCATCAGATTTTTGCTTCAGAGATGAGTGGATAAACGTGTTTGATCTGCACAAAGCCATTTCATCGTCTGTCTGGAAGCTGTTCTGGTTGGCGTTACGGTGCAAACTACCCTCACTACCCTCGATGGCGGGGCGGCCTGGGGGTACGTCAACATTCCCCAGGTGGAGAGAGTGGTTGCGGTGCACCTGTGCCCGCAAAACGCTGCAACTTGGAGGAATCATCCTCGTCTTCCGACCAAAGCCTGTAAGCTGATGGCCGCTCTCGCGGCCAAAGCTTACAGTGCTGTGGGCCAAGCCGCCTCTGCCCTGCATGCCATGGCTATCCTGTAAGTACACCAAGCCAAGGAACTAAAACAAATGCACGAGGCTAGCACCGACCCGAGGTTGATGCAGGACCAGCCACTGCTGCCCAGCGGGGCAGGCCTCAGTCTGCTCGTTGCCGTGGGTGCCCTCCTGCATCTTCCAGAGCTGCTCTGCCCCATGCTGAAGCAACATCTAGGTCGGTGCATCGAGCCTCTCGCAGGAGCGTGGCGCCCCCCGTGTCCCATCCGGCCCCGAAATTGTCCAGGAAGGCGACAAAGCGGCCCTGACACGGGCAACCCAGAGACGTGGGAAGCTGCTGTTTTTCAGGAGATGGCGAGGACAAAGCCGCTCCTTCCCCCGGAGGAGGGCCGGGCGGTAGAATCCATTGTTTCAGCAATTTTCTTTTTCCACCGGGTTCTCAGGATCACGGGCTGACAGTGTGCGACACACTGCCTCCTCACTCTCGCCCATGATGCCCCCTCTTGCAAGCAGCCAAGAGACTGCGGTTGGGAGATGCAATGCCTCTCCACACATCTCTCGCCAGTCCCCCTAGGGACTTAGGGAGTTCTGCAAGGATGAGTCAGAACG
>JADLZN010004034.1:307771-327890 GCA_018155175.1 Sinocyclocheilus anophthalmus | reverse complement strand
ACACCATCTTAACATCTTAACATTTTAGCAGGAGAAAAATAGCTGCTACAGGCTGTATAAACAGCCAAATGACCATTTAAAGGTTTTATACATTGATTTATATTAGAAGTGCAAATCAATTCAACATTTTAACTAATCATAAATATATTTACACATTGAATTAATGTAACACACATTACAAATTAATGTAGATTTAATGTAGATTAATATCTTCTTTCGAGGCACTGCCAATACAAATACCCATATTAAATGCATTTAATTAATAAATTTTTTATTCAAATTTTGATAGAAGTAAGTCATATGTACACCAATGACTAGTTAACAATTTAATAACAATACTTTTATGTGAGAATCTATTCTCTCTAAATAACACCAGTACCGCAATTTTGGGGAAAAAAAATCATAGCTTCACGAAGTAAAAAAAAAAAAGCAATGCATTTGTGAATTATTTTAAAAGCATTGAACAGCCAATATTAATTGCAAAAATTAATATGTAATTTTCTCCAGCCCTAGTTAACGTATAATACTTCTGTATGCTGATTTAAATGCAAGTATACAGCAAATCAGAACAATGTTTTTCTATCCAAACACAGCTCATGGCATAGAACAGAAGTGTTATTTACAAGAGTATTCTTAACAGTACACTGTAAAAAAATACCGTGAATTTAACGGTAAAAGACTGTAAAAATGATACAGTAAAAACCTGTTAAATGGTTAACGGTAAATTCCCCTACTATATACGTTGAAAAACTGTATTGGACATTACATGTATTGGACATTAATTTTACGGTAGTATACCGTTTTTGGAAGTGAAAAAGACTATAATTTACAGTGAATAACCATAAATTGACATTCCCAGAATTCCCTGCGTTACATTTCAAATTTGATGTTTTTTTGTTGAAATAACTATGTTTCTTCTTAGTTTTTTCTTATCAGTTTTGTACATTAGGGTTTAATCTTACATCTAATTTTGTTAAATTAATGTTTATTGCATTATACCAGTTTCATGTGTGTTACCATGATGGTGTTTAGTGTTTGTGTGAATGACACTGTGCACCTTCTATAAATGTTATTATTTAAAAGCTGCTTGTGATGGGCTTTGGTTCATCATGTGACTTTCTCATCACCACCTGCATTTGGTGGTTATCAGTGCATTACAAAGATACAAAACAGATTTCAGTATAGGTTGGTATATTAACATTATATCAGTTAATGAAATTACGGTATTTAACTGTAAATTTAAATTAAAACCTTAAAACCTAAAATGTTGCTACTGTATTTTTTACGGTAAAATTCCGGCAACCACAGCTGCCGGTTTTTACCGTAAATTTTACGGATTTTTTTTTACAGTGTACTCTATTTGAAAGCTGATAAGCAATATGCTATTATTAAAATGCTAAGTAAACAGAAAGTGCTTTGCTCTGCTCTAGTGGACTTAAGGCTATTCATTTGCTGATTTCCTGTAACCAGAAAAGGTCAGACCTGAGGTCAGCATGATCTATTGTTGTTGCTTCCTACACATAAGACTGTGGCAAACAATAAACTCACTAACATTGTTGTGTAGAGTGGGAGGAAAAACCTATTCAAAAATTATAGATACAATTAGCTGACTAGAGGCTAAAATTCAAAGATCTGCACTCAGCTAAAATCCTGTGAACAGTAGAGTCACACAGATATGCACACTTTAGGCATCTGCATGCTCACTGCTCACCATCTCACCAACATTTCAACTGCCAACAAATGTAAATCTTTTTTTCTTTTTTTTTTAAATGCACTTGTGCACTGGGTTGTGCAATGCAGCAGATGTGGGGGGAAACACAAGGAATGATAAAGCTCAAATATACACAAAAAGTCACTCACAGTATAGGGATGAGGGTTCTCTGATGATGGAGATCCTATTTAGTCTATCCACCCAGCTATTTTTGTGGGACCAGACAAGCCCTGACCGGTAATCCACACCAGTCAATATAGTCAACACATCACCTGAAAGCTGAATAAATAAGCTTTCCATTGATGTATGGTTTGATGGGATAGGACAATATTTGGGTCGAGATACACTATTGTGAAAAGCTGGATCTGAGAGTGGAAAAAATCTAATATTAGAAAATTCGCCTTTAAGTTGTCCAACTGAATTCTAGCATGCATATTACTAATCAAATTAGTAAGCAATCAGTTTTTATTAATTTATATTTCAGTTTTAGTTTGTTATTTTTAGTACATTAGTTTAACTAAATGAAAATGAGAAATGTTGATTGTGGTGCAAATTGCTGAGAGGTAATCATCATCTGTGTAAAAAATAGCATAAATAATTTTCTAATACTTAACTAAAACTAAAATCATAAAACTTTTCATTAATTGAAATATATATAATCCATGACTGAAAAATAATAAATTTTTTTTTATTTTTTTTTTCCATTAACATTTATTTTAAGTAACAAAAATGCTTTTATGGTTTTAGTTGTAGTATAGTACATATTATATAACTACAAATATATATTTTTCATAATGCAAGTAACTGAAATAGGTCTTTTAATATTATCTTTATTCAACTAACATGATTTTAATTAACTAAATGTTTTATGGTTTTAGTTTTAGTTAAATATAACAACCCTGGTGACATTTATAAATTTTTTAATGCAAATTATGATTATCCCTTTATCAGTTTTTTTGCACCATGAGAAAAAAAAGCCCCTAATAAGTTTTATAAAAAGTTAGTATACTTGTTCACAAAGAAGACAACAGTGTCTGCTGGAGATAAAATATAAGACGTGTGTGAAGAAAAAAAGGGTAAATTTAAATTGTGAACATAACATCAAGCTGTAATTTTGCCAAATTATACAAACATTATTAAAGTATAAAATGTATGTACTTTGGATAACTGCTATAAAATTGGCCCTAACAAGACAGTTTATATAGACTTTTGGTTAAAGACACATTCAGGAAACTAGTGAGAAATGCTTGTTGTAAGAGAGTTTAGAATGTGCCCATATATGAAGTGACACACCACTGGAGTCAACAGTCTGTCAGAAAGAGTGAAGAAAGAGAAGATCGGAGAAGAACACAGACAAATACTCAGACGGTACCAGACGGTAAGGTAAGACTAAAGATGACTGAGTGAGTGTGTACTGTATTTTCTGCCATGCTTTACTTCTCTCTGTGTCCTCAGCACACTTAAAAATAGTCATTTTATGGACGATGAAAAAAATATCAAACCAAATTGGTTATTTGCTACCAATGATGTTTAGAGATTTTCCCAGAGCTAAGTTCACTTTCCTGAGCCGTTTTTGTTTGGAGACCTTTCAGCAGCATGTTTGAAGTCAGTTCCCCCCACTTTTCATTGGCATATTTCTATGTGGTTTCGCAGTACTGCTTTAAAGCATTATTTCTTTTTGTTGTGGGAACTGTTAGATATGTTAGATAAACTAATCTAACATAACATTAACATACAGTGGCATAAAAAGTAGCATGTTTCCTTTAAAGTTTCCTAACATTTCCTAAAGTTATTGACTATGTTTGTGATCAATAGGTGTGCTCATATTCTCACATTGATTTGGTGTCACAGTGGCCAGTGCAGGATGTAACTTCTACATCCTCGATGGAAGTGCAATCATCAACACGCAGACGGGTGACGTTCTTCTCAAGAACACAGTTCCTGGACTTACCTGATACAATAGAGGCAGGTAAGCTTGTTACTGACCCTCAAGAGCAAAACACGCACTGCATTTTAAGTAGTGCCTATTATATTATAACAATTTAACATTTGTTAAATGATCTACATAAACAATACAGGTGAACGAACCCATTAAAAAAAACATTTTTTTAAATTGTGTGTCCGGATGTTTTGTATAAAGAATAGCTTACAGATCTGGCAACATCCATCTGAGTCAAATTGTAATGTTCCCTGTAAAAACACAAATAACAGAAAATAAAACATTTACACATTACACAAATATGGTCATGTCTCTCAAAACATTTACCCAATTTTCCAAAACATTTTGCAAATTTTTATACTAAAAGTACATATTTAAATAGTGAAAAACTATAATTTTTACTTACAGGCTCACAGTCTTCTGGATTAAATTCAGGGCATTTTTTAATGCTCTCCATCATCACAAATGCGCCATTCACTTCACGGCAGGTAGCAGTCGTACATCTGAACTTGTAACCCTCTTGGTCCTAAACAAAAAGACAGACAGACTATATGAGGACTGAAGAATAGAGCAGATTCGTTGTCTAGTGAACTCATAGATTGAAGAAAAGCTTAAGAATATTTTCAAAAATACCTTGAGAAAATGTCTGGTGTTGTCTGGCGCATCATAAATACAGACTCTTTGTTTACATGATCCACAGCGCTCTCCTTTTTGTTTCAGATATTCAAACCCCTTGAAGTGCAAAAACAAGTTTTAATAATTCACTAATTTTGACAGACTCTAAAAAGAACCAGGGTCGAACTCACAAGAATAATTCAAATTCTTGAAAAGAACGCTCTTTGAAATCATCGCAAATAAGTTCTTAAAGTTAAGATAACCTCCAATTTGTCTTAAATCCACAAAGGTAAGATGTGTAATGCATGTATTGCATAGTTTCAAATGTTAAGCATTATCACATAACGCTAGCTGCCTATAATACATATTATTACTATAATAAAATTTACTATTGTATAGCAAGTAAATACTCCTGTGACAGATTAGATTGTTCGATTTTACATTGTTGTCACAAATTTAGAATTCTTTTTTTTATTTGCATTTGTGCCCATTTTAGTCGCAGTCTGGAGCCCTATGAGAGGCTGCACAGCGAGTACAGCTAAATGTGACAAGATTGAAAGTGGCGTCAGTGTCAACTAAATCAGTAAGGAGAATCAGGATGAACGTAATTGGTCAGTGAGCCACAGTGTTACTGGTAAACAAGAACACATCATCACTACTGTAAAATCATCATCATAATACTTCAGAAAGCAACAGCCATACGAAATACAAAGAAAACAAGTATGTTGTGTGGAGTTTAAGCTAGTGAATCTACTCACACGACCACAGGCAAGTGACAATGTGTGTGTGAAATAAAGAAGACATCCAAAACCAGGATTGTGAACCAATGGTGTAAGAGAAGGTGAGCAGAGAGGACAGAGATGACAGGTGTGTGAAGAGGTAGGCCTACAGGACATTCTCTAAATGAGATGGTATTAACAACAGTCTCTCCTTGAGAGAGGCTATGCAGACAGTATAGCGAAATGTGTGATGTACAGTGACTTGTTTATATATGGTTGGACTTTATAATATAAAGCTTACAAACTAAAACTTTAATTATTACCGGAGGGCAAGATGGAAAGACTTTAGTACCACATTTCACATCATGCAGTTGAGTCGTTCTATTCATTTCACAGTAACATTCCTCACAAGGATCCACAGGGATTTGAACTCCAGGCTAGAGAGAAAAAACAAGTTAGGAATGTGAACCCAACAAGCCAACCCCTCATGACTTTTTTTTCAGTGACCAAAAAATTAAAAATAATTATAATAAAAGGCCAAAGCTCATCAAATGCAGACAAACGTGGTAGAACTGACAAATAAAAAATTACAACACAGGAAAATATGGCATTACATTTAAGAGTGGTGCTTGCCTTAGTGTCCTTTTAAAATTCCAGGCTTTTCCTATCATATGTAATTAGAGTAAACAAACGAACCTAGCATCTCACCTTGTATTCAGTGTTATTGTACACACAGACTTCTTTGCGCACTAGTCAGAAAAATAAATAATATTAGAAACTGCTTACTAATTTAATTCAGTAAATGCCGTTTTTTACTTGTTATTTTAATAAAAAAATATAAAATATCCATTGAATTTGATTTTTAAGTTTGTAACAGCATTGATTTGTGAACTATTACTCATGCTACTAGTCTAAATGAAGACGAAGGAGAAATATATCTGAGACTTACCACAGGGTGGACAGCAACTTTTATTGGTCATAGTTGCTGCTAATTCAAATCCCACATCACATTTCTTTTGAAAACACAGCTGGAGATCACACACTAAATGGGTAGAGATAAAACAGCAAAAAAGGTGGATCATCATCAAACTAGATTATTTTTGTTATCAAGCTGTCTAAATGCCTTGCAAGTGGTTGTCTGGTTCAAATTATTTATCTTCTTTATTATGACATACTATGTCAGAAGTACTTACAAGTTTTATACATTCAATCATAATTACTTAAAACTTTTTTCATTTTGACTAACCACAGGTTGGACAGCAGCTTTCATTTGTTGTTTTGTATTCATGGCCACATGGTTTTATGGTAGGACACATAATAGGCTCTTTCACAATACCAAAGCTCTCATTGGAGCAGTGGTATTTGGTACAGTTAAAGGTCCATGTTTGCCCAGGCTACAAAAGAAGAAGATCATTAGTGAAAGTTAGTAAATGCTAGTTAGTTTTGGTCATGAACACAAGTCTGCATGTTCAATCCTATGATGGAGTAGGACCCTGTTTACTGAACAAAGAAGTTACCCATGTACTATTTACATGTCGGCTTTCCGTATTTAATTACTAATAAATGACCTGTAATCAGGTAATTAAATTACAGTTACTTTTGAAAATGTTAACGATTACAAAGGGGATAACCTTTGAATATTTACACACATCCACATAAAGATTTAAATGATTTCTTTCCCAAATTGTCTGACCCCCTCTAAAATATGAACATCGGCCCTAGATTTCTCGATGCGGAAAACACGGCCTTGTTGTAATTCTCTACGCGGAATGTCCACGGACTTGCAACATTTGGCCGATAAATCAAAAGTAGGTCGTACACGTGAATCACAACGCTATATGGGCTGTAATATATCGCAGCAAAAGACAATATCTATCCTTCACTTTCTGCGTGTCTCGTGGAATCAGGACGGACTGTCATCGGAGAACCGGGACAAATTCCCGGGGCTTGGCAGCTGATTTTCCCGCGTTTTTAATATCATTGTTATTTATTTGCCTGCCGATGACTAAGCGATGTTTCCGCTTCAACATTACGATTAATAATCTCTTATAAATCTTGATCGGTTAGTCCGGATTGGAATTCACTTTGGCTTCGCGCAGGCTCCGCACCTGCGCCACATTGATTAGAGTAATCACTGCATAGATTTGAGTGGACTGTAGAAGCGCACAGGTGAGAAGAAGCTAATTAACTGTTCATGATTTCAGGTGCAGGTCCGTTTCATCTGTAAATATGCTATTGTAGTTTTGCCTTTGTTTACTTAATCAGTGGCAGCCCATTGCTCATCAGTCATCACACAAAACATGTATACTAAATACATCATTATCTACTGTAAAGTTCGTAGAATTTTCAGATAAATATCATATCGTTTATAATAGGTTTAGGGGGGCCTAGGCAGACACACCCCACCCTTACGGAAAGTAACACTGATTATACCTAACCAGTGTACCACCAATTCTTAACCATGTTTGGCTTACACTAACCATAGTTTTTAACCATGGAATTGTAATTAAAAATAAAGACAAATGGTTAATCCATTTGCCAAAAAACATAGCCCATGGTTAGGCCTACCCTACTGTCTTGTTAAACAAAATCCCCAAGCAATTGTTAGATGCAGTGTTTCCTGTATTTATTTCAAAAACTCAGTAAACTATTTCTTATTATTTTAAATCTGCATTGACCTTCAGATCAATCTCAAAATAAAAGGTGATACTAAAGTCTGATTTTGTGGTGGATGTGTTCACATTTTATCATCTTAATTCAAATGATAAAGGATTTTGAAAGTCTGACAGTAATCAGAGTACTACTGTAAGGTTAACCCTGCATGGTGTAAGTGTTTGAAAATGATTAACAGTTGCAAGTAAACATTCATTAGAAATTTAGAAAATTAATCAAAAAGGAATCAAAAGGAATCAGTTACATTACTTTAATAAAGTATTTAAAAAGTTACACTACTTATTACATTTTAAAAAGGGTAACTTGTAATCTGTAACCTATAACATTTCCAAAGTAACCTTCCCAACACTGGAATTCTAAAACCACAACTCCTACATTGCATATTGCTTTTGAAGAAATGTATCAGAATAGAGACATACCAATCGAGGTAATCCTCGGTCCAATGCAATCTACAAGGAGGGATTGATACAAAATCATCAAAAGAATGTCATCAGAGCATTTATCTAACAAAGAGTAAATTAAGTAACATTTCTTACCGCAGTTAGTTGTACATTTATCTATCGTTGAACTAACTAGATATGTGTTGTCAGGACAGAAACAACCTTCCATGAATGTTTTTTGACATTTTATGCCTTGGCAATTGTTCTCCACAAACTCATCATTGTATCTGGTATTTAAATGCAATAGAAGACTGTTACATAGCGTAATATCTGGAGCATTCAGTATTACATTTACTCCACACAAAGATGATGTTATGTCATGACTAGAGATTAGACCATTACCTTGTACTGCAGGTTTTTTCTATTTTAGGCCCACATGCCTTGTACACTTTGTGACTTGGGCACTTGTATTCTGTTATGGAAACCAACAATGAAAGAATTGAGTGCAACGTGCAACTGTATTTGGTATGTCTACCATGTCAACATAATGGCTTGCCACAGTTGAGGAGTATTAAAGTGGAATATTAAAATGATATGATGCCTTAAAAAATACTGAAATTCTCTGCTATAAAGTACTGCAATGGTGGGCTAATTCTGCTGGCTTACCACATAACCCTTTAAGGTCAGCTGAATTTTTCCAGTCCACACAGACAGACTCTAGGCCACATTGCTGTGCATAGGTCTCCAGGCTGATACACGCAACAGATTTATTTTTAAGGCTGCACACATCATATTTGCATGCATCATAATAGTTTCCATATGGAACGACCTTATGGCATGTTTCAAATAATCTGTGAAGAAAATGCAAAAGTGTTACTTTTAAAAGGAACAATAACTATTTTTCATAAGGGGGGGAGTGGAGCTGAAAAAAGACTTAAAAGGATAGTTTACCTTTACGTAAAAATTTTTGTTCCTGTCTGCAGTTTAGCACCAACCCTGATCAAACTCACCTGCTTGTTCAAGTGTTTGATTAGGGCTGGAGCTAAATTTTGCAGTGGTCCTTAAAGGAAAGTCCCCATGTGACTTTGTTGTGTTTTTTTGTTTTATAAAAGGTTAATTTTTTAAAGAATCTTTTCCAAAAATTAAGTTGAATGGGAATGGGTAATGCCACACCCACTGTTATTGTATGGTTTCAGAAAATAAGGAAAATAATGCTTAATTCCTATGGACCAATTTTATGATACAATTAACTTTGAATAGTAATTGTATGAAAAAGAGCAGGACATTTTTAAAAATGCCCCCTTTTGTGTTCAACAGAAGAAAAAAAATAATTTCAGGTTTGGGATGACAATATTTTCATTGTTTGGATGAAATGTTCTTTTAAAACACTGTAAAATGGTGACTTGAAGTATATGATGGTTTAATAATATAAAGTTTAATAGTGCTACTCAGTATTACAAGCAAACTACACATTACTGTATATCAAATTTTCTTATGATTAATTAGCTCTGTGCTAAAACCGAGTTAGCTGCCTTGCTACCTACTGCCTACAAGTAACAGTCATGCTGTGTCCCAGTGTGCCTACTTACAGTATACTACACCCTTAAAGTATACGGTGGTGTAATGTAACAAAGTAATAATACTTCGGTACAGTACTTAAGTATTTTTTGGGAGTATCTGTACTTTACTTGAGTTTTCTATTTCAGCCAACATTTACTCCACTACATTTCCAAATTAAAATATATTATTTTACTCCGATACATTTCCCCGAAGCATATTAATTACTTACTACAAAATAGTCAGAAGAACACGGACTGCAGGCAAGCAGGTTTGACGAATCAGTGGTCTGGCGTCTGCAAGTTAGACTCCTAAAAAAACACCTTTGCTCACGTGCAAACAAGTGCGTGCACAACCGCGGATGATTCATTTTCCACTCAATCCAGTCTGGCTGCATAACAGTAATCCTATCTGGTAAGTGTTGTTGTAATGATGTGCGATCTGACATTATCGAGTATATCACCAACGCACAAAAAAACAGATGTAATTTAGGCGTCTAAATTGTAGATGGCAAAAATGCTTCTGTATGCTTTTTATATTTACACAAAGAGTACAGTTTTTTTGCAGATATCAGCATGAACACATTTAAAAATCATTTTATACAAGTTCAGTAAAGTTAGCATTACTGACCTTACCATTTAGACATAATTTTGCTTGTTTTTGCTTTTTTTTGCCAACGAAAATAGTTACAAACTAAGATCACAGCACTGTTTTGCGTCTCTGAGCAATGGTGTTTACTTATTGAATGAAACAGCTTTTTGAATGAATCGGTTGAATAAAATGATTCAGTGATTCACTCATTAACACAGTCAAATGCTTTGTTCCTGAATGAATCAGCCGTTTTGAATGAATCGGTTGAATCTCAATGACTCACTCATTAACAGTCACTTGCTGTCACCTACTACTTGTGGTTTTAATTTCACATTTCGACAATTTTTTTCATGTTTAAAATCATTTCAAATATCAGTATTCAATGTTATGTTAAAAACCACATTATTTATCCATCTATAACTGCAGGTTAAATGCATCCATGTCCCCTTAAACTGTAAATACATCTAAATGCTATTTCTGATGCAGATTCCAGAAATGTTTTCTTATGTTGGAATGAAAGACACATTTTTATTTGCTTCTTTTCCATTTTGCATTTACTTGTACTTTTACTTTCAATACTAAGTACGTTTAATATTTCGTACTTAGTATAATAAATACACATACTTTAAGACTTTTTACCAAGTACTCTTCGAAAGCGGTGACTTCAACTTCTACCAAAATAATTTTCTGGTAAGATATCTGTACTTTTACTTGAGTATAGCTTTTAGGTACTTTATACACTACTGAAAGTATGTACTCTTTTGGTGAAGAAAAAGTACACACTTTTGAGTGTGTAGTAGAGGCAAGCTTTGGGACATACTACACTCTAAAAAATGCTGGGTTGTTTCAACACAACTTTGGGTCAAATATGGACTAACCCAAATTTTGGGTTAAAAATTTAATGTAAAAATTTAACCCAACTGTTGGGTTTCCTATTAACCCAAATTGGGTTGTTTTTAACCCAGCATTTTTTAGAGTGTAGCATGTCATACCCGACTGTTGTCTGTCACATAGTTACAGCATCCTGTCACTTTAAAACTGCCTTCATCAGCTTGTCACAGTTAACATCCTTCACATTTTATTTAACTTCCTACTGTATTGGACGACGTAAGTAGCATGTTATCTCAGCATGGGTGTTAATGGGGAGACCACTGCCATGATTTGATTATGCTGCATTATTTAAAATTAATGGCCAATGGAGGTTTATACCAGTTCACATTTGTTTGTATGCACTGAAGATCTACACAGATAACTTAAATACTATCTATATTTTTGTAAGCAGGTTGTAAATGCTGATTATTAGTAATCCAACTCTTTATCTAAACAGCCGTCGTTGCACACATCTGTCATGTTTGTAGTTTTAATGCTTTTATCGTGTTTGTCGTTTCTGCACTGAAATCCTTCTCCAAAGCACAATGGCTTATGGCATATTAGCCTTTAAGATGGCACAGATCCCACTTCAAAAATCTACCAAATATCGACCATCTGGACTTTAGCATACGCAATTTTCAACATACTAGTTTTAAGACACCCCTTTTCTAATCTCACTACTATTTAGAATGATAGTGGGACACAGGTCAGATCCTAGGCCTGCTTTTTCATTTTATTATGATTATGATTATGATTATTATTATATTCTTATTTTTGATTTATTGATTGATTGATTGAGGTGGTGGGGTGGTATAAAAAAAGTCCAACACAAGTAAATCTGAAATCAGCACATTGCTGGGAACAGTCAGGGGTCCCCACTAGCAAAATGTCTTGATAAACTGCTAAATGTGGCTAAAAGAATGTATCTTAGGAGGCAGCATGATTATATACTTTCTGGAACAGTCAGAAGCTTTCCTGTGATGTCTATATAGACAACTTGCTTCAGTAAGTTATGCAACAGAACAATTTTGCTGTTATTATTAGGTTTTGAAAGGTTAAAGCATTGGATTTGTCTTACTTGTCCTTGATGAGTTCACAGGCATTGTACATTTCTATTGTACAACTTGGCTGACTTGGAGGTACATTAGGAGGAGGATTGCATCCTGGAGGTACCATCCAAAACTGTGCCATGTGCTCACAAGATTTGTCAATTGTTCCGTTAGGGAGTCTGCAGTCATTTGCTGTGCTATTGTCACAATACCCTTAAAAATGTCAACCGCATAAAAAAAAAATAATAATACAAAATGGAGAAACATTAGATATGCAGCTGAAAAAGTTAAACTAGCTATTTAATTAGAAAAAAAAACTTCAATTATACTAGATCAGGTTGCAGACACCAAGTCACCAGATAATTTGAATAAACAAATAAACATTCAGGCAGAGTTTTGATATACTGATCTTTTAGTAAAGGTCCAACAGACAGATAAAAACTAATTTATTTATCATTATCATTTTATGCCAAGAGATATCAGATCTGTACTCACCACATTGTCCCTCAGTATTACCATGGAAGTAAGAGAATGGGAGTTTGACAGAAACACCTTGATTACTGACTAAAATCTCAGCTTTAATATCAGATACATTCACAAGCACTGTAATGGCAGTAGTGGTGATGATTATATTTCCCAGTTGGATTGTTGGCTTCATCACAACATCGTTAACATAAACCTGTGGGAAACAAGGCATTTTGGAGTCATGATGAAAATCATGCACTAGAATACTATGTTATTTTGCAATGTGCCATGAACAACACGAGGGCACTGGTTCTCAACTGGTGGGTCGCAGTCCATTAAATTGATCTCAAGTCTATTTTGACAGTTGTGGACAGCAGAGAATAACAATGCTAAATGATGTGCAACTATGCACATCCATATTATGCATAATTAGGAAAGCAAACTAAGCAACTTTACCACATTTAAAAGGCAGGAGAAATGCTTTTCCAAATACGGCTGATGCTAACATGGATGTTATGTGACCTACCTTCATTGTTGATGAAGGTTGGTCATTCATGAGAAAAATTTTGCAAGGTAAAAGAAAATACTTCCCATTACATCATTACATTAAATATGGTTCAAATTAAATGAGAATACACATGGCTTGTGTGTTCCATTGCATTTTATGCAGTGAACAACTGGCTGCTAAGTGTACAAAACCAACTAATCTCAAGAGATATTTAGGGATGATGACTATGTCTCCCTGTTACATTTTTGACAATGGTACACAATTTTGGTACAGTGTTTTGTCGCCACTTGATGGAAAATCTGGACATTAAAAAAAAAGAATCACTGATCTAGAGCAAGATATGTTTTACATTTTGTTTGTGAATAGATTTGTGTGAAAGTCGTGACACTCACCTGGACCACTTTAGTGTTGCTTGTTAGCTTGATTTTATAAGATTTGTAGTTCACAATCACATACTCAGGGCAGGCTAAATTTTTTTTTTCATCACAATAATAGTTTTTAGCATGGACACTGATATTGTATCTTGGAATGATTTCTTGGAACAAAACATAAGTGCAATTTCCCTGGAAAGTGTAATATTTTCCATCAAAGGTTTGGTAATGAGGGTCCCCCCAGCTGGTGCATCTACCTTTTGTATTAGAAAAAGATTTAAAACAAAGTTAAATACAATGCATTTCCAATGCATATAGGTATTTCATTTAAATTACCATTAGGAATAATATTAATAATATACCAATTTCATGGTTTAAACTCACAAGGACACTCATACTTGGAACAGCACCCGTTGTTATAATAGACTTTCTCAGGTGAATGTCCATTGACACAGTCAGGTATGATTGCATCTGTTGGCTTACACTGTATAGGGATTGAGATGCTTAATTAAAAGTGTACTAAAACAACAACAACAACAAAAACTTAATAAGCTTAAATCTTTTTTTTATTTTTTAAATAAACTTAATAAAACTTTTTTTTAAAAGTTGACTAAACGGTGCTGAGAAAGGGCATGATTTCAGCTCTCATTCATGTCTAAAGCCCAAAAGGGTGTAGAACGAGCTACACACTGGAAACAGGGTTAGGGATGTGTCCTAAATACTGGCAGTAGAAAGCACCACTAATGGCTCGTTTCCACCGAGCGGTACAGTTCAGTACAGTATGGAACGGTACTCAATTAATCGTCCGTTTCCATTGTCAGAATTTTGAATGGTACCACATCCAACACCTTACCGTACCCTTTTTGGGGGGGGGGGGACCCTTTCTGTTGGGGTACCTAGCACAGAAACGGGTACCAAAGTGTGGCGCTAACTCACCGCGAAAGTGTGATATGGTTGACTAGAATCGTTACTTTTGTGTGATACAAGGGAATAAAGCTTCTCCTTCACATTCTGCTCTGCTGTCCATGAGTGTTGGGCTTATTTACATCAGAGTGCACAAACACAAAAAAAATATAACTGTGTATTTTATAATTTTATATTTTCACAGACAAAAGCCGTTTCTCAATATGCATTCTGGTCTGTTCTTGTTGACTTGTGAAACGTCATTGCCCAAAAACCCTCAAAATATTACTGTTATTGTGTCATGAAATGTAGTTTTTAAAGTATTTCAGGCGAGAATGTAGTTTTTTAAAACTCAAACCTGCGGTTTATTTATAAAAACAGCGCCTATTTGAAAATGTGCTTAGCCGATTTCGGAGACGGGAGCTCCACGCGATCAGCCCAGTGCTCAGTATCCGCATATACAGCATTAGCTCGGCCAGTTCTTCTGGAATTTGCCACTGGCTCTGATTTCTCTATAGTGGTTAAACATGAGATACAATTCGTTTTGGGTATATTTAACAGGCATTTGTGGTCTCATGAATCTATTATTTGTTCCTGGTCATATCGTTTTGGCTGAGCACAAAGTTATATTTAACTATTTATTTTGAACTTTACCGTAGTGCTGACTTTGTAGCATACGTTTGACTAAATTGTTTGCTTTTGTATTTATTTCCTTTTATAAAAGCCTCTTATACTTTGTACTTATACTTTTATAATGTGTAGGATCTCTGTCTTCGCACGGACCCACTTACACCATTGAATCCACACATGAAACAAACACAGTCTATTAAGACAAACTGAGGCACTCCTCTGCAACCAGCTGCGGTCATAAAACTCATGCAGGGTCAGTGAAGTGTTGAAGCAGTTCCTGTCCTATTTAGCGTATCTCTCAAGAGACTCTAATAAAAGACAGTGCTTAAACAGTGCTTAAAAGTGTTTTACGGGCTTTCAAGGACCAGATGTGTGATACCCATGACCATTTAACACATAAATTGCTAAATCTGATAAACAGAAAGCGACAGATTAAGAGCTACCATTCCGGGAGAAGAATGGCAGACACACAACTCGTGACATGGGCATTACCTCAGGACACCTCCCCTTTCCCCCTGCATTCCAAGACAAAGGACACGAACTCACACAGACTATTCATTGAAAACTATTGAAAGTATCGGAGCAATAGATTCACAAATAATATGTTGTATGTCTTGTACATATACATGCTTGATGTGTTCATTTAAGCGGTGCAATTAATCAGTGTTTATTACCCTTTTGAGGAAATAAGGCCTTTAATATGTGTGTAAAATATGTGAGTTTAGTATTGAACGGAAACTTGTGATGATTGCAGAATTTTGAAATAAGTGAAAAGCTGTTATTTCGAAACAGTATGTGTTGTACGACACTATATAGAAGTTATTACAAAACCTGCAAATCTTCATTTCCCCACATGATAAATTGAAGCATTATGGTAATGTATGCAAGCTCCGCCTTGCAGCAAGTCAATTGGAAGGTTGCGTCGTGGGACGGACTTATGCAGCGGAGCAAAAACCCAATGCAGGACAGATTTGCTTGCTTCTCGCCTGTCGCCGTGTTAAGAGCATTCCCAACTTGTGCTCCCATGCTTACCATCAAAGCGATAGTTTATCCAAAACTCAAACACTTCAGAGAAACACGACCTTCAAAGAACTTAACGCAAACTCAGACTGTAACAAAACTGCTGAAACCTCCACATCATAAAGAAGCCAACCAATCTCTTGAGGGCTTTTCCAAAAGAACGTCATTCCGACGTCACCTCAGCTCCAATCATTCAAGGGCTTTCTCAGCAGACCATCCATGAAACCAACATAATGCATACAAACAATCTTATCTCTGCTGAACTGTTTCGAGCTATTTAGCGTACATTAAGACAAATTCCTGCTTTGTTGAGTCTCTCAGGTGAATTTTAATCACTTGTGAAAACGAGTTGGAACTTTGAACGTCATGCAACTCCGTGTGTGTGTGTATGTTTGTGAGTTTTAGCCTAGTTTTGATGTAATCTGGAATCGGCCATAAAATTCAGGTTTCATTTTATAAGAAAGCTTGTTTGTGATCATATAATTTCAAGGTTAAACTGTGTGCCAAAAAATCCCTTGCGTGCTGCCTAGCTCGTATCTTAACCTATAATTCCCTCTCTAAGCTTACAATATCATAATTGTGTGACCGTGGCCCGAAAACACATATTTAATTTTGTTAAAATAACGAAATCACCGGCTCGCTGGGACGCCCTTTGTTTAAGTGTAACTATCAAATTTAGATCAGTTCTAATCAGTTGAATTGGCGCCTTCATATCTAGTCCTCTCAAAACCTGAATTAATAATAATAATTAATTCCCTTATACAATTAATGAGTTAATTTCATTACAAATGGCTATTATTGTTCAATAAAACTGACAAAAAAGAGACAGAGTTGTGCTTATTGTCACGCTTTATCATCGATCGCTACTTTCCAGCATACACCACGCCTATCAAGTAAGGGTACTGATGGCAGTGGAAACGCAAGCTGGATAAGGGTGTTCGGTCCCGAATCGTACTGTACTGTACTGTCCTGGCCCGTACCGCTCGATGGAAACAAGCCATAATACTTTAAAACTAATAAATGTTAGGCCAATACTTAGCCCAATAGTACATGATGTGCATTTCTTTTCTGATTTGGTTACCTTTTGGGAACATGGGGTAGGATTACTGCTGGTTGTAGGTGTAGATGTACTGTTTACTATCTGAGGTCCAGGTGATGTGGAGTTGGGTGGTGGCTCTGTGTGCACAGTGAACTTGGTTGAAGAAATAATAGTAGATGATGTTGATGGTACTGTAGTCCATGCAGTGGAGATTGTGGTTGATGTCTCTGACACCGTAGGTTTTGTTAAAACAGTTACAGAATGTGTTATTTGTGTAGATGTAGTTATTAAAGTAGTTGTTGTAGTAGTGGAAGTGGTTGTAGGTGTCTCTGTTGAAGTTGGTGTTGTAGGAGTTGCAGAAGGTATTGTTTCTGTCTCGGTAGATGTTGTTGTAACAGTAGTTGTTGTAGTAATGGAAGTGGTTGCAGGTGTCTCTGTTGATGTTGATATTGTAGGAGTTGTAGGTAGTGTTCCTGTCTTTGTGGATGTTGTAGTTGTAGTAGTGGAAGTGGTTGTAGGTGTCTCTGTTGACGTTGGTGTTGTAGGAGTTGCAGAAGGTGTTGTTCCTGTCTCTGTAGATGTTGTTGTTGTTGTAATAGTAGTTGTTGTAGTAGTGGAAGTGGTTGTAGGTGTCTCTGTTGTTGATGTTGGTGTTGTAGGAGTTGTAGGTAGTGTTCCTGTCTTTGTGGATGTTGTAGTTGTAGTAGTGGAAGTGGTTGAAGGTGTCTCTGTTGACGTTGTTGTTGTAGAAGGTGTTGTTTCTGTCTCTGTGGATGTTGTTGTAGTAGTAGTTGTTGTAGTAGTGGATGGTGTAGGTGTCCACTGTTGAGTGTTGGGGGGGGGGGGGGGGTTGTAGAAGTGTTCGTTTTCTGTCTCTGTATATGTTGTTGATACAGTAGTTATTGTAGTGGTGGACGTGGTTGCAGGTGTCTCTGTTGATGTTGATATTGTAGGAGTTGCAGAAGGTGTTGTTTCTGTCTCTGTAGATGGTGTTGTTACAGTAGTTGTTGTAGTAATGGAAGTGGTTGTAGGTGTCTCTGTTGATGTTGGTGTTATAGGAGTTGTAGGTGGTGTTCCTGTCTCTGTGGATGTTGTTGTAGTAGTGGAAGTGGTTGTAGGTGTTTCCATTGTTGATGTTGTTGTTGTAGAAGGTGTTGTTTCTGTCTCTGTAGATGTTGTTACAGTAGATGTTGTAGTCGAAATAGAGGGTGGAGGACAGCAACATACACGTATTTCATAGTTGAAACAAATTGGTATCATATGACCTACATTTTCTTTATTTGAACACAACAGGCCATAAGATGTATTGCAATGCACGGTTTGCTGCAACTCGCTCAAGGGTGTATTTGGATAATCCACTGCTCTGCATTCAATTTCTTCTACTTTCTGACAGCTCATGTTTTGAAAAGGCAACAAAGCATCAATGGGTTCGGTTTCCAGTCCTTTGGGTTCTTCACTGGGTCGGCTGTTGTCCCCAAAGAAAGGAACCAAGGGAAATAAAGAAAAAAAGACCAGTTCGACCACTTACAACCATAGGTGGGGTTACAAGATATTGTAGGTGTTGTTGTTGTTACAGTAGTTGTTATAGTGGTGGAAGTGGTTGTAGGTGTCTTTGTTGATGTTGGGGTTGTAGGAGTTGTAGGAGGTGTTGTTTCTGTCTCTGTAGATGTTGTTTTTACAGTAGTTGTTGTAGTGGTGGAAGTGGTTGTAGGTGTCTCTGTTGATGTTGTAGGAGTTGTAGGTAGTGTTCCTGTCTTTGTGGATGTTGTAGTTGTAGTAGTGGAAGTGGTTGTAGGTGTCTCTGTTGACGTTGTTGTTGTAGAAGGTGTTGTTTCTGTCTCTGTAGATGTTGTTGTTACAGTAGTTGTTGAAGTGATGAAAGTGGTTGTTGGTATCTCTGTTGTTGTTGTTGTAGAAGGTGTTGTTTCTGTCTCTGTAGATGTTGTTGTTACAGTAGTTGTTGTAGTAGTGGAAGTGGTTGTAGGTGTCTCTGTTGATGTTGGTGTTGTAGGTAGTGTTCCTGTCTTTGTGGATGTTGTAGTTGTAGTAGTGGAATGGTTAGTGTTTTCCGTTTGTTGATGTTGTTGTTGTAGAAGGTGTTGTTTCTGTTTCTGTCTCTGTAGATGTTGCTACAGTAGATGTTGTAGTCGGGATAGAGGATGGAGGACAGCAACATACACGTATTTCATAGTTGAAACAAATTGGTATCATATGACCTACATTTTCTTTATTTGAACACAACAGGCCATAAGATTTATTGCAATGCACGGTTTGCTGCAACTCGCTCAAGGGTGTATTTGGATAATCCACTGCTCTGCATTCAATTTCCTCTACGTTCTGACAGCTCATGTTTTGAAAAGGCAACAAAGCATCAATGGGTTCGGTTTCCAGTCCTTTGGGTTCTTCACTGGGTCGGCTGTTGTCCGACCAGTTCGACCACTTACATCCATAGGTGGGGTTACAAGATATTGTAGGTGTTGTTGTTGTTACAGTAGTTGTTACAGTGGTGGAAGTGGTTGTAGGTGTCTCTGTTGATGTTGGTGTTGTAGTAGTGGAAGTGGTTGTAGGTGTCTCTGTTGAAGTTGGTGTTGTAGGTCGTGTTGTTCCTGTCTCTGTAGATGCTGTTGTTGTAGTAGTGGAAGTGGTTGTAGGTGTCTCTGTTGAAGTTGGTGTTGTAGGTCGTGTTGTTCCTGTCTCTGTAGATGTTGTTGTTGTAGTAGTGGAAGTGGTTGTAGGTGTCTCTGTTGAAGTTGGTGTTGTAGGTCGTGTTGTTCCTGTCTCTGTAGATGTTGTTGTTGTAGTAGTGGAAGTGGTTGTAGGTGTCTCTGTTGAAGTTGGTGTTGTAGGTCGTGTTGTTTCTGTCTCTGTAGATGTTGTTACAGTAGATGTTGTAGTCGAAATAGAGGGTGGAGGACAGCAACATACACGTATTTCATAGTTGAAACAAATTGGTATCATATGACCTACATTTTCTTTATTTGAACACAACAGGCCATAAGATGTATTGCAATGCACGGTTTGCTGCAACTCTCTCAAGGGTGTATTTGGATAATCCACTGCTCTGCATTCAATTTCCTCT
>JADLZN010004034.1:111180-298300 GCA_018155175.1 Sinocyclocheilus anophthalmus | reverse complement strand
CAGCGCATTAGATTAGAACTGCGATTAACTTACCTGTACAATAAGCTGTTTTAAAACGTGCATTCTCCCGTTCAGTTTTCGAGCATCCAGTAATATAATCGCACATGTCTTGTGGAGCGCTTTCAGGGTATGCATTTATTTGTCATTTGAACTGTTTGGAAACAGAGCGTAAATGTGGAAGTCCTTCAAAGATTTCTTATCCTGTTGCGCCCTCTATAGGACCAGCGACTAGTCGACGTCAAGCTTAAAGCGTCATGGCAGAGCATTGAAGTCGATTAGTCGGTGCAACCCCTAGTTTGCACTGAAAAGAATACTTTAATAACAGGGGTGTTAAATACCCCATAGTGTAAAATTTAAACAACAATAGCAAGTGTAACACTTTACACTCGGAGTGTAATTTTTCTACACTGTAAGGTGCTATATTAACACTAAAAATTCAACACTATGAACGGTGTACTTTTAACACTAGACAGATTGGGACCATATATGATCTTTAGTAGTGTTAAAATCGACACTGCGTTTTTTACTGTGCACTGCAGTAAAGTTAGTTTGCGGTTTGATATTCAGATTTATTTTGGCTAAAAAATACCCAGTGCGCTGTCATAGACATGCAAATAATACTGGATATCATTCTCCATGATTTGTGAATTCAGGTGACACTGTCCTTCGGGCCGAAATCAGGTTTTTTTTTTCGTAGCGACTCAATTTTATAATGCCTATAGCTCCAAAAGTTGAACACTTAGAGGAATGAAACTGGTGTCATCTTCACCAGCTTGATCTGTGAATTTTTTCACAGCAAAGCTCTTGTCCGTAAACCCCTTGGTAAGTCCGCAAAGGAATGTGAAAGAAAGGTGTTCTTCATGTTTAACGTCTATTACCAATAAACACGCAGACTACTGGAATACAACAACATTGTTTTAGGTTGAGCTCGATTTATGAAAACTTTCACAATCGCATTTTATCGCGTGGCCGTGTTTCTCTTTGCTCTGCCCCCCGTTTTTTGTATAATATTGTCATACGGTGCTGTTCCAATGAATAACGGTTTCCAATTCATTAGGTAAATGAGTTTATACACATATACACTTGTACACTTTGTTTGATAAGAAAGTTTTGGTTGTTGTACCTTTCCTTGAGTACTTGGCTTCAATATTCTGATTTGCGAAAGTTTCACAGTATAGCTTTTGTCAGTTAACCCTTTCTTGATTCCTTAACTATTCTGATCTGAAAAATTTCACAGTGCAGTGTTGGTCAGTTAACCCTTCCCTGATTCATTGAAATCACTTTTTTGATTTGTGAAAACGTTTACAGTTCAGTTTGGGTCAGCTGACCCTTTCCTGAGTCAGTAACATCACTATTCTGATCTGTGAAAACTTTCACAGTTCACTACGGGTCAGCTGACCCTTTCCTGAGTCATATACATCACTCAGGAACAGAGGTGTAAAGAGTACCTAAAAACCATACTTGAGTAAAAGTACAGATACCTTAAAGTGAAAATTACTCCACTACAATTCACCAATTCCAAAACAACTTGAGTAAAAATCTTAGAGTATCTGATTTTAACAGTAATTAAGTATTTAGTATTTTACTTATACTAAATATAGGTTTTTTGCTCAAAGATGCACTAGTCAACGAGACATGCCAGTGAAAAACTGTAACGTTGTGGAGAAGCTGCGGAAAACAGGCAGAGGCAAGGATCTATGTGCTGGTATTTCATGGAAATACTAGAACAAACAATAAAGCAAAAACCAAAGAGAACAAAGAACAGAATGATGGGCAAGCAGGCAACCATTACACTGAACAACTCACAAGGAACTAAAGAAACTAGGGCTATATATACACACAGGGGCTAACAAGCTTAACAAGATAAGACACCTGGGGAGACTAATCAAGGGGAACTAATGAACAAACGGACTACAAACTGACTACGAATACCACGGGAGACAGGAAGTGACATAAGTCCAGGGCAAGGCACAGAGAGCATAAAAAAAACAAGAGAGTTGTTTGTGAGGAGAGCAATCACGTTTATTTTTTAAAACCAAAATAAAACTGAACACCTCAAAATTGGAAAAAAAAAAACCAAAAAACAATGAAAAAGGTCTCTTCAGTATAACGGATACATAAAATAATGTTAAGTAAAATTAAAAAGCCGAAGCCTTCTTTTTACCAGGCTGTGCTGGTTTGGGCCTCATTGCCGGCTGCAGTCATGTCCTCATCTCGTATATAAAACACCTGTGATTCACAAATACTTGCTAAGGAACTCGCATTCACAGAAAGTAGCCTTGTTGACAAGTTTGGGTGATTAAGGGCAAAACGCACAAGATGCAGTTCTTTCAGTGACCTGTAATAGGCAGTATCGGGTATTTTGTAGCAGAAATAAGCTGCTGCAGAAAAAGCTAGGTCCATGCAAAATGTAATGTGTAATTTTAATACTCATTTCAAATGTAGTGGAGTAAAGAGTACAGATACTCATTCAGAAATGTAGTGGAGTAAAGTGTAAAAGTTGCTAATATCTTTGATACTCAGTACAACTACAAAGTACCCAAAAATATACTTAAGTATGACGAGCACAGAGAAAATAAAAGCTTTACTGAGTTTGAAATTGAGGTCCTGCTGGCGGAGGTAGAGGTTCGTGCGGGGACGCTTTTTATTTAATAATGTGTAATTATTCTGTGGACAAACAATGTGTGTGTGGTAATTTTTTTTTCTATTGACTATTATCAAAATTAGGCCACTATTTCTAGAAACAACAGATATAATAATAACAATAATAATAATAAATATAGCTGCAAGCAGCAATTACCGGGGTTCAAGCACATGAAGGCATTTAAGGTGGTATATTTTAGGGTCCAGGCCAACCTGGATGTATGGCTGACAGTAAAACATATCCAAAATGGAGAATAGGCTCACAGACACAGACACACACACACACACACACAATGAAATGAAATGGTCAAACTACTATATTATACTTAATAACCCATACACTTTGAGACACATAAAGACACACACAGACACAGACATAAATTCACACACATTTTGTTGCAGATATAGATATTTGTAGATATAGATATTAGTAATAGTTTTTTCAAAATTATAGCGCCACCAAGTGGCAGAGCTACGCAATTTTTTTTGATTTGACCAAAGTTTTAGTGAAGTTTGGTGAAGATATCTTATTTCGTTCAAGAGTTATAGCCTTTTTCGTAAAATTGGTCCTCGACTTTTGAACGTTTTGGCGCCCCATTGCAACAGTGAGTCGAAATTTCAACTTTTTTTTAATAATTTTTGATATTCACTGTCCAGAGAATATTCCTGCAGTGGTTTGGTTCCGATCGGGCAAAAAACCTAAGAATAGTTCGCAAAAGTAGGTTTTGGTCATAACTCAAAGTTTCTTGAACAAACGCGACCTCCTAGACCCCAAAATTAGAGTACCATTTATAATTCACCTTGACCCAAGGATTCCAAAATTGGAGTCTACGGCAAGCGGTTTAGGAGTTATTAGCACTTTTGCGTTGTTTATTGCTGTAGCGCCCCTTATTGGCCGATTGGGCTGAGACTTTGATAGGTTCTCCCCAAATTGAGCTTTACGATCTGGCCAAGTTTCAAGTTTCTAGGCCTTACGGTTTGGTCTGCACAATCAGTTTTACGGCGGAAAAGTAATAATAAAAATCCTTACAATTACAATAGGGTTTTAGCACTGCGTGCTTGAACCCCTAATAATACTAGTAGTAGAAGTAGTAGTAGTAGTATAGTAGGCCTAGTAGTAAGTATAAAACAATTAGGTTTCCAAAAGTAAGAATAAACTACGAATTGAAGTAACATTTTCAGTCATCTTATAAAAAGTGAGCCATCCTACTTTTAAAATCACTTGCTATGACAACTAATAAAACGTTTAATATTACGAAATTCTTGCAAAACTTAAAAAAAAAACTAGGATGCACCCATACGATACTGGTATCGGTATCGGGCCCGATACTGAGCTTCTGTACTCGTAAAAATGCCCCAATACCAAAAGCTGATACCAAACAGCTTGTGAATAGAGCTGTGTCCAGAAAAAAAACACTGAAAACAGAACAACAGATTATACTGGAGTTTATTAGAGATTAAGGATGTCTATGGGAGTGACATTGTAAGTAATTTAATATATTTTTATTAGTATGTTTAAACATCAATATTCACGCCTGTATAGCAATATTTGCCCGGCTTATAAGCATACGCGCTGAGTGTATTGGGCTGCAACATATGCGCGAGCTGTCGAGTGAATATCTCACAGACCTCACTGCAAAGTTTGTAGTTTCGTTGGAAGGCAAAAGCAAGTAGTAAACAATGCACAAGTTACTACAATTTATTTGACGGGTAAAGAAAGCGAGAGAGAGAGAGAGAGTGTTCCGAGAGCCGCACTTTCTGTGGCAGAGCCTTGATTGCTGTTCGCATCCACTTAGCTTTACTTTTGGATAAACTAAATCGTACATATTAAAACAAACCAAACTATAGGGGCAGTGGGTTCAACTATAAACATCATTTGACGTTGAAAAAGTGACGTGACATGTGGCCAAGTATGTGACCCATACTCGGAATTAGTGCTCTTCATTTATCCCATCCTAAGTGCACACAAACGGCAGTGAACACATACACCGTGAACACACACCCGGATCAGTGGGCAGCCATTTATGCTGCGGCACCCAGGGAGCAGTTGGTGGTTTGGTGCCTTACTCAAGGTCACCTCAGTCGTGGTATTGAAGGTGGGAGAGAAAGCGCTGTACGTTCACTTCCCCCACCTACAATCCCTGCCAGTGCAAGACCCGAACCCACAACCTTTGGGTTACGAGACCAACTCTCTAACCATTAGGCCACAACTTCCCACAACAGAGGTTTACTGTTAAAATTCAGCATACACAACTTTATTTAAAGCAGAAGTGAAACTAGCAGACTGTGTGAAATGCGCTATAGGCTTTAAGTGTCTCTCTCATTCTGCACCAACACAAACGTGTGCGCACTGCGTATGTTTAGCTTGCTTTAAGGCCAAAGTATACTTCGGTTTTTACTCGTACGCGAGGGTCCGTGTACACTGTGCGTGACGCAAATTACATCACCAAAATAGTAGCGTGCACTCATATAATGTATAACGAGTGGTTCCCTGCATTATTTTAGGAAAACGTTTTGTGATTACAGTATATTGAGCTGCTGCAATGGAGCAGCTCTATGTGCCTTAAAATGGAACTTGACAAGTAACAAAAGCTTATCATACATTCTAACAGTATGATTAGTTGGAAACAACTGAAGTACTTATACTGTTTTTGGCTAAAATGAATCCAACTACAGGATTCCCCATAGTATTATTTATTATTTTTGTTTCTGTACCCAATATTAAAAAAAAAAAAAATTACAAATGCTGTGAAAATACAGGTATCGGTATCGGCGAGTACCAAAAATTAAAGTATCGGTATTGGACTCATTCTGAAAAAAGTGGTATCGGTGCATCCCTAAAAAAACATTATTGAAAGAAAAATTGGACGTTTCATATCATAATAAAATAAATTATTACACAATTATGGTCTCCGGTCTGAAAAAACCCTGCATTTGACTTGGCATTTCTTTATATTTACACTGTTTACTAATGCTGCTCAAATGTGCCATTAATGTACTGACACAAAAATATGTAGTGTATTTTATACATGTATAATTGATGTAAATGACAAAAACAAAGTTTTAAGGCTGATGTCTCTATTCATTTTCACAGAAGCAAAGCAGCAGATGTTATAAATAAAATTAACAATGTTATTGAATAGAATATATTAAAACCGTTATTGCACGACATAGACCTATTCTTATAGGCTACACAGACAAAACAGTCAGAGATGCATTTATGCATTTTTTTCTATTTTACACATTAGTAGTAAATCAAGACTTCCCAAGTTCTCTTGTAAAATAAAATAATAAAAAAACAAGATGGAATAAACTGTGTACAGAAAGCGAGTACAGAACTCTCAACATTAGGTTACTAAAAAGGTCAGTTTAATCTTGCAAAAACTCCAGTTAATAAAAAATCTGACTACACTGCACAATTAATCTCTTACACTGCATCTTTGTTGTTTATGATGAATTCGGTGCTTGCACGTACACCGCTTTTATTATTATTGCAGCTTAGATGTTCAAATAGCTGCAGTACTCCGACTTAGCCCCAAGGAAAAGTGCGTATGCCTGCTCAGACCCTGACATGGCGGTAAGTACTTTTCCACGTCAAAGACAGTTTTTCATAAATGTGAACGTTGCCCGGGGATTTACGGACGCACACACTAAATCAAATCTGTGCTACGACATTTTATAATGAGGGGCCCTGGATGTCTCACATTTGTCTCCTTTAAAGCTTTAGAAGAGATCTCAACAGCATCACACATTGTGCTCAGATATTTCTCCTTAGCTAGATACTGGATCTCTCACATTTGTCTCTTTTAAAGCTTCAGAAAAGATCTCAACAACATCACACACTATGCTCAGATTTTTCTCATTAGCTAAAATAATCTGGGGGTTCAAAATCTGGTCCCCTGTCAGCTTTTAGAAGGATCTCAACAACTTTACAAAGTGTGCATCAAGTGAGGTATTTGAAAGGCACTAAATAAAGGGGGGGGTGGTCATAAATTCAGAGTTAAAGGCTATATTGAGAGAGAAATTATGCAGAAATTAGGATAATGTTACTTTTTATAGGACAAGGTTTATTAGGCACATCATTTGTTGTTGGAAATAATAATGTACCCGATGCCTTAATCAAAACTGATTTACAGAAAATGTAACTCTGGAGCTTTCTTTGCTGAAAGGCACATAAATGGCTTATGGCTCAGTCTTGATTATTAATTGACTAATTTTATTATTAATACATATTATATGGAAGAAAAGTTTGAGATCATATTGAGGCATTTGACTTGGTGCACACTTTGTAAAGTTATTGAGATACCTTCTGAAATTTAGAGGAGACAAATGTGAGAGCTCCTGAATCTCTAGCTAAGGAGAAATATCTGAGCAAAATGTGTGATTTTTGATGATCTTACACAAATTTAGCAAATACATTCATTATAAACTTTCCATTGAAAAACAGCGATCTATAGTTGATGCTTGAGGCTTAGACCTTTAAAATGATATATAGTTTGTCAAGATTAATCATGTCCCTTTTCATTTAATCTATTCGTAAACACTGACATGTGCAAACAAAGAGCGTTCAGTGCACTGGCGTCCAGGTACGGGTTAACAGGTTAAGGTCATGTCACAGCATCTCAATTGGATTTAAGCCCGGACATTGACTTGGCCACTCCAAAACCTTAATTTAGTTTTTCTTGAGCTATTCAGAGGTGAACTTGTTAGTGTGTTTGGGATCATTGTCCTGCTGCATAATCTAAGTGCGCTTGAGCTTGAGGTCACCAACTGACGATCGTACATTCTCCTTCAGGATTTTCTGATAAAGAGCAGAATTCATGGTTCAGTCGTCCAGGTCCTGAAGATGCAAAGCAGCCCCAAACCATCACACTACCACCACCATGTTTGACTGTTGGTATGATGTTCTTTTTATGAAATAAAAAGCCTTTCTTCTTGTTGAATCATGAACACTGACCTTAACTGAGGCAAGTGAGGCCTGCAGTTCTTTAGCCTAAGTAACCTAATGTTAGTGTAATCTGTTAATAACGCACATAATAAACACGTCTTTTTAGCACGTAAAATAATGGGTGTCATGGAATGAAATGTTTTTTTTTAATATATGACAGAAACTGTATTTAAATTGATCATAATCTATTAAAAACATTGTAAGTTAGGCCTATTAATTGTAATGATTTCATTTCCATGGTTATTCAAGCAACGAATAAATTATATAGAGAAAGCAAGCAAAGAACACAGTATTAACTGAGCTTTTTGAAACTCCGAATCAGTTAAACCATAGAGTCGCAAAATGATTCGAAGCGTTTCAATCGTATCGTGAATCATTTGATTTAGATTTAGGGACCTCGGAGCGAGATCGCAGGATGTTTTGCATAAACCAGAGGGGGAAATATATGAAGAGTTTGGTTCCAAAACAAAAAATATTTGAGTTTCCGCCAAAATCAGTATTGTATCTGGACGGTATTGAAAAGTTCATTTTTCATTTTACTCAAAATGCGATATCCGCCAAGTTATTCTGTCATGTTTTCTCCCTTTCTTTCCAAACCGCGAAAAACGCCAGTCTCCCTTCTCTGCATAATGCAATGTATACGCTCAACCAATCACATTGCACCATTCCATGCACTGTAAACAGTAACAACCAATCACAGCGCACCATTCCACGCACTCTAGACAGTAATGGCGGTGCTTTGAATACACCCAGCTTCCTAGTTTTCCTCATCTATTTTGTACTTTGTGATCAACAAAATAGCAAAAAAATTAGGGCTGCACGATTGTCATGCCCATCTTGTCCCAGTAAAGCCGTTCTGTATTAATACTTAATTCCTTGCCATCACGTGCTTTCAGATGGATACACAGAGTCGTAGATCACTGACAAGCTATGCTATATTGCGTTCATAATTGCAGATGAGTCGCATTAGATTATGAACACGATATTGCGTAGCTTGTCAGTGTAAGTGTTTTTATTAATGCCATTTATGTTTTTGTTAATACAATTTATGTGGTCTAATGTGATATTGTTGTTCATTTTCTTGTTTATGATGACATTTATTCTTATTGCTGTAATTAATGTAAGCATTAACAAGAGACACATTTTGAATGTATTTTTTAGTCCAGTGCCTGTATATAAGATTAGTAGTGACCAAGTTCAGAGGCTGTCATATGAGGATTTACCATATTGTGTATTTTCAATAGTTTCAATATAAAAAATAACTTTTATATTAATTCAATGGATTTATTGCATTTTGGAAAAAAAAAAACGTGTCATGGATTTATAGCATTTTGGGGAAAAAATACTAAATGTTTAATAAGTCTATATAGTTTTTATTAGGGACGCACAGATATTGAAATTTTGGCCGATACCGATAACCGATTTTTCTTTATTTTTGAAAGCCGATAACCTATATGTTGGCCGATAAATCTATATCCAATTTTTTATATACTTTTTGAGAGCCCGATTACAAAAAAAGGTCTCATCATTAAAAGCCACATCCAAAACACTTCAACAGAAGCATCCTAGTTTGAACGGTGTACGTTTTAAAAATATTTTTTACTCTCCCATTACCAAATTTAGTCATTAAAAAGTCTTACAAATAAATAAAATACTGCATAAACATAAATATTATGTTAAAATTTATTTGCAAACAAGTCACTGGACATCATTACACGTGTAAAGAATCAAAATTAATGCGCCATAGATCAATAAAACAGAATAGCCTCTGCACGGACAATAATTAAATGATTTTAATTACTAAACCATATTGTTGTTGATAAATAATAAGAGAAAAATACAAGTGGTGGTTGTTGTTATTAATAATGTATCGATGATTTTGAATAAGTAACAAATTAATACCACTGTTTTTTAAATAGCAGCCATTTGAGCTGCTCGTGCTGAAGCTGAAGAGCTGAAGAGCTGAATGAATACGGTAAACTGAAGCTTTTTGCTGGCAGCTTATTTAACTCAAGGATATGCATTCTGAGATTAATATTAATACAACAAACATAATATACAACTTATATATGTACAAAATGATGCAGTTATTGCGTGCTATAGTCAGAATGTGTGATCCTGTTGTGGATGCGCTCTTCCCATATCAACGCGCTGAAACACAGCAACTAAACCCAAAGAATTCACAACGTTTTATTATAATGTTCTCATTAGAATGTTATATTCACAACATTCCCAATCATAGTTATTAGTGTTGTGCACTGCTGTTTGAGCTGCGTTCGCTGAGCTAAAGACGATCACCGGTATACTGAAGCGCTCTTTTAACTTAACCAACGCATTCTATATGAGATAAATCAGATAATCAAATAAACACAATATTACAACGTACAATTGCACAAAATTCTGCAACGAACAGCGCGCATCTGAAGTTTCTCTGAAGGAAATAATGCATTATTTATAGGCTTTAAGATATCGTCCAAATTTTCTTATCAGGCCGATACCGATAACAGAAAAAATGAGCATTTATCGTCCGATACCGATATGGTGGCCGATATATCGTGCATCCCTCATTTATTTATTTATAATTCTTTATAATACTTCTGAATTTTTTTAAGTTATGTATGCTATGTGAAAGTTTGAAACAAAAAATAGTGGTTTTCATCTTGCCACTTTTTTGGTAAAGAAAACAAATTTTTTCTCAAATTAATCAAAATGGATTTATATCATTTTGGAACCAAACTCTTCATATTGAGTTGATAATAATATATCTATAGATATGTATGTATCTCAATATGTGTGTGTGTATATATATAGTTCAGTTATGAAACTCTAGATGGCGCAGGCTGACGTGGTGTTAACGTAACTGATGATATTCATAGAGTTAAACGACTTGGCACAAGCTGGTTGGTTCATGTTGCATATGCAGCCAATGAGTTTGCTGCTTTACATTTAAATGGCTGGCTAGCATTTACTAGAGCATTTTGCAGCATGCTTTCAGAGTTCCTCTGAAACCCCCCACCTTCCCCAGCTCAACCTGTATAAATCTGCTATGGGGTTATTTTATATGCTATTAGTGCAGCAGCAGCATGTCTTAAATACTCACAAGCACCGTATCGCCGTACTTGCTTGCAGCAGCAGCAATAATAATCTACAACTACAGCAATAACCAACTGCAGCAGTAATTCAGCAGCAGCGTAGCAGATCTAGTCCGCCAAGACCAAATACATTAACATTGTCATAACTAGGGATGCACCGATACCGATACTGGTATCGGGCCCTATACTGAGCTCCTGTACTCGTACTCGTATTTGTTAAAATGCCCCGATACCAAACGCAGATACTACACAGCATGTGATAAGCGCCATATTAAAACAAAGAAACACCGACAACAGAACAACAGACAACAGAAAGGAGTTAAGGGTGTCTACTACAAAGTATATGTATGCAACGAATATAACATTAAACATTCAGTATTAACACCTGTATAACTGATGTGCGCGAGCTGATAAACAAATCACGCTGAGTGGATTGAGCGCGCAGTGGCGCGAGCGCCGAGCTTTCAGTGAATATATCTGTCTCACAACATCACGGGAAAGTTTGTAGTTTCGGTCCGTATATGTCAAAAAACACTTAGTAATCAAGCCCGCAAGTTTACGTAACGTAGGGGAGAGGGAGAGAGAGAGGGAGGGAGAGCGAGAGGGAGAGAGAGAGAAGCGCGCCCTTCTGTTGGGGACCTTTGAATGTTACTAACTTAGCACCACTCATCATTTGAATTAAAACTAAATCCGTGAAAAATAACCATAATAGGGCATTCACTATAACATAATTTTTTCACCTAGCATACACCTTTTCTTTCGCCATTGAATCTAGCAGCCTGTGTGAAATGCGCTTGGCTGTATTACAGTCCTCTCTTTCTGCATCAGTACAAATACGTGCACACGTTGCGCTTGTTTTTCTTGCTTGAGTGTTTCTGCATTATATTAGTGGCTTTGGAATATAAAATCGCAGCACGTTTCAGACGAAAAAACGCGACTTCTAATTCTGAAAATATCACAGTTAGGAGATTAACGAGTGGTTCCCAGCATTATTACAGCAAAGCGCGTGATTACAGTACAAAGCCGCTGAATGGCGCCCGCTCTAATGGCCATTAAATTAAAGATTGTTACTTGTACCATAGACCAAAAAATGAACACTGAAATGAACAAAAGCTTATACAATATATTTTAACAGGTATAATTAAGTGTGGAAATAACCGAAGGATATACAGTGAAACTAAAAATTATTCAGAGACCAGGTATCATTTTTTATATTTTTTTACTAGTGCGTGCAGGACACTATAGTTAATTTATGTAATTGAGGATAGCAAAATAAAGTAAACTGTTACATAATATACCCAAAAATGCTGGATACGGTGGACTACCAGTAAAATTGATGCAAATTTGGGTCTAAAAATTATTCAGGCCGAGTCTGGGAAAAAACTGATGTTGAGGTTTGCATGAAGCTGGATGACAGAATGCCCAGGAGACTACAGGCTGTCATAAAGGCTAAGGGTTGCCCAACAAAGTATTCATAGTTATGTAAATACTGTCATACTAACAGCTTCTGAATAATTTCTGGTTGATTGTAATCCATTACATACCATTCTATAAAAGTTATCTGACATTATGCAGATGAATTTGTTCTGACACATTTTAACTCTTGAGTTCTTGTCATATTTTATTACCATTTTCGAAACTATAGTGAAATAACTGTGATAATGGTGAGAAATGTTGAAGGTGTGTATGATAAATTTAGGTTTTTAACCTGTATCTATTTGATAAATTAAGTAACCAACTCACATTAGACATACCCTTTGGGTTTTCAACCCAATAGTTATATTATAGAACTCTGTATCGGCAAGTGCCAAAAATAAAAGTATCGGTATCGGGGAGTGCTGGAAAAGTGGTATCGGTGCATCCCTAGTCATAACCATTACCACGCTAAAATCTTCAGCGAGTTGTCATGATTGAAATAAATATATATCTAATAATCGATATTATATTATATACATACACACACACACCAGTTCTTCTGTCCTTGAATCTGATAGGCTGATAATATGTGATATTAGAGTCCAACAGAGCTCCAACAGCCCTTTCACTGTTTGTATCACTGTGTTTGTGAATCACAGCCATGCCGATATACAGCCATATCTCACAACTACTCGTGTGATATTGGGGTCCTTTTCATTGTATAATTAATAAAAGATCGAAGATACACACACACATTTTTATAATGTAAAAAACATAATGATTGCCATCAACTATTATTTAATTTCCAATATTATATAATATTAAGATAGGATACTCTCTTCCAGTCAGTGCAATGCATATTAACAGTGAGAAAATCAAAACTAGTCAGCAGATAGCAACAAACTACTCTGACTAACCTTCAACAAGAGGAATTTGATCAGAGCAGTTTTCTGATGGGTTTCTGCAGGTTTTTATGCAGGGTTCTTTACAGGATTCATAGTGCCAATCACATTCTCCCAGGGAGTTGTACTTGTCACAGCATACATCTGCAAAACAGTTCAGTATGACAATGTTATACATAGAAGATCATGCAGATTTGGCAAATACCAACAGAAACAAACACCTTCCTTTCCAAGTTCTATGATGCTATGCAATTCATGTTTTAGATAAAAGTACCCTAAAAATAATTTTTTTGTAGAAAATGTTGAACTTACGGCAAAGATCTGGGGTCCGCCATGTCACACAAACCCCCTTTTTACGACATTCAGCAGCGTAAGCTGCCACTGCAGTACAGAAACAATCACAGTTAACCACAGAGTCACATGTATAGGTGTCCCTTACACAGGCATCGTAGTATGGGCCAGAATCCACCTTGGATAAAAAAAGGAAAAATATTTTATAGCTTCCATCATGTTCTTCATGGCAAAGACAATTATATACACTATTAAGAAACCTTTTAAGAAACCTTATGTTCAACTATATTTCATTCAGTTTATTTATAGAACTGTTTTCTGTGCCACTATCACAAAATGGAATGGTAAAACTAATGACTAATTTTAAATACGTTTCCCAAACTGTTCCAAAATTTCTGCTGTCTGTCACTGGTCAGATCAAAGTATTTGAACACTGAAAAATAATAAACCTTTAACAAATCACCTGTATTCTAAAAATGTTAATATTGATACTTACAGCTGCATTACATTCCACAAAGACCTCACTATTAATGATGCGGCAATGTCTTTCAGCACGGGCTCTCCGTTGTGAATTTATTTCACAAGGTTCCATCATGTTATCTTGGCATTTGGGATCCACATTCCAGCTATTCCCAAAATCCTTTGGATCTGTCACCACTTCTCCATTGTGCTTCACAAAGTCATTGTTTGCATTATCATCAAAGTTTCCACACAGTCCACACACTTTGCCCTGCCACAGAGATCATGTAGACTTTAAGGTAAGTGGATGAACAGGTAGGTGTAAAAGATGGTTAGGGGTAATGCTTACCTTAAATTTGGGATGGAGTTGGACCATCAGACTTGTTTTATTGTCCCAGATTAAGTTCAGAAGACCTTTGACCTCTGTAATAATGTGTATCCCAGCAGTATAGATTTGATATTGGCTATCAGTACCGTTGCTTTCAACAACTTTGACTCCATCCTCTGACAAATGTATCATGTATTGCTGCAGGATTTTAATAGTGAGTAGTAATACATTCTCCATGAATTCAATATATGTAATTGGGTATATTTCTTTTTCTATTAATGTTATTTTATCACAAAGGACAAAAAATATGTACAGATTTTGCATTTACATTTTTTAAACATCTACCCTCATTATATAAATGATACACATTTGTGATTTTATTGTTGCATATTTTACACGTGTTCTAATACTACATTCATGCTTAGTTTGAGCTATGAAATAAACTCACCCCAAATAAGAGACTGACAGACTTGAACATGGTGTCGGTAGTCTCACTGAGTTTGTTCTCTGTGACAAGGCTAAAGGAGAGAGTCTGGTTCATATTGCAATAATCCTAGGGGGGTTACAACATTAACCTTTCGCCGTTTAAGTACGTTGCCCACAGAGGGTTGAATTCACAAAACAGTTACGACACTTTTGCAAGTGGAAATACATGTTCAGTGCATTCTTTGGAACAAGGGAACACTTTTTAAAGAATGTTCTATTCTTACATAACAAAAAGAAAAACTTGATCTGGAGTAATTTCATTTGAAATAATTAATCCGGCTAAGAGGCGACCCAATGTGTAAAATGCACAACAAAGTACTTGATTTAAAGTACCAGATATCCCTGGAACCCCGTCAAATAATAATTATGTATAGGCCCTGACGATGCATGAAATAATAATAAATAAATTAATTTTGTATTGTAATTTTATTTATTATTAAGTCTAATTACACAAAATGCCGGCAACAATAGTTTTACTATTGTAATCATAATAATACGACGAAAGAATAACAACTAGATTATATTATAATAATTATATTTATACTACCAGTGACAATACTAATATGTCTTAAATTTTCCTTTTTTTAAACATTAACCTTCAAACTTTTGTTTCGTAAAAAAAACTGCAGGTAGACATTTCTGTCTCTAGTTGACAACAGGTTGATCAATGCTTCTCTTTACAAATCTGATAAAATGCTGAAAATTTATATCCATAAAAAATGTTGGAAATTATGCAAATGTGAAAATAAAGTAATCATGCCATACATTGCCTTCCCAAATGCACACTATAAGCGACAAGGAGAGTTGACACAGAATTCTGACCCATGTTTATGTTATTACCCCCCTCAGCTTGGTTATGTTTAGAATTAGGTGTAGGGTGGGGTTAGGATTAGGCAATTAGGTAATTAATTGGCAGGTACAAATTTGACACAATACCAGAACACAGGGTAAACGAACACAGAGCCTGAAACACACACTACATCATACTAAATCACAGCCTTTCAAGATTTGATAATGACACTAAGCCATATCACGATGGCAACTCAATTTGCTTCTACTTAGCTCTCAAACTTCCTGCAGTTCTCTCACAAACCCCCATTTGGAAAACACTAGTTAGTATTACTGATAATTAAGAGTGTGCAAATGAGTGAAAAATAGCCAATGGCCCCATTCAAGCACTTCATATAATGGTCTTAAACAGCTTGTCCTTACAGCAGATTTAGTTCACAAACTGAGAGTAATTAGTTAAATACAGTATGATTATCATTTGCTATAATCAGTCACCAATCATTCGTGACGTGCACACACTCAATCTCCTGGTTTGTGACTAATTTTGAGTCAGACATGAACAGTTAAGTTGTTAATTGGAGACTATTTGGACACAATGTTTTTTTTAGCAACTTCTGTTATTTAATAAAGCAGCAACATAGTAAAATCTGCAACAGGGCTCAAGCAGGTAGAACCAACCAAACATGTTGGCATTTGCAGTAGACAAAGTCTTAGTACCACTACACAATTTACTTGTGACATTGCTGTTTTTGTCATCTTTTCTCCCTTCAAAATTAAAAAGAGGGCTGTATTTCCAGCCGTTATATGATGTTGACATCTCCATCTTCCGACGAAACTAGCTTGCTGCGTTGGTGACGTCATGTGCGTACACGCACAATAACAATTATAAAAAATTGATAGCGATGACTGAATTTCAAATCATTAGTGATTGTGACAAAAAGTAACTAGAAACTAGCCATTTGTTTTTGTACGGTAACATTAATATTATTACTTAAATTTTATTAGTAATTTGTTACACTACTAGTTACCAGGGAAAGTGTTACTGCCCAACACTGCTCATAAGAGCATTTTAGGGACAAAAAACTGACAAAGGTCTTGAAATAAAAACATCTGAACAATGTCATGTGGTGTAGTAACCTTAGTACAAGCAGAATATTTGACTCCAGGCCATTGAATTAGATGTGTATTTTTTCTAATCAATCAAATTATTCCCTGTGTTTAACGTAATGTAAAGGGAAGAGTTTCCCAAAAAATACTCTGATAAAGTGCACATACTTGAAAAATGTACTTAAGTAGGCTACCACTGAGTGACACAGGCAAGAAAAAAACATACCTGGGCGATGGTGTGTTTACAGTCTCCATGGAAGGAATATATCTTGCCATCAAAAGTCTTGTAATGACCTTCACCGTAGATGGTACAGGTGCCGTAGCATGCCTTTTCAGTACAAATCCACATCCCATCTTTACATGTGCTAAAATATAAAACGCATATCAATTTTGTTACCCAACAATTATCATCAACAATATACTGTAATAACATGCTAATCTATATAATGATTGGATGATTGGCTCACCAGGTGTTACAGTCCCGTTGAACTTGCTGTCCAGGTGAATAGGTGCCTCCATTATGGGTACATTGACATTTTTCCCTCTTCACACACCCACCTTTTCCATCAGCCAGAAGGTCATCCGGACACATACACCCTGATACACAACCTGTGCTAACCTACAGATAGAACAAACCAAAGAAGAAGCAGCATTAGTGCAACATCATGTTCACTGCAAGACTGTTATTACAAAATGTGCTATTTCATGTTATCCCATGTATTATCACAAAAATGTCAGTGTTATATAAACATATATATATATTTATATATATATATTATACTGGAACTCACACAACTGTTTAGGTCTTGTTTCTCACATGTCCTTTGACACTCTGTCCCTCTTTTTCCAGGATTTAAGCACTTGTAGAATGTCATTGGAGCCACACAGTCTAAAACAGGACAGTACATTAATGAGTAGCAGAAAACTTGCACACATCATACCAGTGTTGGTGTATCTCAGTAATGTTTGAGTTTGGCAGGTGGTGTTGCAAAAGAGGTATTTGCAGCTCACCTTCTTGACTGGAGCAGTGCAATTTGCCATGGGTACAAGTGCTGTAACATGACAAAACAAGGCAAGGCGATATCAAGAGTAACTATAGGATTTTTTATCAATAATAAATGAGTCATTAATGTGGTATGTTGTTTTTTACCATTTAACACCATTATTGTAGAATATTCCTGATGGGTCTATGACCTTGTCACCATCATAACAAGGACACTGGTCAGCAGGCACACAGCTGCCTGCTTCGTTGAGGTAGGTGCCCTCAGGACAGACACAGCCAAATACAGGTGTGAAGGACATTGAGCAATTGTAAGCATGTACACTGAGAGAGCGGCAGGTGCTGCCACAGCTGGTCACGCCGTAAGAGTACTTCATGTTGCCTGAACACTCAGTCACTGTATCTACAGAAAAACACACCTTTGTAATGATTCATTACATGTAATTTCATTTCATGCCAAATCAATACAATGTGATTCAAATCCACATTAATACTATAATACTCGCATTCACATTTCATGGCATACATATAAACAAACAAATACTTATAAAGTTCTCACCACAGGGGTCAGAATCCATCCAGCCCTGGAGAATGACTCCTCTGGCAGCACAGGCGTGGGCATAGTTAGACACGGTCGCACACATACACTTCCTAATATCTGCACATTTGCAGGTGTCATAGACACACCACTGCAGAGGATGAAACCAAAATGACATTAATAAAGGGGGATCTTTAAATTTGTATATTATGTTTCATGTGCCATTTGATTAAAATGAAAAGAGTCAGTTTTGTGCAAAAAGACTCACTTGGAAGTAAATTTCAGGACGTATTTCTGAATGACACGCGGAAAAGATTCCGTTTGGGTTTGTAAGACGGGAACACCAGTCATTAGCCGTTTTCTCTGAATGAAAGAATAAAAACATTCAGCACAACGAAGACAAAAAGTAATAAAATGGATTAATATCAGAATGGGAAAACAAAACCTCTATTTATATTATGAACTATTCTTATATTCTCTCAAAATCCTTTTATCAGTGCATGTTGTATTAATGTTTATAAAACTAAGTACCTGTGTTCGAAGCCACACTACAGGGATTTTCTGGAAAAACTGTGCTTTTACCATCTGTACAACTGTACAAGTTTTTAGTCCATAAATTGACAAAGGTTAATGGTGTGCCCTCTATAATGCCTGATTGTGTTTTAAAGTCGTCTTCTTGGTTGTCATTATAGTTGCCACATAGACCTGAAATAATCAAGGTGTAGAATTAAAGGAAGTTAACATATTTAACATACTATTTTATTAATTGTATCTACAGTATATGATACATACATTGTTAACAAGTTTTTCTTAAAATATGTGTGTAGTACTAGTGGGTAGCTAAGTGGTAGTAAAGAAAATTATGTACTATCTTCTTTACTCACCACTCATCTTCCCTTTCTCTTCAGTGCTGGCTACAATATACAACTGCATGACAGGAGCCAACTGGATCTCTAGACGAAGACTCTTCATTTCAGCAATGATGAAAGAGGAAGTGGGCTGGAAGATGCTCACAGGACCTGGCACAAAGAAACGATTGGGTAAGAAATAACAACCAATCCGCAAAAGATTTATAAATATAAGAAGAAAAAACCTTGGGTACATCTCAATCGCTCCCTAGTTCAGTTTATTAAAACTATTAAAATCCTGCAGCAATACATGATACATTTGTCAGAGGATGGAGTCAAAGTTGTTGAAAGCAACGGTACTGATAGCCAATATCAAATCTATACTGCTGGGATACACATTATTACAGAGGTCAAAGGTCTTCTGATCAAGGAGTCGCCATTCAATACACATCATGACATGCAATAGAAGTTTTGAAAAGACAAACTACTATTTAATTATATTTCAGCACAAATAGCATTACTAGACAGGTATTGGACATTATCTAGCTAACATTTATAATTAATTTATGGCTGAAATGTTGCAGGGATATGTAACACTAAAAAGTATTTTTCATAATGTACTTTAAACAGCTTCAAAAATCATGTCATGTCTTCGGAAATAGAGTAATTAGTGTCCCAAAATGTAGTTAGCATTAGATAGATATTGAGCATAGATGGCACAGAATCTACTGGACATTTGAAAAGTCCTCTGCTGTTTGTACGGAGATCCGATATGTGGACCAAACTATCTGTTGTACACTAAAGTTAGACGAGCGTTTTTGTGTTTGCTGCGGTCAACCCACCTTTAATGACAGGAAGCAGATATGGACTGTTTTCATTCATTACGGATCCACTGGAGGAAAAACTAATCTGTTTTGTAACGACAACAAAAAAATTTATTCTATTGTTGTACTGTGATTATAATGAATAAATCTCAATGTATTTTTTAAATGTACAAAAAAAAAAAAGTTTATATGCCAGTATGAAGTTAATTATATAGGGATCGTTCACTTAAAAATATCATTCTGTCATCATCTCTTCCTCGTGTTCTTCATATTACATTTTCATGCAATATTTTCAAGCTTCAAAAAGGGATGCAAAAGAACCATAAACATATTAAAAAACAATTTGACTTCTGCACGGCAAGCTTTCTGTAGCCGTCTGATTTTTTTGTTACTGAAATTTAAGTCATTTTTCACTGAATTTATTTTTCTCTAGACAGTTGTTAATGAGTGTGATCAAACTATTGTGCAATTAGTCATTAGAACTTGAGAATCAAATCATTCTGGTTCGTGAATGATTTATTCAGACTGGTTTGTGCTCTGGATCAACAGATTGACTGAAAAGATCAAAGCAATTCAAAGAACATTCATTCATGAATCAGACACACATCACTACTTTACTCATGAACACGACATGACATTTATTTTTGTTCTTCACAAAAGCTATCAATATATGGGTCATCTAAATGACTTTTTTGATACTTTCATGGTGCTTCTGCATGCACTTTGAAGCTTGAAAGTTACATTCTTTGACATTGCATTAAAAAAAAGCAAACAATACATTCTTTAAAAACTTGTATGGGTTTGAAGCAATGTGAGGGTGAGACAAGATATTCATGTTTTGGGTGAAAAATTCCTAAACCATCTTCAACAGGATGCCTCATCAACTTTTTAAAATAAGGGAGAACAGGGCTTGTTGTCTTATGGGGAATTTGTGATAAGGTCTATGTCAGTTAATTACACAAATGTGTGTTTTCTCTGGCAGTGTTTGCTTGCTCTAGCAAATACTTTAAAACCCCCTTAAATTAGAATGATTTCTTAAAACATTTTTTTGTAATAGCTTTTGTACAGTTAGGTGAACACAATAAAACCACACAGGGTGAAATTCAGATAAGGGTCAATTATGCTTAAGAAAGATGTTAATTGAAAAGTTGAACTGTGTCCTTAGGACAGGGGCATTTTTCTTCATATCAGAGCTCGCCTTTCCACTTTAGCATTTTTTTAAATACTTTTTTGGATTAATTGTCTTATTTTCGTAAATTATTTCTTTTTAAATGTTGTATATAGTGTGACAACATATCTGAATATTACTTTGAGATAAAACATTATTTAATTAGTTAGATATTAATATTAAACAGAGCTTACGGTGATCCCTGTGGTGACAAGGGTAACTGAATTTAGACATGTTTCTGTTGGGGCCTGATCACACTGTGCCAGATTTCCCACCACCGCAATGTCACTGTCATTAGAGTGCTGAAAACAAACAAACAAACAAATAAAAAACAATTCAATTCAGAATTTAAATAATTGATCATTTAAGGGAGTATCTTTTAGTGCAGGTTAATGTACATTTGTTATAGTGACAATCACAGACCTTAGTGAGAATGTAGTCACAGGTGCCATCAAAGGTAAATTGTTTTCCATCATAAGTGATGATATGAGACCCTCCCACAACGGAGCAGATTCCGGAACATTCCAGATCTATGCAGTTCCAGTGTCCAGCAGCACACTCACTGACACAGTATGGCAGTAATGTTATCGTGGGTATATTTTGTCAAATGTCTAGTGCATGTTTGTATGTTCTATTACAAATGACTCACCATGTTTTACAAGCTTGTGTGTATGACTCTCCTGAAAAGTATATGTTGCCATTGTGCTTACATGGGCACTCATTCACAGGAATACATCCTTTCTTACCAATGTCATCCTCAATGGTGCCTTTACAAAAAGTAAGCAAAATGTTGTGCCATTTTTATTCAGTACTGTATGTTATAATCCAAACAGTTCTCAGATTTAAGATTTGCTTGAATCTAGTGTAATACTTTAAGCATGGTTAGTTATTCTTGCAAGGAGAAGCTTCATTTGAAAATAGACCTAACAAGTGGTAATGCTTAGGTGCAAAAAAACACCTCCTACTAAGAGGCTCCTAGCATTATGGATGCATCAATACCACTTTTTTTCAGAGCAAGTCCAATACCGATACTTTTTTTATTGTAGCCTACTTGCTTACACCGATACCTGTATTTTCATAGCATTTGTAATTTTTTAAAAGATTGGGTAGGGCCGCTGCACGTTCAATCTACTCAGTGTGCTTTGCTTATCAGTTTGCGCACATCAGCAGGCATGAATATTGAATATTTAACATTAATTTTAATAACATGTACTTCATAGACATGCTTAATCTCTAATAACGCCATTCTACGCTCTGTTGTTGTTCTGTCTAGACACAGGACTGTTCACACGCGGTGTAGTATCAGTATTGGAGCATTTTTATGAGTACGAGTACAGGAGAGCAGTATCGGGCCCGCATCCCTACCTAGCATTTTGTAAATTGTTTCTCACCATTAGGGCAGAAACAGCCGTCCACACAGTGTTCGGTACACAGTAGACTTGCATCTGGATCTGAGCAGGTGTTCTTGCATGGACTGCCACACTCCAGGTATTCCATGTTTAGAAGACATGTCATTGCTGCTCCACAGAATAACACAGTGTGTCACAAAATGCACAATATTTCTATCTATCTATCATAATTTCATTTGTTTACAGCCCAGTCAACGTCCGAATATGAGACTCACGACAGAGCTGTTCTGTCCTCCATGTTCCTGGTATTCCTCCAGCATGAGTGCACTGTCGTGAAATCTCTGTGAGCGTGTTGCAGAGACAGTCATGTTTGCCGTAACACTGACACAGGTCGTCTACACAGGCTTTTTCAAATGAACTCATGTCCATCACCCTGTAACAGTCAGCAAACCCTGGACTGCTGAGATGCTGCTGGCAAACACTTGTCTGGGAGATAAAAAAATATGTATATATACGGATTAGAACCATAACACATTTTAACAAATACTGAAACATATATAATATAAAAAAACCACAAGTGTGTGTTCATGCACACTTGGCGAATAAAGCTAATTCTGATTCTGATACTGATATATCTATTTGAAAATCTGGAATTTGAGGGTGCAAAAAAATCGAAATATTGAGAAAATCGCCTTTAAAGTTCTCCAAATTAAGTTCTTAGCAATGCATATTACTAATCAAAAATTACGTTTTGATATATTTACGGTTGGAAATTTACAAAATATCTTCATGGAACATGATCTTTACTTAATATCCTACTGATGTTTGGCATAAAAAAAAATCTATAATTTTGACCCACAATGTTTTTTTGTTTTTTTTTTGGCTATTGCTAAAAATATACCCAAGCGACTTAAGACTGGTTTTGTGGTCCCAGGGTCACATATCAGAAAATGTATTAATGTTGTAATTAGTAATTTATATGAAACAATTAAAAAGAAACATTTCAATTGTATTTCTAGAATTGTTGGCACAGCCCCAAAGTTTGCAACAACTAACATTTTTTTGTCATAATACCTGATTTTCGCAATGATCATTAAGGTGAAGATCGACATTCACGCAGGATTCAGGTGAAAACACCTTCCAGTTGGCCAGACCATCTATACATGTTTCAAATGGTCAGATATCAACAAAATATGATGTCATTAAAATATGAATTACTGAACTATTTTAGCAGGTGATTTGATCATAATGAGGTTTACCACTGTCAGTTGAATCATCCGCCTTGATGCCATTGAAGTTTCCACAGAGTCCACAGGTCTGGCCTCGGTAACTCTCAGAAAGTTGAATCTGGGGAACATCATATAAAAATATAAGATTATTAGAGACTGGAGATTAGACCTTTTTTGACCTACTGGGTCACAAATATACTATACAGTAATTGTATATTTGAACAGAGAAATTGCATACCAACAAAGATTGGTCCTTCTCAAAAAAGACAGTCACTGCATATTTTTTAGAGACCTTAACACTTGATGCACTCAACTCGACTGTAATTTCATTCTTAGAGGTTGCATTATACAACCTGTTAAAGCAAATTGCAAAAAAAGTCTACATTCAACAAAAGAAAATGTTTTTAAGGAAAATCTTGGACATTTGGATGCAGTCTTAAGTGAATAAAAATAAACTCACACTTCTCCGTCCATGATGATGTCATTGTTGGTGAGTTCAATGACTGTCCCCTGCAGATGTATTATGATTTTGCTGAAAATGATTGAACCATTTACAGTCTCTCTTTGCATTTGGATGTTAAAATCGGATGTTCTGCTGGGACACATCACCGCCAGAACATAGTTGCACGTGTCTGGCACTTGAAAGAAATGACCATCGAAGGTCTTGAAGTGGAAATTTCCCCATGTGCTGCAGATCATGGACTGATGATCAGGATTTGGTTCTGCTAAACCAAGAGAGAGAATAGATATTAATAATATATCCGTATCTAGCACTGAAAAAGCAGTTTGAATTATGAAAAAAAAGCTATGACTTCATACCTCTAGTTACCATCACAGTTTTCATGCTGGGAGGGAACACTTAAAAAGAAGACGAGGAAGAGTTGAACCATGTTTTTAAGACAAAATGAAGGCATTTATTGTACAAGGCAATGTCTAGGTCCATTAAAATATTTATTTTAAAAAAAACAACAAATTGAGATGTCAAGATATGTGTTAATTATTATTATTTTTTAAAGAATTATCACATTTGAGTACTTTATAAATCAATCCAATTAGTACTGGGGCTAAATGTTTAATTATGTTAGGTGCAATTAACAACGTAAACCAAATTAATGTGGACTAAACATGTAGTTTACTAACTTTTAAATAATATTTGTGTAATGGTGCCTTTTAAACTTTTATTATTAGTCTAATAAATACACACGTTCCCCTAAATTTATCCAAGAAATGAATGTGCTACATCCCCCAGCACTACAATCAATAAAAAGTAATTACATTGACTCCCCTAATTAATACCTGTAAGTTACACACAACACATAAAAAGGAAATATTTACCAGATGCTGTTGTCATGAAGTCCACTACAGAATCTGTTATACCTTTCATTTGATTTCCCATATAGTCTATAAACATAAAAAAACAGAGATACATATTTACAATAATTTTTAGTATTGCGAGATGAGAACAGAACTGATCTAATTTTTTAGTCAGCTAACCTGCTTGTACCGACTGCAGCCCCATCAGTAGGACGACCCATCTCAGCATGCACATCTGGGACATCCTCACAGCCCCCATGGATAGAACAACCATCCTCAAGAGCTAATGGGAGCTACCTGTCAGCATGTGATCTTTTATAGTGAATATTAGATTTCTTTGGAAGAATGTAATTAGAGATCACAAGGTGGAACCTATTATGCATTACCATGGGATTCTATCTTTTAATCAAGGACATGTTTAATGTCTTTATAGCTATGTTTGAGTTTAAGCAATGCTTATGCAAACCTTGGTGGGGAGAAATACTATTTGTGTTATCATTTCAAATTAAACATAGTTGCGCAGTATGAAGCACAGTAAACTAATCAATAAATATCTACCTTTTCAGTAACTGGTTCTGGGTTAGCAAGGTATTTGCATTTACTGTAAAGAGACCCTGTTATGCAGTAAGACACCATATTGGGAGCTATTTTGTCTATATTTCACTCTACAGATGAAAATAATTTCATACAAAGCCAAAGCATGATCAACCATTGCATGTTGCAGAACAACACACAGAGTGGCATGCTGTCTGGAATGCCACAAACACTGACAAGCGCATTTATATAAAATGTGAAATGTTCCAGTATTGCTGGACTTTTGAAATGCTGGTCAGCCAATCAATGTTGTATTACTGTAAATCGAGTCAGCATGCACTGGCCTTCAATGGTACGTGTACACATACTTTTCCATTGGCTTGCGCATAAAAATACATAACTTGCTAATTCCTGTTTTGTGTGCCATTTTAAACATAGGATCAAATCAATTAACTTTAGGATTAAATCTGATCAAATTTGCGATTTATAAATGAGATCCTAGGCTTCATTTCTCCTACTGCACCACATCGTCACCCCATAGTTGATAGACCACTCGATAGACTTCCACCGAAAGTCAATATTTAAATATATAAGATATTTCTGATTGAATGATGAATAATCAGCTGATCCACTGTTGCTTTTCTAATGCTTTCTGTTTAATTATTTACTCTTATGTTAAATCCATATGTACTGTGTCATACCTAATGTTCCTTGTTTCTGTTGCATTGCATGTGAAAAAATGCCTGGTAAAGAACTTACACTGTTAGACTTTGCTGTAATTTAACAGTTACGTACCGCAAAAAAGCCCAGTAAACTACCATATATGTGTTTTACGGTTAACTACTGTAATATGCACTGCATTATGGGTATTTTTATGCAATTTACGGTAATTTACTGTACTTTTCACTTACTTTTAAAACGTAAAATATTACCAATATCAATGACATTTTAAAATATGAAGAAAGTAAATATAAAATCTAATTATAGGCTATTACTAGGACAGTCTGAGGGAAATGTTCTTTTTCCTCAAAAACTGCCGCTTTCATGAAACTCATTAAATTGTCCTTCAACTGACTGGCTGTTCTTTCCAGTACAGATGTCTAGTATTTACACGAACAATGATTTTTCGACTTTTTAACTGCTAGTTATGGTATATTTTACTCGTTAGTTAAATGAATACAGTTAAATGTGTGACATCATTTTAAATAGCACGAGCGCTCTCTCTCTCTCTCTCTCTCTCTCTCTCTCTCTCTCCTCTCTCTCTCTCTTTTTCTTGCGGTGCGCGTTCTCTCTCGCGCTCTCTAAATAAATAAAAAAAAAGTTACGCCAGTGCAGAGAAAAAATATATATATTCAAGTAAAATTATAATCAATTAATTCAAGAAAGAAAATACATTCTTTATTATGGCTTCTTGTTTGTTAATAGAAGCAAGGTCTCATCAAAGTCAGTATTCTCTTAAGTTTCATATTAATTATTTTTTACATTTTATTGTATATATTCTCTTCTCTCTTTTTTCAGTGTTGATTGTAATCTGATTGTGTAAGTGATCAATCTAGCACTCATTCTAGATCTATGATTTATCATGTTCATAACATATAGTGATTAGTCAATAATCACTGACGAAAAATAATGATTCTTCTTTTTCTCTCTTTTGCTTGTTTCAACAGGAGCTAACTACACCCCAAAGGCTATTTTAGGAGCCACAGCACTGAGCATCTTTGGCTTTGTAAGTATGTTTTAACTATCAGCTGCAGTATGTGACATTAGATTAACTGCAGCTATGACAGAAATGTCTGAGATGTTTTGATATATATATATATATATATCTATATATAAAAAAATATAATTTATAGAAAAATTATATATATATGATCAAGCATCCCACACCTGTGATATGCAATATCTCTCACATATTCAGTGATGTTTCCTCTTTTCCTCCCTTTTTCTTGTGTGTCAGCAGGAGCCAAATACACCCCAAAGACTCTTTTAACGGGCACCTATCACGGCACCTGTGGCTTTTGTAAGTTTATATAATATATATATATATATATTATATAATCTATAGATATATATATATATATATAGATATATATATATATATCTATATATAATATATATTCTATGATCACTCAGATGTTGGGCTGGGGATTGATACAGATTTCATAATTCCATTTGATTCACAAGCTCTTAATTCAGTTATGATCTTGATTCAATTCAGTTTGATTCACATTTATTCTTATTCTCTTATTCTGATTCCATATGATTCCAGTTTCCATACGATTTAATTGGATTAAAATATTTCTGAGAATTTGATGACAGCCATTAATGTACCTTGATTTAGTATTCATTTTGGTTATAATCCTGTATTCTTCAAGAGTACTTCTAGATTGACTCAAAAGCCTGTTTTGCTCTAATATTTACAAACAATACAAATGTTACAGTAGCTGATACACACTGATATTCCTTGGATCAAGAGCTGTTACAACTAAAAAGATACTTAAAAACACTGCCAAAAAAAAAAGTTTAAGTTTGAAGGACCATAAAGTTACTCAGTTTACCTCTTTAATGTGATTGTACATTCAGGCAATTAATGGAGTTCCCTGACAAGGATGTGCAAAAAAGCAATAGTGTTTACACAGTACTATACTGGGAATAACTGCTGTTGCACAAGTTGTTACCTTGTCTGTCCATGAACAAATTAGATGAGATAAACTCATGACCATTTCTCACACATTTCCCCTCTGTTTTGTTTCAGATCAGCTGTCGGTGGTTATGGAGGCCATGCAGCCAAGACCAATTGGGATGCTTGTTGCCATATTTCTTTTTGTTGCAATATTGTCATGATCTCTGCTTTGATTTGTTGTTATGAATCCAGTTCTCTATTTTTTTTGTAATGTTCCAGAATAAAGCACAATAAATAAGTAAGTAATGGATGTATTTAATAGTGACAGTGAATAAAAAATATACTGTTGTACATGGACTCAGGTCACTTATTTGGAATTTATTCAATTCAATGGCATTCATGTAAAATATTCAAAGGTTTTATAAAATAAATAGTGAAAAATAAATTACAGTAAAATGTTATACTGTAAAGCTAAGTTACAGTAAGGATATAAGGATATAGTACTGTAAAATTAAGTTGCAGTAAGGGTATTTCACTAAATTTAAATTGCGGTAAGGCCATCATACTGTAAAATGAGATTGTGGTAAGGGCATTATACTGTAAAATGAACTTGCGATAAGCTACTGTAAAGGGGTAGTTACAGTAACTTACTGGGAATAGTGCTGCCAGTAATTTACCGCAAAAATACGATAAAAAGTCTTAACAGTGTAGATACATCACATGGCCATTACAATTATTACATTAAGTGAATTTACACATTATCCCATAGGAAAAATTTATTGCTCAGTGGTTGCGTTTCCTAAGCTCAGGAGACTTAGATGAGATTCTCATACATTCTGGTTCCTGTGGCTCAGTGGTAGAGCATTGTGTTTGCAGTACAAAAGGTTGTGGGTTCAATTCTGAGGGAACACATAATGGTAAAAAATGTACAGTCTGAACGCACTGTAAGTTGCTTTGGATAAAAGCATCTACTAAATGCATAAATATAAATTATTATTATATATATCTCTCATTTTAGTATCGACAGCATTTCAGATGTTTCTCCTAAAATTCCTTAGGAGAAATGGAATTAGACACAAATGAGACATGAGAAACATTTGAGAAAAAAAAGAGTCAAAACAGAGAATGTGGTGGAAGAAACAGAATATATCTTTATTGTCTTGCTGCAATCTCTATCAAGACTCCATTATAGAAATATTTTATTGCTCAGTGGTTGCTCTTTCTAACCTCAGGAGATGTAGTTGTGATTCTCATGTATTTCTCATTTTAGTCTCAACAGTGTATCAGATGTCTCTCCTAAAAATCCTTAGAAGAAATAAAAGTAGACACAACTGAGACATGAGAAAATTCTGAAAGAAAGGAATCCAAAATGACAATGGGAGAGAAATGTGTGAGAAACATGCACTGTAAAAAATGACCGTGAATTTAACGGTAAAAGACTGTAAAAATGCTACAGTAAAAACCTGTTAAATGGTTAACGGTAAATTCCCCTACTATATACGGTGAAAAACTGTATTGGACATTACATGTATTGGACATAAATTTTACGGTAGTATACCGTTTTTGGAAGTGAAAAAGATCGTATAATTTACAGTGAATAACCATATATTGACATTCTCAGAATTTCCTGCGTTACATTTAAAATTTTATGTTTTTTGTTGAAATAACTATGTTCTTAGTTTTTTCTTATCAGTTTTGTATATTAGGGTTGTGTGTTACACCTAATGTTGTTAAATGAATGTTTATAGCATTATTTCAGTTTCATGTGTGTTACCATGATGGTGTTTAGTGTTTGTGTGAATGACACTGTGCACCTTCTATATATAAGTATTACTTATTGTGAAAAGCTGTTTGTGATGACCTTTGGTTCATCATGTGACTTTCTCACCACCATCTGCATTTGTGGTTATCAGTGTATTACAAAGGTACAAAACAGATTTCAGAGCTTTTAATAGGTTGGTATATTAACATTATATGATTTAATGAAATTACGGTATTTAACTGTCAGACAAAAGCTGCCGGTTTTTTACCGTAAATTTTACAGAATTTTTTTTACAGTGTGGGTCTGTAATTTGCCAGTTCATCTAATGTGCTGCTGTATTTTTTACAGGAATTCTCTGGTAACCACAGCTGCCAGCGTTTTCCTGTAAAAACAACAGGTTTTTTTTTTACAGTGTGGGAGATCTCTTTATTGTCTTGCTGTAATCTCTTGCAAGACTCCATTATAAAAAGTAAGAAAGAACATCTCACTGCTCAGAGGTTGCTTTTTTGATTGCAATGGGGTTTTTCACCTTTAATGGTCAGGACAGTAGGAGTAGAGACAGGAAACAATTGGACAGGTGAGAATTGAACAGGAGCAGGAAAGTACCTTTAGCTGGGATTCAAACCCATGCTATCTGAGGTGCAGTTGTGCCTTCACATCGATGTGCTGTCCACAAGGTTATGACTCTGACAGAGACTATTTTACGCTCAGGATACTAAGGGCTGATTCTCTTATGTGTCTAATTGAGATATCAGCTTTGTCTTAAGATGTCTTCAGTTTTATTTTAGGAGAAACGTTAAACTTTTACTAATATTGTAAATACTAAAACTATCATTTAAATAGCATTAAACATTTCAGAACATCAAGGGTTACTAGTTTAAATGTTTAAATTTATCTTCAATGTCCAGCATTGTATATACACCACATTTTCCAAACACACTAGAAAGGACTTACAAGTGCGAAGAGTTTAGTATTAAGAGCGTTCCGGAATACGTTTTTTAACAAATGTAACACTATACCAGTGTACTAGTGTTTGTTTTTTTGCTTTGTTTAGCATTAAAATTTTGTCTTGTACAGCCCATTTTTGCATGTATGTAAATATAGGTTATGGTTTCCTCTGTTAAATCACTGTTCAATAAAACACTGTCGAAACAACTTCCAAATCTACAAGGCCTGTATTTGTCTTTGATGAAATGGTGGGATAATATGAACATTGAAGCTAACCCAGGGGAAGAAAAATTGAATTAAAAAAAGAGATCTGAAATGAGGTTACCTTAAGATTGAATGGAAACTTTTGATTGAGTCTCCTGCTTCTCAAATTTGTCTCCTGAGACAAAAACTCTAACTCACTCACAATGGTCTCCTTTAAAGCTTTAGAAGAGATTTCAACAACATCACACACTGTGCTCAGACATTTCTCCTAGTCTAAAGACTCTGGTGGTCTCATATTTGTCTCCTCCAATGTTTCAACATCACACACTGTGATCAGATTTTTCTCCTACACTAAAGACCCGGGAGCTCTCACATTTGTCGCCTCTAAATTTCAGAAGTGATATCAACAACTTTACAAATTGTGCACAAAGTCAAATGTCTCAATAACAGCTCAAACATTTCTACCATATGATATGTATTAATAATCAAATTAGTCAGTTAATAATCAAGACTGAGTCATAAACCATGTATGTGCCTTTCAGCAAAGAAAGCTCCAGGGTTACATTTTCTGTAAATCAGTTTTGATTAAGGCATCCGGTACATTACTATTTCCAACAACAAATTATGTGCCTTAAGTACATAAACATTGTCCTATAAAAAGTAACATTATCCTTATTTCTGCATAATTTCTCTCTCAATATAGCCTTTAACTCTGAATTTATGACCCCCTTTATTTAGTGCCTTTCAAGTACCTCACTTGATGCACACTTTGTAAAATTGTTGAGATCTGAGATATGAGACCCCAAGATTATTTAGCTAAAGAAAAAAAATCTAAACACAGTGTGTGATGTTGTTGAGATCTCTTTAAAGGAGACCATTGTAAGATTCTTAGAGTTTTTATCTTAGGAGACAAGTTTGAGAAACAGGAGACTCAAGCAAAAATCTCAATTCGATCTTAAAGTAACCTCATTTCTGTCTAGGAGAAACATTTGAGATGTTAAAGAGATCTCACTTTTGATTTTTCTTTCCTATGGGATCTACCTCCCAAAACACAACCTGTTCATGTTTGTTAAGCGATTTTGATACTTGATTAATGCTCTATTTTCTTGTAGGATGCATTAGACATCCTGTTCCGCCTCTGCTTCATTTCCCCTCTCCCCCCATCCTGTCCGTACAAGTTTTAGATCTGGTATATTACATTTTTAATCCATATATTTTTGAAATACAGGATCTTTAATGTACTGCTAAAGTTTAGGAGGGATTCTGACATTCTCATAGTGAAAGCTGCTCTTTTAAAAATAGGATAACAAAGTCAACATGCTGACAAATCATATTACATGAGATGTCAGTAACTGAAGATTATGGTTTTTATTACTGAAAGAGCAAACCTGTCATGCAATGACAGTGGACAAACTGTCACATGACTGTCCATAAACCAGCAATATAAAAGCATACACTAGATGCACTAGATAATTTCAGCTAGGACACGCTTGTGATCTCAAAGTTTTACATGCTTTGATGATCATAACATTTGAAAGCAATTTAATTGTATCATGCAATTTCGCTGCTAGTAAAACATGATTTTAATCTACTGACTACTTTGTTTGGTTATTCACTTTTATACCATTTCTGTAGCTCAAAAAGTAGATTGTGTCACTAGCCCCATGATCTACACCATTTGGCCATGATCTATAAGGTTATGGCCAAATGGTGTAAATAATAGTATATATGTATATACAAATATGTGATCATAAACAAAATATGAATAAATAAAATGTTATAAAATAAATAAAAGACTCAATATGAATGCGTTTAGGTTTAAGATGCTTTTTATTGCTTTTAATTTCAAACACAAGCAAACTAGTACGCATTTTTAAGAAAAGAAAAAAAGAGACCTATAGATAAAGTTTTAGAAATGTTAAACAAAGCATGTGCAATTTAAATTTATTTCCAAACAAGGTTTTTCACAGAATTCATATTTCAGTGACTTCGTGTGGATGATTTACTGCTGCTGCTCACGGAAGTCCTAAGCTGCGTTTTCTTTGGCTATCTTCAATGAGTGTGTGGCCCACTCCCGCTTTATGACAGTTAGTTCTGCTACAGGCGCACTCCTCAACATGGATGTATGAGTAGGCCACTACGTCTCCATTTATGCAACTAAGATTCACTGTGCGATTGCTTGCGTGAGTGACCAGGCAACAGGTACAAGAGGACAGTCCAGGTTCAGTGTACCTACAAATGTGAGAAAGAGAGAAAAACACATGTAAACCATTTCAAACTGGTCACTTATGAGTGTCTGTTTAAGTTAGGATGCCAATTATGACGTAGCAGAGTCTGTGTCTACTCACCTGCTAAAACTAGCACAGTCTCCACCACAAAATGTCAGGTCCATTCTCTTCTCTGACTGACAGTCATTGTGATTGATGTAATCGAGAACGGTCTGTACTTGACATCCCTTCATTTGGTCCGAACCTTCAAACACAGACAATTGAACACACATAGACATATAAATCAACCAAAATTCACATTGTTTTCTTTAAAAAAAACACTCACAAACTTTGCAGCAGCCATCAGATGACAGCTGGACGGTGCCCTGTAGAGCGAATCACAAAGGCAGAATGTCATCAATGTGATTTAATCACCATGATCAGTCAGTCTAACATGTAAATGTGTGTTTGTATGATACATGAAGTACTGACAGGCTGGCAGTTGGAAATGTTGAAAGGAGGACACTGGACTGTGTATTTGTTGGTGATGAACTGTCCATTAACTTTAGTACACGTGATTCTATCACAGCCCTGATTTGCAGAGGGCAAAGTCTCTCCTTCCTACGAACAAAAAGAGAACAAGGTCAAATTCACTGCTAAAATGTTAGGTTTGTTAGGAGGAATGAGATTTTAGAGGAATAATGGCTTAAAGTTGGGTCTTTTCCTCACACAAATTCAGAAAACTTTACTGTAGTACTAGTATTTTAATAATGTTTTTCTGTCCTCGATAATGGCAATCCACTTCCCTTGTATGGGGAAAAAAAGCAACATGAACAGTTTCATTTTGTGTTCAAAGAAAGAAAATATTGGTGGGTGGGTAGACTACATTTTTTACATTTATAATTAATTTTACTTTTTAACATCTATTCCTTTAAGTTCCATTTGACCTGAATATTCCACACCTCAAGGCAACTGAACCTTTTACATTTGACTTTACCTTCAGTGTATGATCGATGCCATTGACATTGACATTGCAGTGAGTTTGCACACACTTTCCACAGCAGTCGTCAAAGTTCGTATCATCATATTCATAACCCTGTGAAAAATAAACATCAAATGAAGTCAATGAAATTATACTCAGTCCTGAGACAAGCTGATAAGAAGCTTGTCATGCCACTTACAGGATCACATTTCTTATTGCACTGCACAAGTTCACATTTGATCTGGAAGAACTGCGTTTTAGGATCCATGTCCCACGTACAGCTGCATTCCTGACAGTCAACAATGTGGACGTTGGTACCAGGCTGGGGGAAGTGATGGGAGAGAGATGAGCATGTAAAGCTTAATTATTATATTAAAAAAATCTGAAATGTTTTTTTTTAAGTATTATTACAGTCATTTTAGTTACCTCATACTCCACATTTTTGTGGACGCACACTTTCTTTGGCTCTGAGGTGGCAAACAACAAAAAATAAAACTATACAGAATGATATTACAAACACCATCTGAGACAAAAATAAGCATACAAATGTCACAAAAATGAACTGAAGTGTGAATAATAGCAATACCGCATTTGATTACTGGACAGCATTTTCCATCAGACACTTCCAGGACTGGTGCAAATCCGACTGCACACTTTGTATCCATAGGGGGGCACATGTTGACATCACAATCTACATCACACAAATCAAAAGGAAGATGTGAACCCAAACCAAAATACTCTTGAAAAAAAGGGGGAAAAAACTACATAAACTTACTGCAAACTTGTTTGCTGCAGCATGGGTCTGAAGGATCGGTGGCATTGACCAGCACAAAGCCAGGCTCAGTGCAGCTCACGGGGTTCACATCAGGACACTTCTTGGAGTTTGGACATTTTACAGATTTGCTGGCCTTGTCACAGATACACTCCTCACAGTTGTACACAAAAACTTCATCGAACTGTCATAAAATATCAAGAGAATTCAGGTAAACGTTTTGGAATGACCTTGAAGTTGAAATTCTAGTATAGAGTAAACAGCTAAATTAAAACTGTTAAATCCCGCCATACCTCACGTGGTGTTCCAGAGGCATCCAGGCATCCTAAAAACAAAAATAAGACAGATATGTTCTTGAAGAGCAGCTAAGACATGCAGAATTTTTTTGTACATCTCAATAAGCATGCACATAAACTTGACTCGAAGGCTTCTCACCGCATTTGTTCACACAGGCTCCTGACTCCTTGTTGAAGAGCAATGAGCCCTCAGGACAGAAGCAGCCCTCTGTGGGCACTTTAATTGTGTTCTCTCCAGGTCTGCAAAGTATTTACCTTTTTTATTACATACATATCACCTGAGATTCATTCCAATAAACATCTGCATAATAATACTATTTTATTCCCTGTCATATTCCCATCCCTCAGTTTACAATACTAAAGCACTAAACTGTCATATTCACAAATATCTAAATTCTTAAACAATTTGGATAAATGGGCATACATATCAGCACAGGTTGGTGGCTCAGCTGGACCACAAGGATTGAAGACTTTATCTGCTGGACATTCAATATCTGGGGAAGAAAAGACAAACACAACACTTACACACAATAATCTCTAAACTTCCAAAAGTCTGAGATCACAAAGAAAATCTCATATTAAAAAAAAGGAATTTAAAGTCAGAAATGTACAACAGAAAGTTAAGGGTTTTGGAAAAACCTAAAGAAACAGTATGATATAAAATTAATAAAATGCAACTTACTGCAAAGGTTAGTGTAGTTCCTCCAGTGTATGCAGATCCCTAATTGGGAGCAAGACCTCGCGTAAGCCTGCAGACTGGTACACACCACGGCAGGGTTGCTCATATGACAACTGTCATATTCACATGCTAAAAAGAAGTTTTCGGGGGACTGATGGGAATGGCATGCTTTGAACAAGCTGAGAAAGACAGAGGTAGTACATATCACTTTGGAAGCTCCGTATATTGAAATGTATAATAAAACCACCATACAGAACCCACTCACTCGCTTTTGAGGAGGTCGCAGTCAGGATTAACTGGGCAAGGCTTAGATGTAGTTTTTGCGGTTGGAGTGCAAATTTCACTGGCTGGCCAGTAATCTGCCATCACTGCACAGTCGTCCACCAAGATCCCTCCAGGGATCATGCAGTCATCAGCCTGGTTGTTGTTGCATGTACCTTAGTGAGAATTAATTTGGAGTAATTTAGATGGGCAATGCATAAAAACAAATCCCTCATATACCATCCACACAAAATATAGGGAGTGGCTAACTTACCACAGTGACCTTGTGTGTTGTTTCCAAAAAAATGGTATGACAGACTGACTTCAAAGCCTGTGGCTCCAAATGTTATATTAGCATCCCGCAGTGGAATAGTCAGGATCAAGTTTAGGCCTGAGCTTACAACTCTCACACCGTTACGAGCATATGGTAGTGGTATCTTTTTGTTGTTCTCAAAAGCCTGTTATGACAGGAGAATTTTAGGATACTTAGTAAAGCAGACAAAACATGTTACTCATTCCAAATCTAGAAAGTCTCACCTCTAGGTCTGCACCTCCTATGAGATTGTGATTTATGAGTGTTATGACTAGATTGTTGTAAGACACAATTATAGATCTGGGACAGGATACGAGCTCAACAGGGTCACAGTAGACACTTTCGATGTCGATCTTCAAATTGAATCGAGGACTGATTTCCTCCATTAATACATAAGTGCAGTTTCCTTGATAACTGTAAAAGTGTCCATCAAATGTGCGGTAATGCGGGTCACCCCAGCCTTCACAAACGCCTATGATTAGGAGAGGGTGAACAAAAAAACAAAAAACAGCATTCACTTATTTGAACTGAACAAGCTACTTGACTTTGGTAAACACTAAGGGCCAGATTTACTTACAGCTTGTTCCAGGCAAACCCTCTTTTTTAACTGCAAAAAGAGGGTTTGCCTGGAACAAGCTGTTAGTAAATCTGCTTTTTTACTGATGACATACAGTGAAAAATAAGCAATGAAAAGTGTGGACAGTAATTTTTGCGGCTGATCTTATTGCATGCGCATTTGTAGGAGTTTTCCTCTCAGATGCAACATTTCTGAGAGAAGAGTATTTAAATGAATCATGATTTACTAAGGTTTGTGGTAGTCAAATTACTGGTATTTGTGCCATTATTTAATGCCCAAAAAATACACATCTTAATCCATTTTGTGCTTGACATGGCTGCGATAGTTGCTGCTAGGAGGAGGCCACAGAGAAGACAGAGCTCATGGTAGAAGTGAGAAAATTTTCTCCACTTGTGTTAATTTATTTGGAATGACAATGTTATCTGAATATATCGATTACCAAGCCACATACTTTTTTTTATTTTGTGTTCCTCTTCCTATATTGCATTGTCAGTATGGAAATGAGCTGGCTGCTTCTGTGTTCTTTAATTTGTGCAATAGATCAGCCACAACTTTCCACTCCCATTTGTGCTTTTATGGGTTTATTGTGGTCTAATGTTAATTTGACCTGTTTAGTAAATCTGATCCTATGTGCATTGATTGTTGAAAGTAACAGAAGAATTGAAAATGTCATCATAACCACTTTGTCATTTAACCTGTGACAGAGACTATTTTATGTTCTTGCGCCACATCAAAGCAAAGAGACTCAATGAGATGCAAGGAAATCACAGATCATGACTGCATTGTTTTCAGTTAAAATGTTCAATTATAGTAATTTTGAAGGAACATATTCAAAATTCAAGCACTGAATACAAAGCATATTTGGCTTGACAGGACATCATTGCTATTAATTTCAATAATTACGGAATCAAATATAAAGATTGTGAATACCAGTTTACTCACAGTCACATGCATAATATTGGCAGCAGTGATACTCATCGTAGACAAGCACTGGGTCTTTGCCATTTTCACAGGTGATGTTCTGCAGTGGAGGGCATTCCAATGGGAAAACTTCTACGATGCAGTCGTTTCTGCACCTCGCCATATAGCAGCCACAAAGGTAGAAGGTCCCATTGAACTGGTGATAATGAGAAAAGTACTGGAATTAGAAAGACTGATGCATGTAAAATTACAATGTAGTGTATGTTATTTTCTTTGGAATATTTAAATGACAACATGGATACTCATAAAAGTACATTTCTCCAGTAGAAAAAAAATTACACTACATGAAGGGGTCATGACATGGAGAATCAAAATGTTCTTGATAGTAACACATATAAGAGGTTCCTCTACAGTAATAAGTTTCAGAACTCAAAACTAACTGCCCAGTTTAAAATATAAATTATTCTTTTCTACCCTTCTGAAAATGGGAGAATCGTGATGTCCTCGACCCGCCCCTTAACGTGCATCATATGTAATTGTATGTAATCAAGGAGGTTATGTCTGTTCATCAATCACAACAGTGATACATGTTGTGGTTGCGTTGTATAAAACTTGACTGCCTTGGTATATGACTCTGGCTCCAACATATATATGTCCTTATCACGTCGTATATGTCCTCGAGTATCAAAATACATGACATGCTGTAAAGCAGGATATGGATATGGTGCTATAGATTTAGCCAATCAAAACAGTGGGCATTTACGTCAGTTTCGCCCCTTGAGGTCGCCCCTTGATACTGAGTGGTTTTCACAGAGAGTGAAAATGTGGATGGAAAATTATCATTTTTACAAATATTGGACCTCTGATGTAAAAAATCTTTATAAACTAACCTCAAGAAACAACATAAAAATCTGAAACTGCATTTCATGAGCCCTTGAAACAAACATTAAAAGAAAGTATATTAAATAGTACATTTTTGGCCCATTCTGGACATTCGCAAGGTAGAGTTGGTGGAGGAGTACAGGGTGTAGTATGTTCTGGTATTGTTGTTGTAGGAGTAGATGATGGGGTAGGTTCTGGTGTTGTTGTAGTAGACTTTGTTGTAGTTGTTGGTGTAGGAGTAGATGATGTGGTAGGTTCTGTTGTTGTTGTAGTAGACACTGTAGTAGATGTCGGTGTAGGAGTAGATGATGTGGTAGGTTCCTGTGTTGTTGTAGTAGACATTGTAGTAGATGTCGGTGTAGGAGTAGATGATGTGGTAGGTTCTGGTGTTGTTGTAGTAGATGCTGTAGTAGTTGTCGGTGTAGGGGTAGATGATGTGGTAGGTTCTGGTGTTGTTGTAGTAGACATTGTAGTAGTTGTCGGTGTAGGAGTAGATGATGTGGTAGGTTCTGGTGTTGTTGTAGTAGACATTGTTGTAGTTGTTGGTGTAGGAGTAGATGATGTGGTAGGTTCTGGTGTTGTTGTAGTAGACATTGTAGTAGATGTCGGTGTAGGAGTAGATGATGTGGTAGGTTCCTGTGTTGTTGTAGTAGACATTGTAGTAGTTGTCGATGCAGGAGTAGATGATGTGGTAGGTTCTTGTGTTGTTGTAGTAGACATTGTAGTAGTTGTCGGTGCAGGAGTAGATGATGTGGTAGGTTCTGGTGTTGTTGTAGTAGACATTGTAGTAGATGTCGGTGTAGGAGTAGATGATGTGGTAGGTTCTGGTGTTGATGTAGTAGACTTTGTGGTAGTTGTCGGTGTAGGGGTAGATGATGCGGTAGGTTTGGGTTTGTTGTAGTAGACATTGTTTAGTTGTCGGTGTAGGAAGATGATGTGGTAGGTTCTGTGTGTTGTAGTGACATGTGGTATGTTTGTCGGTGTAGGTGAAGTAGATGATATGGTAGGTTCTGGTGTTGGTGTTGTTGTAGTAGGCTTCGTGGTAGTTGTCGGTGCAGGAGTAGATGATGTGGTAGGTTCTTGTGTTGTTGTAGTAGACATTGTAGTAGTTGTCGGTGTAGGAGTAGATGATGTGGTAGGTTCTGGTGTTGTTGTAGTAGACTTTGTGGTAGTTGTCGGTGTAGGGGTAGATGATGTGGTAGGTTCTGGTGTTGTTGTAGTAGACATTGTGGTAGGTTCTGGTGTTGTTGTAGTAGACATTGTGGTAGGTTCTGGTGTTGTTGTAGTAGACATTGTGGTAGGTTCTGGTGTTGTTGTAGTAGACATTGTGGTAGGTTCTGGTGTTGTTGTAGTAGACATTGTGGTAGGTTCTGGTGTTGTTGTAGTAGACATTGTAGTAGATGTCGGTGTAGGAGTAGATGATGTGGTAGGTTCCTGTGTTGTTGTAGTAGACATTGTAGTAGATGTCGGTGTAGGAGTAGATGATGTGGTAGGTTCCTGTGTTGTTGTAGTAGACATTGTAGTAGTTGTCGGTGCAGGAGTAGATGATGTGGTAGGTTCTGGTGTTGTTGTAGTAGACATTGTAGTAGTTGTCGGTGTAGGAGTAGATGATGTGGTAGGTTCTGGTGTTGTTGTAGTAGACATTGTAGTAGTTGTCGGTGTAGGAGTAGATGATGTGGTAGGTTCTGGTGTTGTTGTAGTAGACATTGTAGTAGTTGTCGGTGTAGGAGTAGATGATGTGGTAGGTTCTGGTGTTGTAGTAGACTTCGTGGTAGTTGTTGTCGTAGGGGTAGATGATGTGGGACAACAAGGGCTACAGCAGTTAACACGTATTTCATAGTCAAAACATTTATAAGGGCGGGCATTCTGTTGTTCTTTCTTACACACCAATCCATATGAAACATTGCACTGGGCAACTTGATTTGACTCTTTAATGAATTCGTCAAAGCTCATGTCAGGTTCGCCCACAGCCCTACATTCGATATCTACTGGCTCTTTACAGATCTCTTTTCCACTTTCTCTAATGTTTTCATAAGTCTCCAAGTCATGCCCTTCTGCACCAGGATGATATTCATTAAACCAGTCAGACCACCAACATATACATATACATGTTGATGTTGAAGTAAATGATGTGGTAGGTTCTGGTGTTGTTGTAGTAGACATTGTAGTAGTTGTCGGTGTAGGAGTAGATGATGTGGTAGGTTCCTGTGTTGTTGTAGTAGACATTGTAGTAGATGTCGGTGTAGGAGTAGATGATGTGGTAGGTTCTGGTGTTGTTGTAGTAGACATTGTAGTAGTTGTCGGTGTAGGAGTAGATGATGTGGTAGGTTCTGGTGTTGTTGTAGTAGACATTGTAGTAGTTGTTGGTGTAGGAGTAGATGATGTGGTAGGTTCTGGTGTTGTTGTAGTAGACATTGTAGTAGTTGTCGATGCAGGAGTAGATGATGTGGTAGGTTCTGGTGTTGTTGTAGTAGACATTGTGGTAGGTTCTGGTGTTGTTGTAGTAGACATTGTAGTAGTTGTCGGTGTAGGAGTAGATGATGTGGTAGGTTCTGGTGTTGTTGTAGTAGACATTGTAGTAGTTGTCGGTGTAGGAGTAGATGATGTGGTAGGTTCTGGTGTTGTTGTAGTAGACATTGTTGTAGTTGTCGGTGTAGGAGTAGATGATGTGGTAGGTTCCTGTGTTGTTGTAGTAGACATTGTAGTAGATGTCGGTGTAGGAGTAGATGATGTGGTAGGTTCCTGTGTTGTTGTAGTAGACATTGTAGTAGTTGTTGGTGTAGGAGTAGATGATGTGGTAGGTTCTGGTGTTGTTGTAGTAGACATTGTAGTAGTTGTCGGTGTAGGAGTAGATGATGTGGTAGGTTCTGGTGTTGTTGTAGTAGACATTGTAGTAGTTGTGGGTGTAGGAGTAGATGATGTGGTAGGTTCTGGTGTTGTTGTAGTAGACATTGTTGTAGTTGTTGGTGTAGGAGTAGATGATGTGGTAGGTTCCTGTGTTGTTGTAGTAGACATTGTAGTAGTTGTCGGTGTAGGAGTAGATGATGTGGTAGGTTCTGGTGTTGTAGTAGACTTCGTGGTAGTTGTTGTCGTAGGGGTAGATGATGTGGGACAACAAGGGCTACAGCAGTTAACACGTATTTCATAGTCAAAACATTTATAAGGGCGGACATTCTGTTGTTCTTTCTGACACACCAATCCATATGAAACATTGCACTGGGCAACTTGATTTGACTCTTTAATGAATTCGTCAAAGCTCATGTCAGGTTCGCCCACAGCCCTACATTCGATATCTACTGGCTCTTTACAGATCTCTTTTCCACTTTCTCTAATGTTTTCATAAGTCTCCAAGTCATGCCCTTCTGCACCAGGATGATATTCATTAAACCAGTCAGACCACCAACATATACATATACATGTTGATGTTGAAGTAAATGATGTGGTAGGTTCTGGTGTTGTTGTAGTAGACATTGTAGTAGTTGTTGGTGTAGGAGTAGATGATGTGGTAGGTTCTGGTGTTGTTGTAGTAGACATTGTAGTAGTTGTCGGTGTAGGAGTAGATGATGTGGTAGGTTCTGGTGTTGTAGTAGATGATGGCGATATACATGTCTCCACACAGATCTGATTTTGCTCATCAAAAATAGGCGTGTCCTTTGGACATTGTGGATAAAATCCGGAAAAATAAATAAATAAATATAGTTACACATATATCATCAGTTTTTAACTGGTGAGTCATGATCACAAATGGTTTTGTGAATTACTGGCGGAATACCATTAATTGAATTATTATCAAGTTCTATTATTTTAATTATATTTAGTTGAATAATTTGACTTAAAGGGTTAGTTCACCCAAAGATGAAAATTATCCTGTGATTTACTCACCCTCGAGCTATCCTAGGTGTATATGACTTTTTTCTTTCAGACGAATCCAATCTGAGTTTTATTAAAAATTGTCCTGGTTCCTCTGGACTGTTGAACAGAAACACTCGCCCACTGCAATGATAACGCTTGGAAGAGCCAGGACAATTTTTAATATAACGCCGATTGAATTCGTCTGAAAGAAGAAAGTCATATACACCTAGGATGCCTCGAGGGCGAGTAACCACATGCAAATTAAAATCGTTGGGTGAACTAACCCATTAATGACATACTTTATTGTTAATAACAAAATTACATTGCATTAGATCACTTTATTAGAAATTTGAAGGTTTATGAACATTTCTAAGCAGTCCTGTAATTAATAGGGATGTCCTGAGCCTCTCTCACGGATCGGCATCGGGGCCGATCAAGATTGCGTCGCTGTGCCTTGTTTACAATATTCCCTAGATACTGTTTGCAATATATTCTACATATTTTGTCCCTCAAAGACTCAAAAAGCACCTGATGGAGTTTCAACATCACATCAAGCTTCTTCCGATTCATAAAGATGCCAGTAAAGATGTGCCACCTTGGCCAGAGTCGGCTTGAAGTTGTGCATCTTTGGAAGCGGAGCCACACACAAGGTTACAAAAAATGCCGTGCACAATGCCACGCAAAATGGGGTCTAGCACACTCAACATGCACGACCTCCCACACCACGATGACATAATTTTTGCCGCGCGCACCTTTGTGCTCACATGAATGTTTCACATATAAACCAGGCTTTTTGCAAAAATAAATGCTTAACGTACAAATATTGTCTTTCCCTATAGATTGTGGGGTCATTTTGGAATTAGAAAGTGCTTAAGAAAGAGAGGTATAAGAGATAAAGATCAATATTGGTATAATTACAACAAAACAAATATGTCTTCTATTACTTTCCACCAAAAATGTTGTGAATGATTAATGATTTTCGTTCCTTGAACCATTTCTAATCCCAGTTTATCACTAAATAAAAGGTCCAGAAATATCCAGTGTACATAATCGGTCTTGAAAAATGCAAACTAGCATGCACCAAATGTCAACTCACCTTCCAGAAGGGGTAAACTGTTATTACTGTAAACACCATTAAGGTTGAGACAGGTTTTGTAGAAAGGTGTATGACAAGGATTGTAATGCCATATGCACTCTTCTGTTCCATTATTGTAGAAGTCACAGTACACAGCTGACAGAGAAACATGGACAGAAGTATGAATGTGTACAGTTGAACTAAAAGAAATGCAATACAACTGCATTACATTGTTAAAAGAAAGAAATCACTTCAAGCAATGATCAGGCAATCAATTTATTCACATTATCTTTTTTGTGAAAACACAGTAGCTGAACATTTAGAATCTGCATGAATCACATTAATAGATTACAGATTAAGATGTGTACTAGAGTTAAAGATGCTTACGACAGATCTCAGGTGTTCTCCAGTTCACACAAACATCTGCCTCATTGCAGGCTTGAGCATAAGCTGCCACAGCTGTACAGAAGCACTCACAATCTCCACCTGTGTCACATGCACACGAGTCCTTCACACAGTTCTCATAATAAGGGATTGGTTCCACCTGTGGGAACATGCATTTCCATCCTTAAAAATATGTATGATTCTTGTATACCACATTATGGTGACCGTGATTTCACCAAGTAGAACATGTTCCTGGATCAACATCCTGGTTGATCCTGGAACAACATTGCAATTAACCAATCAGAATTGAGGGATAGCTTTTCAGGAAATATCTGTTTTAGGCTTACGATCAGGGTTAGGTGCTTCTACACCCTTGATTTTAGGAATGAATTATGGGTAGGGTTAGGTTTAGGGGTAGGGATTGTGTTTAATCTATATTTTTGGACAGTAATGTTGATCCTGGAACATGTCTTCCTTGGCAAAATCACGGCGACCACCACATTATAGGGAACTCCATTTATTTACTCAGAAGTCTTTGCAACTGTACCGTGTTATGGCAGACTTTGAATGGACCATTGATATCCTTGATGATGCTACATTGTATTTTTGCCCATGTCTCTCGATTGGGCGTCTCAAGGCATGGGTCGTCATCTGGTTTTGCATCCGGACATTTGCTTCCTTTCCAGCTGTCCACAAACTCCAGGATATTTGAAGTTGGCAAATTTCCCTGAGTGGTAAAGTCATCTTTTCCATTTCCATTGAAGTTTCCACACAGACCACAAACGTCTCCCTGTCAAAAAACAATAAAGCACAGATGTTGCGCTACAAATAAATCAAATTCAGGGACTGTTGCAAATTGTTTGGAAGCGTAAGTTCAAAACATAAAAATTGAAGTCATGAGTCATGGCTCCAACTCACCATGAGCTGAGGTTGCAGAATGATGCGGACGGTGGTTTTGCGGTCCCACAAAACTGTCAGTCCAATGTTAGCATCAATGACAAGGTACATCCCAATGATTTTCTCAGTGTACTCGATCTTTGGACCACTTGCACTATCAATGGCCATTACATTTCCATCAACAAGCTGCAGCAAAGTCCTCTGTGTGAGAGAGAAGTAAAAAAAAAGTTAAGTCGCAAACATCGTAAAACAACTATAGAATCCAATGATAGACATTGATTCTATATTGCTTTCAAATGTTGAAGAGAATGAGGAGAGGAAATCCTTCATTGGCCTTTAAAATGAACAAAAATTGTACACTATTATTGCCTTATACTACACGTAACAACTTTAACATGCTGAACAGCTAAAAACGTTTTATTTTTCTCTGAATGTACCACATAGTATTGAATATTTTGCCAAACATAAAACTGCATAGCACGCTACACCTGTGGCCTTACCCCCAAAAGTATCTTGACAGCCTTTGAACATGTGGTTCCTGTTGTTCCACAAGGCATATTCTCAGTGATCACACGAAAGGTGCCAGTTTTATTTCCACACTTGTTCTGCAAAACAAGAGAACGTACTGTGTTGCCTCCTGAAGGCAGAGCTTTATTTGTAATTTTTTTAAATAAAGCCTCTGACCAGATGCACATACCTGAGCAGCAATATAACTGCAATCTCCCCTAAAGCTGAATCTTTGCTGATCAAAAGTTATATAACGTCCACTGCCGTAAATGGCGCATATGCCTGGACACTTATAACGTGTACAGTTCCATTTTCCCCGTTGGCAAGTGCTGTAAATATAGAGGGAGACTCAAATCTTGTGTGGTTCTACAGTATTATACTTTAGATCATTAAAGGCCAGGTTGTATTTCCTCATTACTTAGGGGTTTTATGATAATGTTACTTTATTGTGGCAATGGTAATGGCTGTTGTTTTACACTGGATTAATACTGTTAACAAAAAATTAATGTAAACAATTTAAAAATATTTTCATTACTTGAAATAAAACAAACATTAAAAAGAAAAAAAAAAATAAATGCAAAATATCATTAAAAACTACAATAGTATACTAAAATAACACCAGTTTTACAGACCATTGATTGCAGTCTATGCTTATCTCAGCTCCTGGTGCGTAATCCAGTCCATTATGTTTACACGAGCAGTAGTCTGGTTTAACACAATGTCCTCTCCCATCATCCAATAGACCTAAAGGACACTGGCAGCCAGACTGACAGTCCAGTGAGAACTGGAAAGAAGGGAAGAAAACATTATGTACAAGCAAAATGCTGTTATCCACACAAATAACACCATCAGCAAAATCAAGTGATAGACTTTGGGAAAGAAAAAGAGAGAAGAGATCTTAGAATCTATAGACTCACACAGTCAACTTCCTGTTGCAGACAAGTCTTTGCACACTCCAGTCCATGTTCATCTGGGGCTGCTGTACTGCAGTTGAAGAAAACCTTCGGAGAGGAACATCCTGCCAAAGATATCAGACGCTGCATCATTCATGTACTTGTAATATCAGAAACCATATTCAAAAACTGTTAACGACAGACGTCGAGCAATTGTAAAAAATTAACAATTGTGATCAAAGTTAAAAGTTTACTTGTGCAGCATCATTTATATTTGCCTTCTGCCACCTTGTTCTCTAACATATCAGCACTGGCCATTAAAAAATCCATATTAATCAACCACTATTTATTGTTCACTGTTTGTTGGTTATTAAAACCTTGGTTAGCCAGTTAATTTCAACATCACATTTGACTAGATAACTTTATATTGCCTTGGTTACAGATGCCATAATAGCCTAGTACTAGTGATGGTAGTCTATATAAACTGAAAACAAACTTATTTAACCTATGTAGTAGAGGAAAGTAACTTTTCATACCCAGACTTCTGGTTTTCCAGGAACGACAGTGGAGTTTTCCATTCATGCAAACACTGGACAGAGAAATAAGATCAAATTGTATATTAAATTCATAGTTTTTACCTTTCTTGTATAACTACTCCAATAATACCCACAGTATATTATCATTCACTTACCAGTGTTCATCCCTAATGGTGACAGACTTTCCGGAATGAATTTTCTGTCCGTTGTGGTGACATGGACATTTTTCCATAGGTACACACAGTCCATTCTCATCCTGGTAGAGTCCCTCTGGACATGCGCATCCGTCAACGGGCACAAAGTCAACGCTGCAGCTTTGGCGCTCAGAGGCGAGAGACAGACAGGTACGCTGACAGTTCTGCAGCTCATAGGAGTAGTTCTGCGAGGCCGGGCAATTCTCTGTATATTTCTCTGTGGGGATCAGTTTGAAAGGGACTGTGTCTTAAAGATGCATGTAGCAAAATGACATAAGCATTCTTGTAATCTTCTATGTTAGATAAGGGATTTTCAAGTTTTTGGAGACACCCAAATATGATGATCCCTCTTGTAAAGGATGCCCTTCCTAAAATATAAAGGCAGCTATATAGTTTTATATACTTACATAGTGTGTGAAAAATGGTAAGCATTATATTAGAAAGATATGAAGTTGGCATCAACTTCATTAACCCTGAATTAAAATTAATATTACCTGGAAAATATTTACAACACAGGCCCCCGGTTTCAGCTAGTCCCAGACTAAAATGCATCTTTAAGCTGTCTCAACTGAAAATATCTTGCTCTGACATATCTTAAAATATGTCAGTGTCATTGTTCTGTGTCAAGATGCACACCTGTAATGTTTTCTTCTAAGGCATTTTTGTAAAAGTATCTTAATTTAACTAAGGCCTAGTCCTGGCTTTTAAAGTTTACTCTCATTATGCTTTATGCATAATCTCACATTCCTTGCAGTATACATTTTTTCCCTTTGCTCTATTCTCTGTATTATAAAAATGTAATATTAAATACATTTGAATTGAATTCTAAAGGTTCAAGGCCCCGTTTCAAAAACAAACTTTTGATGTTTTGTTCACTGAAATTGTCCAGTCATCAATCCATCTACAGACTCAATCATTTTCAGCCATCTTACTGCACACAATGTCTCTCCAGCCTTGGAGGATTATTCCTTTAGCTGCACAGGCCCGGGCGTACGCAGAGAACACCGTACACAGACAGTCCTCACTCTTCTCACAGGTACAGCTGGAGTATTTGCATCTCTAAAAAATACATAGACATGTTGTGGAAGCTGGGATAAATTGAATTAAACTTTTAAAGTCCTAGATTTAAAGCTAAATAGAAATATTTAAAAAAAACAAAAGCACATGCAATTACTAAAACGCAATATGTAAGCATAAAACGTATTACTATATACTATAATACAATATAAATAATATTAAATGAACACTGGGTTGCTTAGTTGCAAAAGGTTAAAAAATACTGCTTGTCTGTATATAATCCTCTACTGTTTAAGATCATACTTTGTAGTAGCTGTCTGGATTGACAGTGGTGTGACATTTGGCAAAGAGGCTCTCCTTGTCCTTCATCTTGGAACACCAGTGCTCAGCAAAGTGCTCTAAAAGCATCACAAAATATGGGAATTTAATTAAAACTCCTACTTAAGAACAAAACAGATATAGTATTAAACATGGGCACCACGTAATTTTATGTGGAAATACTGGCTGATGCAACAGTATTGGAAGAATACTGACACCTGTTGATGTGGTTATATTCGGTTATACGTGAACACCCACTAGTGCTCTTGATTGCTTCCAAATCTATTACTATCCTATCCACTTTGGTATATGTATAAAACAAGCCGAATACAGAATTAAAAACAAACCGGTCTGACTTCGCCACATTGACTTTGGGAGCAAAAAGTCTCTCACCGCTGTCACTGCTGTAGGAACAGGGATCGTCCAGTCTCTCAGTACGGTCGGGGCAGTTGGACTGTGCCTTCCAGGCGTTTGCAAAGGAAACCGCTGTACCCTCCACCACTCCCTGAGGGGTCTTCAGATCATCTGACAGCACTTTGTTAAAATTTCCACAAAGACCTGCAGAAACAAACAAATGCCACAACATTGGTTTTCATGATGGATTCACTTTCTAATTCAGATTTTTTTTCGTGCTTTTTAAGACCGAGGTCTCACCACAAGTCTTGCCCTGGAAGCTTTGGTCCACGGTGATGTAAACCTGCATAAGAGGCACCAGCTGTACCTGCACCTGCAGCCCAAAGGTGGTCTGAAGCATGATGTGAAACGATGACGGCATGAACACCGTGAAGCCAGCTGAGATGAAAAAGAGTCGAAGGAGATTGAAAACACTTCATTATACTATATATATATATATATATAGAGATATATATATATGATATATATATAGAATATATATATATATAATATATAGATATATATATATATATATATATATTAGTCACATGGGCTCTAAACACAGAAAAGAAATAAAAGCTTCGTCTCCTCTCACACTGTCATGTAAGGAGGAAGTGAAATTCTGCATTGTGTTGCACCGTCCCGTCAGCTTTAATAATCAGAGGCTGAAGAAGAAAGATCACCGTTTTTTTTTTTCACAAGCTACACTGCTTTTCAATTAAAAAAATAAATAAAATACTATTATTATTAACCAAGGACACATTACGTTGAATAAAAATAACAGTAAAGTCTGCTGTTTTATTTCTATTCCTCAAGCAATCTTGAAAATGTTTAAGCAGCACAATTGTTTTCAACATTTAATGATAAGAAATGTTTCTGCAGCACCAAATCAACATGTTAGAATGATTTCTGAAGAATCACATGACACTGAAGATTGAAAAATCATACATTGTAATCACAGGAATATATTACGTTCAAATATATTACAATAGAAAACAGTTGCTTAACAATATTGCTGTTTTGACGGTATTTTCAATCAAATAAATGCAGCCTTGGTAAGCATAAACATTTGAAACATTTCACTGACCTTAAACTTTTGAACAGCACTGTAACATTTACATCCATTACTCACTCAGACTGTCAGAAAGACCTGTTTGCTATAAAAGCCAAATATGCAAGATTGTGGAAGTAGAGAGGTGTACTCACATTTTTCATATCGTTGTCAAACAGCACCACAACAGACTTTAAACAGGTGTCAGTTTGATGAGTAAAACATGGAACAATCAGACCCAATATGATGAACTTGGACTCCTTACAGTCCTACAAAAACAAATGCAGAAGTTGACATTTATTAAGAATTTCACATATTCATAAAGCATGGATACAACCATAAATCCCAACATGTCTTAGCAATTAAATAAGGTGTAGTTAGCAACTAAAACACACATACTTTTGAGAGCACATAGTTGCAGTCTCCATGGAAAGTGAATTCTTTCCCGTCAAAGGTGGTGAAGTGAGATCCTTCTTCTACTGAACACAGGCCAGGGCCGGGAATGCTTGTACAGATCCAGCTTCCCTCCTTACATATGCTGAGTTAAATAATACAATTACAAACAGACGTGGAAAACAATGAGCTTCAGATGTCAACATGGTAAATCACAGTGCTGATATTTTTATATATTTATGAAACGGCCATTTTTCCTATTCATCCAGTGTCATCATAATTTAGCATATTGTCATGAATATGCAGTTAACAGTAATATTGATGAACAGAAATATTTTTCTTGTATATGAGTAGTAAAATACATGAAAGGACACAAGATGCACTAGGATAAAAAAAATGCGCCATACATATGGATATTAGGAATATGAGGAGAACTGAGTGAAATGTGTTTTCTTACCATTCTTCCTCATCTTCGCGTAGGATCTCTCCTGTGCTGTAGACGCGGTCATGCTTGCACTGACACTTTTCTGCTGGGATGCAGCCCGTGTTTGAGATGTCATCAAACACAGTTCCTATAACAAAAACACAATGCATCAATATCAACTTAATGTGGTTCTTAAGAAGAAGAAAAAACAGTAATATTATGAAACATGATTACAATTTAATATAAAATTTTTGTATTTTAATATATATATATATAGATATATATATTTTTTTTTTTTTTTTTTTTTTTTTTTGGGGGCAAAGATGAATTTTCAGCAAGGGGCGTTACTCCAGTCTACGTGTCACATGATCCTTCAGAAGAAAATGTCGTATCGTTATCATTAATGCTGAAAACCGTTGTGCTGCTTACTCTTCAAAAATAGAAATAGAAATCTTTTGTAACATTCAAAATCTATCCTTCAGTCTTTACTATAACTTTTGATCAATGTAATGCATCCTTGTTGAATAAAAGTATTAATTTACACAAAAAAATTCTAACTGACCTCAAACCTTTGAACCGTCGGTAATAATTTGGTGGCTATTATATAAATAGTGGTACTGACCTGGCGGGCAAAAGCATCCATCACTGTTGTGTTCCTCACACAGTGCATTTGTGTCTTTGTGCAAGCATGTGTCCATACAGGGGGAGCCACTTTCAGAATGTACCATATTGTAGGGGCACTTCACGGCTGCATAGGAATACAAGACACACAGAGTCTTTACAACTGCTATTAATAAGATATAAAAACAAAGGAACAGCTCAAGAGAGAAGAATCCTATCATTTTCACGAGAATTATCAAGGCATTTCTTACCACAGAAGTTTGCTGTCCTCCAGGACGGTGGAGTTCCTCCAGCATGAGAGCACTGACGTGAATATTCAGACAAAGTCGCACAGAGCGCAGAGATGCTGGAGTCTTCATCTTCAGGTTGGCTCGAGCAAATATCGTTCGTACAGGCCTTGATATATGGCTCTGTGTTCAAAACCCAGCTACAAGAAGACCACTTTTCATCCTCCAAAAGGTCTGCACAATCTGCCCGCTGTTGTGAAAAGGACATGGAACATCTTGAAGGTCCATATTAAGTAACAATACTAGAATTCCGAGTTGCTGTTGTAACTAACAATTTAATCTGGAATGATCAGCTTTCTTCTGTAACTTACAAATTTTTCACATTTGTCCACCACATTTTGCTCATCGTCGTTTTCAAAAGGATCTTCGCAGACATGTATTGGGTTGGGAACTCTGTACTTATTACCAAACTCAGCATAGCCAACCCTCCGTCCTGTAATAAATAAGACAGACACTTGATCTTGGCTATTCTTAAAACTCTTGGAGATTCATCAAATTCGGAATCCATGAGGCATAATCATTTATATTGTTCATAATTGGTCAAATAATCACTATGTAGAGAAAAGTAAGAAATCAGGCTGTAAAAGTGACTTACCAGATTCAATGAACTCACTATAAACTGGAACACCATTGAAATCACCACACAGTCCACAAGTCCGACTGGAATATTTGGAGTCTAGTTCCACCTAACAAAGGACCACACAAAAATGTACTGTTAGATCATTTGACTTAATATTTGTGGCCATTTGGACTTTATGTCAGTAGTAATGTTATGTGATCAGAGCATACAAAGCCATGAATATAGAAGAGTTACTGTAATTCAGATATATATATATATATATATTAATATTATATAGATTATTATATAATATATATATATATATATATAAACACCTGTCAGCAGAGTTTTGCCTGACATTTGGACATGTCTAGTTAACATCATGATGGTACTTTATTTTTTATTTTTTCATAAAATTATGTAAAATAATTGTTGCAGTGCTGCAAAACTATTAGGCCTAACTTTTTACAACAACAAGGATAGCAATGTACAGTGAGAGAATTGGAAGATTTACTACTCATTACTTTTATAAATAATTGCAAGTGCATTTAAAAAATATTTTTTCTATTAATCCATTAGTTCTGCATTTACATTGCTTAATCTATTTTGACAAATTATATTTTTCTCCCTTTTGAAAATGAATCCCGCATTTATGTGAGGGATGGGGAATGTATGTGTCACTCCCGAAATTGTACTGCTTGTACAGGGTATATGGCCCTTAGCAGCACAAAAAAAAACTATTATTCAAATTCTAAACAGATTATATTTAGCCTATAAAGTGCGCAAATAGCGCTTCCTTTATAATCACTAAAAAGGTGTCACTTACTTCAGTTCATCACAAGCTCACAAAGTTCCTTTATAACCAATGAACCTCTAATTTTACCATGTTACAGTGAAAAAAACAATCAAAATCTGGCGTTTAGCCGTGAGTGAATTCTCACTCATTTGAATGGAATGGCCAATCAGAGGTGCTCAAGAAATCAACAGATATGTATGTGATTGGCTACTTTGCTTAATGTTACAAAAACATGTTGAAAATAGAAACTTTTGATGTTTTCCAGAGCGCAAACACAAATATGTACTGGAGAGTTTACCAAATCTGCTTCACCGATATATTACATTTTCAACTTAGGGTGGTTTTCACTGCGTGGGAAAATGGCGGTGTGGCATGAGAGTGTGAGAAAAGTGTGAATTGCATGAATCATATCTTTTGATTCTTGAGAGTTGGCAGCCCTGGTTAAAGATGTACTTTCATAAGAGTTGTTTTGAGCTCATGATGAGCCAGACTAGCCTATAAACTCACCATAACGGCATCCTCTTTGTTCCACATGACAGTGATGCCCATTTTGGAATAGAGTCTGATGTAAATTGTGTTCTCTTCCACAAGGATCCCTGCGACATGCACGGGCAGCGTTACTCTGAACAAGAGAAAAGATTCAAATGAAAGATTGACCAAACAGAATACATTTTTAAGCCTTTAACAGTTGGTTGGGTTCCCCAGAATCGTACTTTTCTCCATTGACTACGACCTGTTTCTCGGTCAACTCAATGCCAATGTCATTGATGGTAATCGACACCCTGCTGATGTTTGGGCCAGTGCTGTGTTCTGTTCTCTTCACGTGAACTGAGAACTGGCGAATGAGGCTTTGGCAGTCAGACACCAGGTTATACTCGCACATGCCTGGGAACTGATACACGTCTCCATCGAACGTCTTGAAGTGGAAGTTTCCCCACATGCTACAGATGTTGTTGACATGGTTACTGGGATAGACTGCAAAAAATGGGAGAAAACAAAGAAATATGAAAAGTTTGACTTATCTTAGAAAAATTTGAGAGCATTTTGGGAATTTTTGTTCTTCTACCACAGCCCATAAAGTAAAATATAATTTATTAGATAGAAATTAAATACAAATTTCTTTAAGTTGCTTTTCAAATGTTGATCGCTGAAATAATATATGTATGTAAAACATCAAATCTATGCTGACAGCAGTTATTTCAATGCATTTGCATTTGAATTATGTGTCCTTAAATTTTAATTACAATTATGTTCCCTGTTTGCAAACTCAATTAAAATTCAGGCATTCTCAGATAATTCCTGCATTTTACATTTGTCAATCCACAAATGTATGGAAAGCTGATCAAGCTGAACTTCAAGTCATCATGAAGGGAAGTAAATGAACTTTGTCACTTTTTGACGCAACTGAAAATATTTAGTAACTTCTAAGGTAAGTCATCAATGGCACTGATAGTATCAGGTTCAGGTGATGAAACTATGCTCTTCACAACTGTCAACAGCTGGTTGGTTCCTGTTTTTTCTTTCTTTCCAGATGCTGACACCAATGCTGTTTTCAACCACAACATCAAGCTATTTGACAAGATAAAATCATCTTTGAAATTCAACTTTGCACCAACATTGCCATGGTCAAGGTTACAATCCTAAAGAAACATATAATGATTAAAAAAGCTGTGAATTTAAAATGATTTGTTATACTTAATAACGGATGTGCATACTCAAATTCTAATGCACTTAAAATTTCATATATTGAATTTTAAATATAAAAGCTTCCAAATTGTATACTGATTGAACTTAAAATAAAATAAAATAAAAAGGTGTCTTCTTGAGGGGATGCCAAATTGTGCAAATGAGTAATTTTGGTTGTATATATCCTCAGAAAATATATTGATTTTTAAAAATGTAATATAATTAAAAAAAAAAAGTTTTTACTTAATTTGTACAGTCCAATTATAAACACTTAAATTCATAGATTGACTCTTAAATTAAAAGCTTCCAAAATTGTATCGGATTGAACTAACTTAAACTAATAAAATAAAAAGGGTCTTCTTAAGGGGACACAAATACAGTATAGTAATTTGTTGTTAATATAAAATTAGATTAATAAGGACAGGAGCTTAGGCGATGTGAGTCAAAAAAATTAAACTATTGTTAATATAAAAAATACAAACAGAGAAATATTATGCTAATAATAAAAAAACATCAAAATTCTGTTTTTTATTTTTGTTATTTTATATGATAAAATAAACAAGACAGCTGAAAACCCCAAGAAACCAATTAAGTAGGCCATGTTGGATGGAAGTTAACTCTTACCTGTCTTTGAATCAACCTGAATGCCGGTAAGCGCCAGAAGCAGTATGCAGTGTAGATGTCTCCACTCCTGGTGGAGGTGAGAGAGGTCTACAGGGTAGAGCCACTAGGACGGTTGGCATGTGGTTCATAAATGTTCTTGTATATTAGTTCACAGCACACTTCAACTTTCCCTACCCACCCCCTGCAAGGCGAGGCGTCTGCACGCTCTCTGTGGTGTATGTGACCAGAAAAAAAAGCAAACTGCTATTAGAAAGTCCAGTGATGGATGGGTGTGTGTGTGTGTGGTGGGTGTGTGTGTGTGTGGTGTGTGGGTGTGTGTGTGTGGGTGGGTGTGGGTGTGAGTGGGTGTGTGGGTGTGCGGGTGGGCAGTTTCTGCCTCTCTAAATGATGTTTGATGAGACGTTTAATAAAATTTATGTAATGAACATTATATTTACAGCAGGGTGTGAATAATTTACAACTCCTGTATACATGTATGATGAGGATTAGTAAATCCTTATCATACTAAAACCTGCTAAATAAATATACAATACATGATTAATAAACCATTTAGCTGCTGATATGGAGAATGAGATGAAGACTAATGGTCTTGTGTAAATAACTAGTCTTAAGTGTCCTAAATGTGACTTTGTAGACATCCATATGAATTTATCAAGAAGGATATGGTCATAAATGTGTCAAATTAATCTAATTTTCCATCAAGCTTGCAGCAAAATGGCAGTACATTGACCACATATATGATTGCGTGTGAGGTTTGAACATCCTGTCTGTGATGCAGATATTCTGACGTTCAGCATCTTTGCAGGTACACAGGTGTGTCTCAAGCTCCTGAATGCCACCTGTGCTTTCGTGAATTAAAACAAACTGACCATTCACCATCTGGCAGTGCTCATATCCTGATCCTTTTCTTGTTAAAGACTTTAGAATTGTGAGAAATGTGATGTCATGCATAACCATTTATGGCTATTTCTTCAGCTATTTTTTCAAGCATGGCTGACCCTTGGCGGACCTTTCGAAAAATGATGAGTTCATCCGGAAATGAAACATTAGTAAACAAAAAGTTCTACAGTATTTAAAGTGAAATAAAATAAAATAAAATAAATAAAAACAAGGAGTCTTATTAAGGGGACAACAAATGGTAAAAAGATAGGACATTTCTGATTGTTGTTTAGATGCAGTAAAAATAACTACATACCGACAGGATTTGACAACATGATGCTAATAATAAAACTCAAGTAACACTTTTTAAAATAAAAAATAAATCAATAAAATAAAATAAAATAAAAAATACATTTGTAGTAAAATGAGCCTGGTTTGACTCTGTACACATTTAGGAAAATAATTTGTTCATCCAAAAATTATATATTTATCATTGAAAGCATATATTTATATATATTTATATATTCAGGCAAGCAGGAGCCTAATGGTGAGGAGTAGGACTCAGAACCCCAACAGGTTGTGGGTCGAGTCTCGTACCGGCGGGAATTGGAGGTGGGGGGATGTGAAGTACAGCGCTCTCTCCCACCGTTTCAATACCCCGACACGGTCCCTTGAGGCAAGGCACATAACCCCCCAAACTGGGTGGGCTCCCGTGTCGCAGCCATAAATGGTGCCCACTGCTTCTGGGTGTGTGTTCATGGTTTGTGTGTGTGTTCACTGCTGTGTGTCCACTTGGATGGGTAATGCAGAGCACTAATCAGAGTAGGGGGTACATAATGGCACCTGTCACTTCCTTTATGTATCATTTTATAAAAAGGTATAGTAGAATGTGCAAGCTGCTATTGATGTAATCCTAAATATAATAATAATTAAAAAACAAAAACAACATAAAAACGTTGCTATTTGTGCCAACTCACCCTGAATGAAACAAAAGAAAAATCATGGACATTAAGTTTCATTAAGAAGGCAAATATTACAAAATACATCTCAACTGCCATACAACTTTTAACTTCTACTTTCCTATTTAATCAAGGCAGGGGAAATAATAGGGAATGATACGTAAAGCTATTCTTTTTATAACATACAATGATTATAAATAGCTAACATTTGCAATTCAGTTGCAAGCTCAAATGATGCATGTGTCTGTATACATCGATTGATAATGTTGAATTAATGTTTTTTTTTCAAATTACGGTACAATGGCATAATGATTATATTAAATATTTACAGAATGTTTAATAAATGTAATTAAAATGTAAAAAAAAAAGTAATTAAAATTTTTTTTTTCATGTCTTACTGTCAATTAGTGTTAATTTTCACGCTATTTTAAGTGTAGTCGTAGTCCAGTGTAAATGGCCTTTTAGATTTTTATCAGATTTAGTCACCCTTAGCCTATTTAGTTTTAGTCCAGTTTTAGGAATAAAGTCTCCACGTTTAGTCTAGTTTAGTCAAAGAAAATCTAACGTATGTTAGTCTGTTTTAGTCAATGAAACCCTTGAATTTTAACATAGTTTTTTAAAGGGGTCATATGATGCTTCTAAAAAGACATTATTTTGTGTATTTGGTGTAATGAAAGGTTAGCGGTTTAAGGTTCAAAAAAACATTCATTTCACATACTGTGCTTATTGTTCTCCTCTATGCCTCCCTTCTGACACGTGTGATTTTTACAAGCTCATCGTCTGAAAAGCGAGGGTGCTGTGATGGCCGCCATGCAGGCGTTGTGTGGCCGAACACCTCAAGCGGGGACGGAAATGTTATGCCCCTTGCCATATTGTGATACCTTGTACCTTGCCGGAGCGACCAGACAAAAACATTAAAACCAATTACAAACAAGGCATTTGTCGCATCCAGTGGGGACACTATTACTGATTATAATGACTTATACTAACTTTTTACGCGTTGTGTTGTATCGCGCCGCGTAAACATAAAACCATCTGCATTTGTGAAAACTATCCTATTTAGTTTAGTCAAGTTTAGTCGCTAAAAAAGTCGTCAACTTTTGTCTAGGTTGTCAAGAAAATCTAAACGATTTTTGTCTAGTTTTAGTCAAAAGAAAAAGCAACTGCTATTCTACACTGCTCAAAACTCATGTTTGACTCGTCAGTGGCAAATTCTTTAAATATAAAACGTACTTACAGTCTGTGAGTCAAAACAGACGGCATTGTAGTCTACTCTACCAGGATCAAAAAACAGCCCTCCATAAAATGTGCTGCACATATCTGAATATTTGGTTTGAATTGTTCTGGAACATTGTTGTAAATACAACTTAACCAATGATTTCTAATTGTGTCCTCTTTTGGAATGCCAAACAAAGCAGTTTCACTTTCACAACGAAACACACAGCGTCACACACGGCGGGATTGAGTGAGCGGCGGCCGGCAGGTGAGTGAGGAATGGCCGGCGAGCTTGAGAATGGCGCGGCCACTGGATTCAAGGAAGGAGCGTCCAGCGGGCTTGTGGCAACCACATGTAACGACCCCAGGCTGGACTCCGCTTCGTCCACGGTGAAAGCCAATCCAGCGATCCACAGCGTGAAGTTGATGTATTCCCTCAGCGACCAGAACAGATGACGAAGTGGATATCATCCTCTTTGGAAGGCCAAACAAAAGTAGTTTCACTTTCACAATGAAAACAAAGCAAACAAACAATATACAGCGAGAATAAAAGTATGCCTTCTTTCTTTGTGTGAACATTTGGGTGGCGTTATGCAAATATTCCCACACAGTGACATAGACATGTGAGGGCGTGTTAGAAGGTGTTAGAGCTTGTAACACTCCAAAAAAAAAGGAAAAATTGAAATAGCATCATATGAACCCTTTAAGCGTTTTGTCATTCCTAGTAAACGTTTTTCTCAGCAGATTGGGAATAGGTTTAAGAGAAAGCTCTTACTAAAACTTTACTGCTATTTAGTGAGAACTCTAGTGGGAAGATAAATGTTTGGAATACGGGCCTGATGTTTTGTTCAACTACAGTTGTTTGCGTGAAGTTGTAAACACATATTTAAATCTGGTTCTTAGTTCGTAATAGGCATAGCTGGCATATGTCAAAGATATTGTGCTCAAAGCTCAGATACCAAGTTTTATCACAGTGTCCCCCCCAGGGTTGGGGACAGATGCACAAGCTGTTGCACAAACCGTACCAAACCCTGCTGTCCATTAACCACAACATGCCATAACATTACCAAAATGCAATTTTATGGATGGTAAAGAATCTTCAATAGTCAGATATTTACCTTTCTATTAAGTAAGAAATAGGTTAAAGGGTCATGTGATGCTTTTTAAAGATCATTATTTTGTGTATGTGGCGTAACAGAATATGTTGACATGCTTTAATGTTCAAAGAAAAACATTATTTTTCAAATACTGTAGATTATTGTAGGTCCTCTATGCCCCGCCTCTCTCAAACGCTTCGTTTTCTACAAAGTCCCTCCTTCCGACAAGCGCAGTCTGCTCTGATTGGCCAGCTGACCCAGTGCATTGTGATTGGCCGAACACCGCAAGCACTCGTCGGAAATGTAATGCCCCTTACCATAATCACGAGCTTCATCTTTCAAAATAAATGTAAAGACAGTAAATAATGTTATTAGTTTTACCATCAGTTCAAGCCCGAAAGGGAACAGACACAGTAATGATGCAGTACACAAGCGCGGTTAAGACAGCTGACTATACTGTGATGTGACGTGTCTCTCTCTCACACACAACACACACACCGCGCGCGCTGCGCGCGTGCACACACACACACACACATACGATGTGCAAAACTCCGCATTTGAACAGTCAATAGCAAATACTTAAACTAGTAACAAAACATACTTACAGTCGCTGATTCAGAAGCGCCAGATTGTCATAGCAAAGTCAGAATTACCTCCTCTCCTAGGTCAATGAAACGGTCATCCATAAAATGCATCACTGTTCTGTTGTAAGTAATCTTAAAGATCCTAAATGCATCTACTTTGGAAGGCCAAATAAAGTGCTTTTGCTTTTGCACTGAAACGCACAGCTTCTCCCTGACATGGCTGCTCAACACTAACTGCGGTTACTGAACCACGTCTTCTTTCTTTGCGTGCACATTTGGCGCATTATGCAAATAGTCCCACATAGTGACCTAGATATGTGGAGCGTGTTAGAACGAGCCGTTTTAGGGGGGCGTGGCAGAGTCTTAACTTTGATAAAGAATATCTCTTCGGATTTGAAACGCAGTCTTTGCAATGCAGGGATCGTAATCTATTCCCGAACAGATGTAACCACTCCCAAAAGAAAGGAAAACTTGAAATCAGCATCATATGCAACTTAAAATCAGTTCGAGTCAAGGGGACTAATTTCCTCACTCACACCTCTTTGTCTTACACAACACACACACTTATAAAGTCAGGCGACAAAATGGTAGATTTGTCTATTTTTGAATTTTTTAAAGTAAGACTGATTACCAGGTTAACTGCTAGTTAGTCAAACATAGTGGCTATGTATTTGGTACTTTAGTTCCAGTCAACTTTCACATATGTTAAACAGACAGTAGGCTATATTAAATCGGGTCTTGATTTTGATTAAATTGAATATTGTAATAATTGTAATAATTTGGTTGTAATAATTTACCAAAACATGAGTGTTACTTGTTACTTTAAAATGTTTTTCCATTTACTAGCCTATTCTTTGTTTTTATACAGCCAATTTAACTTATTGAAGACCCTGTCTGTGCACAAATAAAACAAAGAAATCGCAAAATGATATTTAAGAAATTATTTTAATTACATTTGAATTAATGTTGCATCTGCCCCTGTGTACTGTTGCAACTGTCCCCTCTTATGGGGTTAGTTGCAACATTTGACTTTATCATATGTACACATTACAGTAGTGTGTGTGAGTAGCTGACAGATGTGGCTTCATTGTATTAAAATTCTCTCTGAGAAACTAAAGGAAATGCAAAAAGTGTTGCAACCGTCCCCACTCTCCCCTAAATTCAGGCCCTCAGCCTTCAGTCAGCAGCAAATATAATAATTTTGTGATATTGAGATCTGCCCAAGCCATCAAACAACTTCCTTCAGTACAGCAAAAGTTCCTCCAAAGGCAAACATCAGGCTTTTGATGTGCATGCAAAGTGAGATCTGATCCAAAGGCTCCACCTTTTTGCAACACTGCAAACGCAAGTATAAGAATATATAGTATATAGTATATATAGCATGATAAACAGCTGTTCTTCAGAAAATGCCCTTATGAAACCGGGCAACATTGTTGGCAAAGGGAGGGAACAAATATAAAACATTGATTAGATAAACCAACATTGGTTGTACTGCGTCAAGTTTCTATTGACACTGCCTCATTTGACATGAATGTTGTGTATGTACAGTGTAAGACTGCAGTATATTGCCTCGGTCATCATACTGAGTTCAGAACAGTACAAGAGTAATTTCAGGGAAGGAGAAAAAAATCTAAATTACATTTTTTTTTTTAAATCAAAGACTAAAAACCTGTATTAGCCTAGGCTAGCATATCTTAATTCTCTCATTGTTTGCTCAGATGTGCGCCTGTAATCAATCATATTATATCATTATAGCCTATATCATATTACACTAACTATTGTATGCACCGTGGCAATTAATGCTTAAATTGAAACTTCATTGAAGCAATCACTAATATTTTCAGTTGCATTCGTTTGCGCGTTGTCTCAAAGACACGTCTACAATATGGGAAACATGGACTAAGTTTTAGGACTTATGCATTTTCACTATAAATATGAAACCATATACTGGAGATGATCTGTAAACCTTCTAAAGTCTAAAACCTTTAAAGTCTTTGTACTTCAATCATTGTGAGATATCTAGTGCTGGTGGTTTTATTTCAGTGCATTCACAGGCATTTTATTGGAAAAAAATCCAGGGGACTGTAATTGATGCTTTATTGTGATTTTAATTCACTTCATTGGAAGGAAAAGTAGGCTTAAAAATTTAGGAATTTCATTGAATACATGGAAAAATATGAACACAAACACTTTTTTTGTTGTTGTTGTTAAAACATAGTCTGTTGAATTGATATCCAATATCATTATAGAAAATACATTGATATGTCTCAATCCTGTTGCCAAAGAAAAAAAAGTATTTTTATTTAATTCATGGGAACTATAAGTCTGTCAATCACAAACAAATCAACATTTGGTCCCAAACTAGATTGTCCCTACTGAGCACCAGCTTAAATGAGTCTTAATTTGCAATGCTGTTATCCTTTTTTATATATATTTTATTAATATTGATAATTACTGTTCATTGTTAAGTGTTCAGAAAGGAGGTCTTATGAAAAAAGAATATATTTGTGATCAACAGGGATGCAACGCTCTCACATTGATTTGGTGTCACAGTGGCCAGTGCAGGATGTAACTTCTACATCCTCGATGGAAGTGCAATCATTGACATGCAGACGGGTGATGTTCTTCTCAAGAATACAGTTGCTGGTTTCACCTGAGAGATAACAGAGGTATGTAGAGACAGGACTAACAATAGAAAACAGTATTTACACATTTCACAAAGTATGGTCAAATCGCTTAAAAAATGTATCAAATTTTCCAAAACATATTGCATACTTTCATGCAATATTTACATATTTTCTTGAAACAATACACAAAATTGTCAAGCCCGAAGTACAGACCGTTAACACAGCCATTTAGAGTATTAAAATAATATTTCATATTTCACCCCATTGTGTCATCAGTAACTCACCCGGTATTAATTTCTCTCTTGTATGAAACACGAGAGCTATTATTTAGAGCAGATTTTCCAAGCTGGTCTTTTTTGTACAATGAAAGTGAATGTTGATCGTGGCTCTCAAACAAGGTTTTTAGGAAATAACTACTTAAATTTTGGTCTGTTCCTCACATACTGTAAAGAAGAATAAAGCACACAAGTTACTTTTGATTTTTTTTTCTTAATAAATAAACCCCTTTCACTGTTTGGAACAACATTCGGGTGAGTAAATGATGGCAGAATTTTCCCCTTCTTTGATATATTAAAAAAGCCCAAATGCAATTTTTTGTTTTGTTAAATTAGGGTTATGTTTCTTTGGCTGTGTTAATTGTTTTGACAGCATTGACCTTAGTCTGGAGAAAATAAGAAAAACTATAATATGTCAAAGCCACACATCCAAACTTAAGCAGTAGCAGAAAGCAACAGTAATACAAATACAAGCTTACAGGCACACAGTCATTTGGATTAAAGTCGGGGCATTTTTTAACAATCGCAAGTGAGCCATTAACTTCATTGCAGGTACCTGTCGTACATTTGAACTTATACGCCCCTTGAACCTAAACAGGCTATATGAGGTTTGAAAAACAGCACATATTCACATATTCAAAGCACTTGAAAAGAAGTTCGTAGTTTAATTATTCACTCATTAAAAACTCATTAAAGACTCATTAAAAAGAACATCCCACTTATTTTATAACTTCATGAACAGATTGTTGTTAAAAATCTTTGTAAAGAACTTCTTAAAGTTGGATTTTTTTTGTGAATCCAGTTCTTATCGTCTGCCCATGAATAAGACATAACGGCTCACGCTGTGTGTGCTGGTGCACAAAGCTACATAACCTCTGTTCAATCAATTAATAAAAACTGTACTGCGTCAGAAAATGACAGGTTTACAGTCAAGTGAACTCAAATAAGGGCACTTCTCAGATCTCCTTTCAGTCATAAACGAGCCATCAATTTCATGACAGGGAACAGTTTCAAATTTATAACTGTGGACTTATCCAAACTAACAAAAGACAGACAGACTCTATGAGGACTGAAAAGCAGAGCAGATGCTTTGTCTGATGAACTGAAAGAAGGAAGAAATGTACCTTGAAAACATGTCTGGTTTTGTCTGGTGCATCATAAATGCAGGCCACTTGTCTACATGAGCAAGCCGCCACTCCTTATTTTGCACATTATTGAAACCCTGGAGTGAACCCCTTATTATATTTTGACTATATAATGATAATTCAAATGCTTACACTTAATTGTATATGATAGTTCATTAATATAAACAAATGAACCCATCAGTTCACCTTGTAATAATGTATTGTACCCTAGGAAGTCTTTGGACATGAAGAAAAAAAAAAAAAAAAAAAAAAAAAAAAAATTTGGAAATTGCTTGCAGAGAAAATTCTGTCATGATTTACTCACCGTCATATCAACAGCAACTGTCTTCAGTTTAATGCTAATTCAAATCCCACATCACATTTCTTCACAAGACATTGCTCAAGATCGCAAACTGAATGGGTGAAGTATACTTTAATTAAAAATATTGAATGTTTCATAACATTTTACGGTCAAAGTGGAGGAAATCTCATCAGCAGGTTCAAACTAGATCAGCTATTTAAGTTTAAATGTCCTTTAAACGCATCAGGTTTTTCAAAAAGACTTCCACTTTATATACACATGTGTATCCTCACTCATAGCTCCTCTGGAAGCTTCCTTACTCCTTGTTTCTCACCTTGCCACAGTGCAATAAGAGTATTGAGATGTCCTTCAGGTCCACTGACTTTGATCAGTTTCTGGGGCACAGGCTGGAGGATGAGGGAGAGAGGAAATGAGGAAGTATCAGTCTGAGTATTGAGAACACACTTTTAAAAGCACATAATTACTGTCTCCATGGAAAAGGAAGTCTTTCCCATCAAAGTTTGTGAAGTGAGATCCCTACTTTAGGTCGCACAGGCCAGGCCCGGGAAAACTCATACAGATCCAGTTTCCCTCCGTACATATACTAAGTACACAATACAACTTGAATGAATATCACTTGCAGACTGAAATTCTTTGTTGGAAGCAACCATATTCATAAGGACAAATAAACAGACTGCCTTATATAGCATTTCACTTCACATTGCTGTGTCTTGCATAATGTTAAATCATTCACTGAAAAGTTCTTGAAAGGTCAGCTACCTGTGGCGTAAACTAGTTACACCTCATCTAAACACTGTCATGCTGTGCAATAAGCTCTGCTCCCCACCTTTTTTTTACTCAAAAAAGTGCTTAATGAATATAATTGACCAAATTTACAACTGCATTTTAACTATATTTAGGCATTAGATCATTATAAAGGTCACACATGACTGCTCCCTTGACTTTTTGTTCTGTCCATCATGCTTTTTTTGCCATTTCAATTATTGGCCATTTGCTGCAAAGGCCCCTGGAATGCAAATTTTACCAGGGGCAACCCCCCCAAAAAACATGTATTTTACCCCCGGAATGCCGGGGGACCCCCCCTTGAATCACTGATTGGGCTAGTTTCGGGCTAGTTTTGAGTAGCAACTGGGCAGGTTTTGTTCTGAAAACCCGGCAAACCTGATTTTCTCCCATTCATATGAGTGGCCAGTCTTGGTATATCTGAAGTCTTCAATCTTAGAAAATAAAGATGCCGTGGTTAAGGTTACAATCCCCAGGAAACATAAAGCCTACTGTTTAAAAAAATTAAAAAACAGTTCTTAATCTAAAATCTTTTTTAAACTCAATATGTGATGCACAAACTGAAATTCTAATACATTTCAAATTTCAGAAATTGTGTCTTGAATATAAAAGCTTCTAAATAATATAGAGATGATACTCAAACTAAACTAAAATAAAATAAAGAGTCTTATTAAGGAAAAATCAAATGGTACCAAAGAAATGTCTGACTGTTTCAGTAAAAATAACTATATTCATATGAACAGGCTTTAGACAAATATGATGCTGATAAAAAAATTATCAAAATTTTTTTTTTAAATAAAAATAAAATGCATTTATGCGTATTTCTTGAAATATGCTTGACCCATGTGGACCTAGGAAAATGACTGTCAATAACTGGCAATTTTGTCTCCTTATAAATCACTTTTACTCAATAAAACTAGTTTATTTGACTCTATATGGATTTTAATATGTTAAGATTAAAAATATGAAGAGGCTGCTCACTGCACAGCCAATGGGTGGAGCTTGACATCCAGTACTGCGTTTCCCAAAAGCATTGTAAGCTTAAATTGATCGTGTCACCAATGGAGATACGATCAACTTAGGCTTACCATGCCTTTGGGAAATGCAGACCAGGTCCCCTTGCTGGATGTAATGGGTGGAGCTAAACACCCCAACCACACCCTAAGCCCACCCATAGAGGTGGAGCTGGACTAAATCTCCACCCATTATGTCCAGAGAGGGGATGTATTTGGCTCTGCAATGAAAACATGTGCTTGGGACAAGAATAAATGCAAAGTCAAGCAAATAAATGTTAAAGGCAATAAAAAGTTTCCAATGCAATTTTTATGTAATCTTCAGAAAACAAAAAGAAAAACACTGAAATCGTTTTTTTTTTCTTTTTGTTTGTTTTGCAGTGCGTTTCTGTATTTGGTTGCATTGTGACCAGGGCCGTTTCTAGCCAATTTGATGCCTGGTGAATATCCTAGTGTCCCCCCACTGTATATACAGTATATATATATATGTATACAGTATATGTATATATATACATATATGTAAATTCTTTTCAGACACCAGTTGTTTGTCACATTCAAATTGGTTGTCATAGTAACGACACTAATTTGTGGAGATTCATCTCAAATCTGAATGCATTATTCGTATATTGACTGTTAAGATAAACATTTTGCAAAATTTAGTATCTGTAATATCATTGTGCTGCCACTAGATGCCTGTATAGCCCTACGTAACAATCTCTAGTAGCTAAGACATTGCACATAATTTACACATAAATCAGACATAAATTAATTTTATTACATTTTGAATTGGATGATGTTAAAGAGATTCTCAATGGGGGACTCCGTTTTTGGTTTTATCTGTTTTTGTTAAAACATTTTTTGTTGTTTTGAAAACATTGATTTAAAGTGTCTGTTATTGCATTATTATTTCAGTCAAAACCTTTGTTACCCCAAACTACATTTAAAAGCTTTTTCAGTGGCATAAAAGTAACCAATGCAGTTACTTAATCATTTGCTACTCGTTAACTTCCCCTTTAAATAATGTGATGCTCTGCCCTCTATGACGCTGTTCCCGTTAAGCGCTGTTGGAAGTGAATTAATTGACTCAGCATTTCGACACTTCTGTAAGGATGCATTTAACTCAACAAAGCAGTTTAATAAAGGATGCATTGATCTCGTGAATTAGTGAATTTTACTATACAAATATTTTTTTAATTGGATGTTAAAGTTTATATGGGAATATTACATGACACGCTGATCATTTAACAATGCATCGGCGCAAAAAACGCAAACCTTTTGGACAAATCTCGCAACATGATTTATCAAGTGCCACAAATACTGCCTAAACAAAATACTGATTTTGTGCACTTTATTTACTGTACCAATATTTAAAATTGGCCTTTGAACTTAGCTTTATAACAAATTTAAAAAGTGTTACCTTGCCAAAGCACTGACAGAGCCCACTGATATAATGGCGTTGTTGAGCGCTCCAAATGCAAACTTTGCATGCAACAATCAGGCAGCAATTGACAGCACTCTGATCTAGTGGCATACAGGCATCGTCAGATTGACAGTACTCTAGCCCAATAATGTGAGAATGTTGGGGATCCAGTGGGGGTGGCAGTCATATTTCAGGGTGACCGTGCCACTCTTTATCACAACCCTGCTAAAAGTGGCAGTACGTGCGCTCATTGGCGCCCCTTCAGCTGGTGGCGCCCTAGGAGACCGCCTAGCTCGGCTATGCCTAGAAACAGCCCTGATTGTGACTCAAACTGATGAAGATGTTTTCCTAATTGCTGGGTTGTTTTTTTTGCATGTTTTTTCAGTTGCAGCATTCTCTCTGCCACTGTATAATAGTTCCTCCAAAGGCAAACATCAGGTTTGATGCATGTAAAGTGAGATGATGGCTCCACCTTTTTGAAACACTGCAAAGCAAGTGTTGGCAGTCTAAGAAACAGCTGTTCTTCAGAAAATGTCTTTATGAAACCGGGCACATTGTTGGCACAGGGAGGGAACAAACATAAAACATTGATTAGATAAACCAGCACTGGTTGTACTGCCTCTAGTTCCTATTGACACTGCCTCATTTGACATGTAGGCTATGTTGTGTACAGTATATACAGTGTAAGACTGCAGTACATTGCCTCGATTATTAGATAGGACTACTGCGATCAAGTGGAAAAGAGTATAATCTAACCATCGAGTTGAGGACAAAACCTTGGATTACAATCATTTACAATCCATAGCAAATCTGAATGTAACACAGGCCTACAGAAATGAACATTACTTTGTACAAATGCAGTGGGGTTCAGAAGTCTGAGACCACACTGAAACGTGAAAACGTTTAAAGTTATGAGGTAAAATAGGAAATATAAGAAATATTCTGCACTGTTTTAGGTCATTAGTCAATTAATGATAAAGATAAAAAACACAAAGACAGTGTAAGAAAGATTACCTTTCGACAACTAAAGCTGTAACCGTTTTAAAGTGACAACAAGTATTCTTCCTCCAGGGGGCGCACGGAGGCTCACAAACCCTCACAAACCCCGCCCATTTATGTTTAGACGTTTCCTGCAACTGCCATTCTATCCACTTTTATTTCCCTCATTCTTTCCCATCATGCTCTGTGGAGTTGTGAGCGGAAGTATTCACTTTTATGTGCTTATTCAAAACGTTAAACCATGAAGCTTAAAATGCATTTTTCGAATTGATATTTCTGAGCATTTTAGCGTTGGTGGTTGTGAAAAGTCATTATTAATGGGTAAGTCAGGATGTGTGGGTGTTGATCCTCTCTGCAGTGAATGTTTATTTTAATAAATCAATATTTGCCACGTTTTTGAACCGGTATTATATAAATAAACCTGCAAAACCTTTCGAGCTTTAAACATGCAGCGTAACTGGTTTTGTAAGTTTGCATTTCACACTTATGTTGCTAAAGCGTGTTGCAGTCGTGTCTTGTACGCGACTCAATATTATAACTTACAATTACAGGAAATTACATGCATTTAGGTCAGGCTTTGCATGAATGAATGAGAAGTTAATGCATACGTGTAGTCATGCAAGTTATGTATGCATGTGGGGTTTGTGTATACATTTATAGTTTATCTGACTCTTTTTTTTTCATATGATATGTTTTATGCTGTGTATTGGAGGTTTATGCATGCATTTTATCTCATCCCTCATGCTTTTATGTATTGATTTCATCAGAGCACCAAGACGGATGCTCTCCGGAGGAGGTGGATGGAGACAGTTGTGCATCCTCCACCGCAGGTTCGCCGGTGATGGACCGCAACCCATCGCCTCCACCCGAGGAAGATGAGACAGAGGAGGCGGATGCCATCGGGGAGACCGTGTACAGCAAGCACTGGCTCTTCAGCACTCTGACCCGCCTTATTCAGGTATAACCATGCATGCTAGACTTCTGTATCATTGGTCTCCACATAACAAGCATCTTGTCAGGCATATTAGAACAAGATCACAGTGCAGCCCCCAAAATACTAATTAATTGTCAATTTAAATCTTTAACAATCTTTGCCACTTTTAATCATTTCAAATATAAAAAGTTTTGAATCATTTAAAATATAATAAAATGTAGTATTTTCACTTTTCTTTTAGATGTTTTAATAAGTACAGGTCAGATTATGTTGTTTCATTTTTACAAAAACATACCTGTTACGTTGAAAGATGATATCAAATTTTGAAATGCATGCCATTTGTGTTTTATTAAAAATAGATTAAAAAAATAACGTTTTATTTTTAATTACATTTAAATATAATTGGACCCCTTTTGATTTTAATTGTCTTTATAATTTTTATCATCTATTATATAAATATTATTCTAAAGTAAATTTATATAAATTTGAAAAAACTCATTTATGCATTATTTCAACTACTAAAATTGTCACTAATATATTTTTATATTTACATTAACTAAATATATTGAATCTATACGTATTGTATAGTTTATTTAGATTGCTAACTATTATTTTAATGGACTTTATATATAATACTTTACTCTTTTTTAACTTGTGAAGGAATATAATGTAATCTAATTTGTGTTTTATATATTATGCTTGACCAAACGATTAGTTGTGATTAATCGAATCCCAAATAAAAGTTTTTGTTTACATAATATTGTGTGTGTACTGTGTATATTTATTATGTTATATAAATACACACACATACAGTATATATTTTGGAAATATTTACATGTATATACATTTATATAAATATATTTAATATATAAAAAAAATTATATTTAATAAAAGTAGCATATTTTTTCTTAATGTAACATTCATGGGTGTGTTCGTGTTTACAGGTGCATCTCTAAATTAGAATGTCGTGGAAAAGTTCCTTTATTTCAGTAATTCCACTCAAATTGTGAAACTCGTGTATTAAATTAATTCAGTGCACACAGACTGAAGTAGTTTAAGTCTTGGTTCTTTTAATTTGTGATGATTTTGGCTCACATTTAAAAAAAACCCACCAATTCACTATCTCAAATTTAGAATATGGTGACATGCCATTCAGCTAATCAACTCAAAAAACCTGCAAAGGTTTCCTGAGCCTTTAAATTGGTCTCTCAGTTTGGTTCACTAGGCTTACACAATCATGGGGAAGACTGCTGATCTGACAGTTGTCCAGAAGACTATCATTGACACCCTTCACAAGGAGGGAAGCCACAAACATTCATTGCCAAAGAAGCTGGCTGTCCAAAGAGTGCTGTATCCAAGCATGTTAACAAAAAAGTTGAGTGGAAGGAAAAAGTGTGGAATAAAAATATGCACAACCACCCGAGAGAACTGCAGCCTTATGAGGATTGTCAATCAAAATCGATTCAATAATTTGAGTGAACTCACAAGGAATGGACTGAGGCTGGGGTCACGGCATCAAGAGCCACCACACACAGACGTCTCAAGGAATTTACAGTTGTCATATTCCTCTTGTTAAGTCACTCCTTAACCACAGACAACGTCAGAGGCGTCTACCTGGGCTAAGGAGAAGAAGAACTGGACTGTTGCCCAGTGTCCAAAAAGTCCTCTTTTCAGATGAGAGCAAGTTTTGTATTTCATTTGTCCTAGAGTCTGGAGGAAGGGTGGATTAGCTCATAGCCCAAGTTGCTTGAAGTTTCCACAGTTTATGTTTCCACAGTCTGTGATGATTGGGGTGCAATGTCATCTGCTGGTGTTGGTCCATTGTTTTTTTGAAAACCAAAGTCACTGCACACGTTTACCAAGAAATTTTTGAGCACTCCATGCTTCCTTCTGCTGACAAGCTTTAAGGAGATGCTGATTTCATTTTCCAGCAAGATTTGGCACCTGACCACACTGCCAAAAGCAACAAAAGTTTGTTAAATGACCATGGTGTTAGTGTGCTTGACTGACCAGCAAACTCACCAGACCATGAACCCCATAGAGAATCTATGGAGTGTTGTCAAGAGGAAAATGAGAAACAAGGGACCAAAAAGTGCAGATGAGCTGAAGGGAGCTGAAGGCCACTGTCAAAGAACTGGGCTTCCATACCACCTTCTGCCAGTGTCCACAAACTGTGATCACCATCATCCATGCCACTCGCACAATTGAGTGCCCGTAATTAAAGCCAATGGCCCCTACCATTATTGAGTACATGTACAGTAATGAACTACTTTTTTCCATAAGAGACACATTCACTAAAAATGTTTTTTTTTTTTTTTATTGGTCTTATGAAGTATTCTAGTTTGTTGAATTGGTGGGTTTTTGTTAAATGTGAGCCCAATCATCACAATTAAAAGAACCAAATACGTAAATTACTTCAGTCTGTGTGGATTGAATTTATATTTATACACAAGTTGCCCAATTTTAGTTACTTCTGGATAAATGAACTTTTCTACGGCATTCCTAATTTATTGATATGCACCTTTTGTAGTATATATATATAGTATATATACATACAGTTACATACACTAAAAGACACAGTAACACACACATATATGATATAATTATTATACTATGAAGAATAAACATATCATACTTTTAAAATGAAATGAAATCATTTGTGTTTCTTTGTATGTGTGTTGTATGGGTTTTAAAATTAAATATAATTTGACCCCCTTTTTTGTTCTATATATCCATCCATCCATCCATCTATCAACAAGTTTTCTTGAAGCTGTGCAATTCCTTCATTTCTTTCTTAATATATACTTCAATTACCTTCTAGATGGTGACCGATCAGGAAAGTGGGCCGAGTGATTCTTCAGTGGAACTGACAGATGATCTGGAGGAGGACTTGTGTAAAGTTTGGGACATGGCTATGGATAAGGTCAACTGAAACACACTGTATTCATCCCCCTGCTCCATGCCCACCATCTACATATACATTACATGTGTTTTCTCTCTAGGATGTGGCTGTTTTTCTTCAGGAGTTCAAAGCTCAAGACATCTTGCTGGGTGTGATCGCAAAGTCACGTAGTCCGCGGCTCACGGTATGCATAGACATTTTACCACTGTAACTGCTTTACATAATGCTTGTATGCCTATGACTTCATATAATTACTCAGAGCTTCTGTTACAGGAAATCTGTGTTGGAATTCTGGGTAATATGGCCTGTTTCCATGACACATGTGTATCTCTCAGCCAGAGCTCTGACCTATGGTAACTCTCTGTTAACTTCAGAATAATTCAGCTACTTCTGTAAATACAATACTACTAATTCATGTCTGACATGTTCTCTGTATATCTCAGCTCTGTGTTACTTCTTCTGCTCGGGGACAATGATCCACCTACGCTCTTGGAGACTTGCAGGTCAGTGCTGATAAAGCCCTGTTACAAAATTCGAAGAAAACTTTTACAATACATGCTGCATTTTACTGAATGTGGGTATGTGACTTGCAACACTGTGGCCTCCTCAGGCTCCTGCTAACGTGCCTGTCTCAGCCTGATGTCGCCCTCTGTGTCTGGAGAGGATACGGCAGCAGCCGATGGTGTGCAGCAGTCTGTGTTTCATCATGAGCAGCTCCACCAATGGTCAGTGATGTTTACAAATGTTGCTAATGGTGCTTTCAACAAATAGGCACAAAAAGTGCCTGAAACTCTTAAGAAATTAAGCAGAAATTTGTTTGTTTTTTCCCCTAAACTTATGCATATTTCTTTTTTTTTTCCATGTGTGATTTTAGTTTTTTAGCAATGAATTACACATTTATACTACTACTACTGCTAATTAATAACTTTAACCTTTTTATTATAAATTGGTATTATTGTTATATTTATTAGATAAATAAATATTTAATAGTTAATTTTTTTTTTCTTTTTTCTAGCTGTCACAACGATTAATCCGCGATTAATCGCACCAAAATAAAAGGTTTTTTGTTTACAATAATTATTTGTTGTACTGTTTATTATATGTATATTACTAATACACACACATTCATTATATATTTGTTGAAAATTATTCTACTGTCATACATTATATATTTTTACTATTATATAATATATTGTAATATATAAACAACTATTTTTCTTTATAATAACATGCATGTGTTTTGTATTTTTATATATACATAATAATAACACAGTACCACACTCTCTATTATGTAACCAAAAATTTATGTTGGATGCTTATCAAGATTAATTGTTTGACAGCACTATTAATTTCATAGTTTAAATTCACTAAAAAGATGACATTAAAAAGGGTGCTTCAGTTAATTGAATATCCCGTTCATATTATATTTATTCTATTTGTGTGTTTTATGTTTTTAGCATAACAATATAATACAAATAATATAATATTATTATTATTATTAACATTTTATTAACTTTTGTTCATTGAATTTTTTTCACTAGCTAGTTGGACCAAATGTTGCTTTGTAGTTATTTTATAATCTATAGTAGAGAACTATTTTGTTTATTTCTTTCTAAAAATACTTTCCTATAGCTAATTATGACTACTTTAGGGTAATTCTTAAAATTGTTAATAAAACGTTAATGTATAAAATAATATATAATAAAGGTTATATTTTCATTTAAAGTTTTAAATTCATCAAAGCTAACATTTAAAAAATATATTTTACTTTAATTAATTGACATTTATGTTCAAATCAAAATGCATACATTTGATGTGTTTTAATGCTAGTTTAAATTCATCTTAGATAAAAGTTTATCAAACAGATTTGTGCCTCTCAAGTATTGGGACACTAAAGTTAATCTCTCCCTGCAGTGGATTTGCTGGTTAAGGTTGGGGAGCTGGTGGATAAGCTCTTTGATGAGGATGAGGAGATGATGAAGAGTTGGGTGTCCACCCCAGCCAGCGACAGTGACCCAAACAAGGACACACAGCAGGACATCGCGTCTTCTCTGCTTGAGGCGGCCACACAGCTTAGGTGAGACATATTAATTAAGGTGATGTGACCTTCTGTACGTCTGTCTGTCCGAGGCATTTACCAACCTATTCCTCTGTCTGCTGCTAGAGTAACAGAAGGTGTTCCATCTGAATCAGATCAATGTTGTTTTTGAAATATGCATTTAGGCTCATTCAAATGTTTTGTGTTGTAGGTCAGAAAGTCCAGAGGCTCTTGAAGTGTATCTTCGTTCACTCCAGCTTCTGACTACAGTAGAAGAGGGCATGCAGGCTCTGGGTGAGACACACACACTGACCCTCTTTGACCCTGAAAATTAATTTAAGTTTTTTTAGGGGCAATTACATAATTGAGCTACACATTGGCGTTCCTTCTCTGATAATCAGTCTTTTATGCTCACCAAGGCTGCGTTTATTTGATCAAAAATACAGTAAAACAGTAATATTTTGAAGTATTATTACAATCATTTATTATTACAACAATTTTAATTTATTCCTGTGATCCAAAAACTGAATTTTCAGCCTCATTACTCCAGCTTCTGTTGCCAGATCCTTCCGAAATCATTCTAATTTGATGATTTGCAATGATGTCTTGTTTTTACCTTGTCTACAGTATCAGATGGAGCTTGTGGTCGCGCGGTGTGGACGTTTGTGTGTAAGATAGTATGTGAGGATTTATGTCAAGTAGACGATCCTCCTCTCATCCTGCAGGAGCAGAAAGCTCTCCTGGCCCCAGCGCTCGCCTTACTCTCAGCGTTACACTCCAGCCTGCAGACAGCTATCAGTACGAAACACACACTTTTAACATATCAGATTCATTGCTTCATGAGAGGCATTGTGGTGTTTGTTTAAGGTTTGCTATTGTATTGCTGTTTCGGTTTCATAATGTGTGTTTATTCTACAGGTACAGAATTATTAGGAAGTCTTATTCGCATTCTGCAGTTCAATACTGAATGGCGTCAGAGCCGAACAGCTGAAAACTCCGAATCGGAAGAGAGTCAGAAAGAAGAAGTGAAGCAAGAGGAAGATGAACAGCTCAAGGCTTTAGTCGAAACCACAGCAGAGTTCCTCTCAGCCGTCCTTATGCAACTGAATAAGGTGAAACTGGGCACTATCATTTTACAAATAGTATACATATTAATTAATTGATACCATGTTATATATATATATATATTATTGCTGTCAAACGATTAATCGCATCCAAGACCTGTTTTTGTTTGCATAATATATGTGTGTGTTCTGTGTATATTTATTATGTATATATAAATACACACACATACAGTATATATTTTGAGAATATTTACTTGTCTATATTTATATCCCCCCCCCCCCCCCCCTCATAATAATTAATATTATGAATAGTGCTGTCAAACGATTAATCGTGATTAATCACATCCAAAATAAGTTTTGTTTACATAATATATGTATGTACTGTGCATATTTATTAATAAATGAATAAAAAGATATTTTTATATATTGAATAAATTCTATTGAGTTAATTAATATAGAAATTTAAAATGATTTATGAAAAAATTAATTAATTATAATATTATATAAAAATTAATTGTGATGGTTTTATGATGATTTATGGGATGTGTATATATAAAGAACACCCACACACACGTACAGTATATATTTAGAAAATATTTACATGTATTATTTATATTCATATATTATATATATATAAATATTTTTAATATATAAACAACCCTTTTTTCTTAAATATATACATGCATGAGTGTGTATTTATATATACATAATCTCATATACACGTAACTCATAAATAGGTCCACAAACTATTTATTGGAGTGCGATTAATCTCTTGACAGCACTAATTATGAATAATATATTTAATATATAAACATAACCTATTTTTCTGAAATATACATGCTATGTGTGTGTATTTAAATATACATAATAAATATACACAGTATACACGCATATATTATGTAAACAAAAACGTTTAGTTTGGATGCGATTAATCGTTTGACAGAACTATAAAAATATTATATTTAAAAATAATCAATTATACAATTTTAAATTTATATATTTATAGTATATTAAATACAAGCACATTCCAAAATATATATTGTATTATATTATGTAAATATAAAAATGACTAAATTAAAACATACAAATGTTAAATATATTACATATTAATTGATTGAAAATTCCCTTTAATCTTCAGGATCTGTTGTCATCTATAGTCAAGGAAGGGTGTTTGACAGAGAGAAGCTGTGTGTCTGCTGTTGGCACCCTCGTACCTCAACATATAACGGCGGTACGTTCTTCTCTCTGTTTTGTTTTTTGTCTTTCTTGCTGCTCCTACAGGCCCTCAATGATCACAGAGCTTCTCGTCTTTTCTCATCTCATCTACAGGTCCAGCACCTGGTTAGCTTGTTGTCAGAAGTGGAACCGAAACTGGCAGACATTATAAAAAAGGACTTTTCTATTTCAACCAATGTGTCAAGCTGAAGCATCTAAAAGGAAACATTCTTCAGCGAAGTTCTCCGACCCAAAAGACTGGAGATAAGTTCATCTCCTTATAAAAGGACTCGTCTTTTGTTTTGATACAACAAAAAATAAAATGGCTTTCGTTATATCTTAAAATATTTGTTTCAATTGTGTATATTATCGTTTTGTTTGTATACACCAGCATTTCTATTTAGTAAACAAAAGATGTTTTGTAGATTGTGTTTTGTATGGAGTAATTGTTTTTATTTAATTGGATAGTTCCAAATGCACAACATACTGTAGTTAATGGAATAGTTTCCAATTTATTTTACGTTACTTAATTTGTGTTATGCTTCAAACTAAAAGATTAGTGCGCTGAGGTTTTTTTACGCACACTTGGCTGCATACATTCGAGTGTTTACCGAGTGTTCTCCATCAGGTGTCCCTTAAATGAGCGTGTGATCGCCTCCCTCATTTGCGTTCCAAATGGCCATCAGAACGGGGAGAAAGGGTCTACTGCGCACTTCCCGCGTGTGTGACGCCAGCAGGAATATAGCAGCTCTTTAATTAAGAGTTTGGATTGATATGCAGAGCGTGCTGCATTCTTATGGAAATTTGGTGTGTAGGAGGAGGACCTGAGAGAGACACAGCCAGACACTCAGCTGGGATCTCGACCCGGACTGAATGTAAAACGGACAGGGGCTAATTTTAACCACGTTTGCGTGATTTCGAGCCGCTGGCTTTTGTTGTTTTTGAGGGAATCTTGGTTGGCCTGAAATGGCCAGATGCTCAGGTATACAAGGACTTTTGATTGACATGTGTCTGTTTTTAGATCTACCTGAGGCTGATCTGACAGACGCACCCCAGGGTGAGGAAGCACTTAGAGTTGGTTCGATCCAGACCACTGCGTGTATGAGTGAACGCTCTACTAATACGAGTTGACGGAGGACTGGTTAAGACAGAAGCAGTGCTGTTCATAGAAGTTAAAGCGTAAACATAGATGATTGGCAGCTGTCAAACATCTTCTCTCTGATGCCCAGAACTCCTGACTTGATGGCGTGCAACATGACCTAAAATGGCACATCGCCCACTAACTAGTCCTCCATGCTAGATGTGTGCAACAGCCAGTAAAAGTCATACCTCAAATGTCTCATTCAGTAACTAAGCCATGTTGTTAATTGTTTTTAATTACATATTTTTAGCAGAAATGCTCAATTAAATTTTATTTATTTAATGGAGTTTCAAATGATAGAATAAATTGGGAAAAGTTCCGCATAATTTGCTTACAGATACTGTTATTGTTATTATTATTTTTTTATAAATATGTATTTTATTTATACACCACCATTCAAAAGTTTATTGTCAGTAGATTACACTAATACTTTAATTCGGAAAGGATGCATTAAATTGATCAAAAATGACAATAAAGACATTTATAATTTTACAAAAAAAATCTATTTTTTTTTTTTTTTCATCAAAGAATCCTGAAAAAATATTAAATCTAAAATAATTAGCAGCCAAACGCCGTTTTAACATTGATATTTATTAATAATATTAATAATATGTTTCTTGAGCAGCAAATCAGAATGATTTCTGAAGGATCATGTGACACTGAAGACTGGCGTGATGATGCTGAAAATTCAGCTTTGCATCACAAGAATAAATTACACTTTAAAATATATTAACATAGAAAACAAATATTTTAAACTGTAATATTATTTCATAATATTAGTGTTTGTACTGTGCATCAAATAAAATCGGTAAGCACAAGAGAACACTGAAAAAAATCTTACAGATTTTTCTTTAATTTTAGACCTTTTTACAGTCAAATTTGACAGTATTTACTATTTAATACACATTACTAATCATGTTATTTTGATTGATTCATTGGTTCATATTCCAATGAAATGCATTTTTGTCTTTGTAATCTTTCATCAAAATGTACATCTAAATAATTCTTTTCAGGAATCTATCTTATTTTTAACCCCTGTTTTCCAATCACTGTACTCCATTCTGTTTGTAACTCACTCTTTTCACAGTCCAATTAATTTATTTATTAAAATTAGCTCCCGCTCAACGTTTTTTCACATCTACCTTGGGTAAAATCAGTTACAAACAGCGTTTTATGTTGGCTTTAAGTGTGGCCTAAATGTCCAAAATGCTTTTGGGGCCACTGCATGTCTACTAAAAGTCTGAAACACTGTCATATAATGTAGTGGTAGGAGCCACTGGTTCATTTAAATTCAGTGGCATCTTTACGATTGATTACCTCAGAAATTCCATTTGAAGAATAGACAACAGGATCAGGTAGGAACTCAACAATGCATGTCATTAAAGATGAATGAGTAGTCAGCAGTCACGTGACACACGTCTGCATTGTGCTCTCTGGCACGTACGTCTGTGTTTCACTCCTTCGTCCAGCTGCTTGTGCGCTGGAGCTCATTCAGGGCCGTGGAGCTGCCTCTCATCACAGCCTCCTTCAGCTGCTGTTTATCTCTCCTGTCAACAAGCACACAATGAAACTTTCTCTCGGCTCACGCTGGACTTCCCAGAATAACTCTGATGCCATCTCATACTTGATGGAACTGTTTAAAGATGAATTCTGTCATTGTTTACTCACCCTGATGTTGAAACACTAGCAGATATTTTGAGGAATGTTTTCCATTCTTTCCATACAAGGACAGTTGATAAAGCCCAAAAAGGATAAAAAAAAAAATCCAACTTATCCAAGCCTTATTATAAGCTGTATGATATTTATGTGTGATTCAGTGCTGATTATTCACTTCTAATCTCAATTTTTTTTGCATTCAGATTAAAAAATGACATCTCACACCACATTATAACCATCTAAATCACCCTGAATTTAGCATTCATGTCATAGGGACCATTTTTAATGTTTTTAAAATTATATTCATAATATAATATTATTATAATATACATTTTTTTTTAAATTATTTTTAGTGTTATTAATGTCCCCCCTTTATATATTTTTTAATTGTTTTCTTATGTATAATCCCCAGACATATTCATATTACATATGTAAGCACGCATGACATATAATATAAAGATGTAACACCCAACATGCATTCTTAACGTGCCCCCGTTCATCAACAAAGTGTCACACAGTTTACGAGATAAAGTTCGTATATTTTGAGAAAAAAAAATCAAACTACAACGATGAATTCAAAATATTTTCAGTATTCATAGCACATAACGAGAATAAAGTTGAAATATTTTGAGTAAAAAAGTAAACATTATGAGAATAAAAGCATAGCAATACTTAATAAACTGACCCATGAGTCTAGCTTAATTGCCTTAATAATAATTACATACTCTTATTAGTACTTTTACTTAATGATATTCAACTTAATATTCTCTGGCACAATTGGGTGACTATCGCAATTTAGTTGACTTAATTTCTCGTATATTTGTCTTTTTTATCACAAAATACTCTCCCGCGCTTATTCTTTGCATTTTTTGCACTTTTTTCTCGATATTGCTGACTTTGAATTTCGTTCGCTCTTACACCGTTTATTCTTCTTTTTATTTCGCTTCGCATTGTTTACTACGGCTCTTCCGTATTTGTCGTGTTTTTATTTTTTAACGGTGCACTACAATTCTGTCGTGTGTGTTGTAGCAAGCCACTATTAATGTCTTTTTATTTTGATTCTATATATAGTCATACAGACACAATAAATACTATAAGATGTCATTTTAGATATTGATTGTAAGTGTTCCCTATTTTTTTAACATTAATCATATCATGGTTTTTATAAAATAGATATTTATAATATATAGTTGGTGTGTTTGTGTGTGTTTTGTTGAGTGAAAGAGAGAGAGTGGACAATTTTTTAGAACACTAGTATTTTCACCCGGATAAAAATGTTTAACGGTCAGTTATTCTATCTTTTGCTGTAGTGGTCAGTAGACTATCAGTTTACCATTCCAACTTTCATTTTGCTATATAATTTGTACCATAATCCAGTGAGTCCATTTCTCGTGTGTTTCTTTGCACAGAGTACCTGAACAAACGATCTAGTTCCTGCACACAGATCTCTGATCTCACCATCATCATCTGTCTGAATACATGCAAGATCAGAACAACTGAGACCGACTCAAATCCAGAGAGCGGTCCTCCAAGATGCTTCAAGAGACCTACCTCACAGCTCACCTCTGAAAACCGTCCAGTTCCGCCTAATGTTGCACACCGAGGGCAGAAGCTGCTTTAAAACGGCAAAGATGCTCACAAACCAAATGTGAATTTAATTTAGTTAATTAATAAGAAATATGACATTATGTTTTGACGGCATTCCTCATTTACACATTGTTACCCAAGTGCCTAAAACTTTTACAGTACTTGTAGCTTTGCAGGTATAGGTTTACTGAAGCATCTTGGAGACTTTGTCCCAGTTTCTTCATGGTTTGTGTGTGTGTGTGTGTGTGTGGTGTGTGTGTGTGTGTGTGTGTGGTGTGTGTGTGTGTGTGGTTTGTGTGTGTGTTGTGTGGGTGTGTTTTGTTGTGTTTGGGTGTCCATAACTGTCAAGAAATTAAGAAATACATTTATCACAGTGAAAATAATCTTAACAGTCCTAAAATATGCATTATTAATATTTGTATAGGAAATTAAAGCAGTGTCAAGGATTTTTTTTTCTCTCTCCCTCCAAAAATTCTGTTTGTGTTCCACAGAGAAATAACAACAGGTTTGGAAACAGGGTATGAGTGAGTAAATAATGACATAATTTTCATGCTTTAACATCATAACATCCTTTTCCTTTCTTTCTTTCTGTTTGCCTTTAAACCTGTTTATCTTGTACCTGATGTGGTAAATGTGTAAAGGCAGAAGTGTTTTTCCAGTGTTAGGAAGCCTTCAGGAACAGGTTGATGTCTATCAGTAATGACAGCCCGTCTGCATGAACAGAAACAGGGTCGGTTGAACCTGCGACCCGCCCAGCCTTTGAAATATCAGAACGGAGTGAGTTTTTTTTTTTGACAGCATGACATTAAGTGACTCGCTTCCAGTAAAAAGTTTGATCAGGATGCTCAGTGTATGTTCATACAAATGCATTTATGATGTCCTGAATATTCCTGGTTCACAATTCAAACTCATGTTGCTATTGTTCATGCCTGCTGAACTCATTTATAATGCAAAGCAGATTTTCGCATACAGCAGATGCCGTGCATCCAATTCTTTGTAGATCTGTGAGAACAGAATTAGACTGGAAGCTACTTTTATGTACTATTGCAGCAGTCAAGTCTAATTGGAAATTTTTTGAGTGTGGAAAATAATGTGTAATGCTCCAGTAATGTGTTTGTGTGTAAGTGGTTTACTGTGTGTCCTCATGTGAACTGTGGAGTTTGTATCATTACTGAGATTAAGGTGGATTGCCAAACTCATCTATCACACTGCGTGTGTGGGTGTGTGTGTGTGGGTGTGTGTGTGTGTGTGTGTGTGTGTGTGTGTGTGTGTGTGTTGTGGTGAGAGTCAGAGAATCCCTTGATTGAAGTGAACAGAACTAGGCCAGGTTATCAGTGAGGGGTCTGTCTAGGATGGGCATGTTCTCTGTGCCACCTGCTAAGAGGAAACACACTCACACTTTCCCTTGTCTCTATTGCGCTCTCTCACACATGGTTCTGTGTACACAAAGTGGATTGATGTTCTGCCTCTTTAAGGAATGCCAATGGTTTGGCAAACTTGTTTGTATATACATAAATACTAATTTTTTTGCTTATTTTCATGTTTATTGTGACATGGAAGGTGCTAATATTGCTGTAGGCCAGCACAAAATATAATGTGATATCAAAATGGTTACAGCAAAATCTGTTGAGAATATTTCCAGGTCATATTTCTATATAATAAATAATAATAAAGACAAATATATCTTTATTATTATTATAATTAAAAATTATACTATGCGATTATGTAGTTTTGGTTAAGGAAAATTAAACATTTCGACTATTTGCATGAGGTTTTTTTTTATGACAATTGAGGACATTTTCCCTATATTCTCATTATCTGAATGTAATTTGTAATTCTCAATTTTCATTCTCATTCAATTCTCGTACTGCAACATTTTATGTATTTATTTATTTGATTGATATTCTAATAACTAAGATGTGCTCCTTCAAAGAAATCAAGAAATTAATGTCACAATGAAAATGGTCCCAAAACAGGCATTAGTTTCTGTATGAAACATTTTTTTATCTGTTCATTTTATTATTATGTAGTTTTGCTTTAGGGAAATTAAATATTTCAGGAATATTTTTTCATGACAATTAAGGATGTTTTCCTAATATTCTCATTCCCTAATTTGTAACTCTCAATTTTCATTCTTGTTAAATTCTTAGTACTGCAACATTTCTTTGTGTGTATTTAATTATTAATTCATTTATTTGATTGATTGATGCTTAACTGTCAAGAGTCACGTATTAATTTGTCACAATGAAATAGTCTAATGTGTACATATATTGTTTCCTGTTCATTTTGTTGTTATTATTATTGTATAGTTTTGCTTTAGGAAAATTAAATATTTCAGGAATATTTTTGCATGACAATTAAGAATGTTTTTCCCCAAAATCTGAATGTAATTTGTAATTCTCAATCCTGATTCTTATTAAATTCTTTATTACTGTAAAAATCTATCTATTAGTATAAATACTGTATTCATTTGTTAAATTGATTGTAATGGCTAAAACAAAAATGGGGGGGAAGGCTTCCTGTTCTCTTAAATGCCTAATTGAATTTGTCACATGAAATAGCTTTAATATGGCCCTAAAAGAAGATTATTTCTTCACAAAATATTTCTGTTGATTTTTATTATATGTATTCCTCTTTAGAAATTAATGATTTGGGAAAACTTTGAAAACAAAAAAAAATGCTCGACAATTAAGCATATTTTGTTCAAATTCTCATTACCATACTGCATCTGGAAGTTCAACTTTGTTGTGGCTAATTCACAATTTTTGATTCTCACCAAGTTATCATTACTGTAACACAACATTATTATATTAATATATTACATTATACATAATATATTTTTAATCGATTGTAATGAATAAAATGTGCTTAGCTATCCAGAAAGCAAAAAAAAAAAATGAATATATCACAATGAAAATAATCGTAATGATCCTAAAATAAGCATTATTTTCTTTATGAAACATATAGGGTGAACTCGTGTGGTCTGGCTGTTTGTAGACGTCTTGCGGTTGTGAGTGAGCTGTAATGAGATGAGTGTGTACCGATGAGCATTCACTGGCCATTGCAGCTAAGAGCCTCTTCAGAACAAACAGCACAAAAGAACCAGAGGCTGCATAATGTAAGCCAACCCTTCCTTTAATTAACACTGAGCTCGTTTTGTGTAGAGAGAGACTGACTCATCACGGTTAAATATCAATTTCTAACATCAATTCGCTTCATCTAACTAACCTACTCCAAACTATCAAGAAAAGACAAAACATCTTCAGCACGAATCTTTAAAACTATCAGCCGCATACACATAATTGTGAAACCGTTTAAACCCACTTGAGCTCTAAGGTAATGTTTCAGTCGCATCAGACCTCATCTTGCCCTAACTGACTCATAAATTAGAGCTGCTACCTCTAAAAAAGCCATTTATGAATTATGAATGGAATTTAGAACAGCACCTTATGCAAAAATCAAGTACACTCTTAAAAATAAAGGTGCTTCAAAAGGTTCTTCAAGCGATGCCATAGAAGAACCATTTTTGGTTCCACAAAGAACCATTCAGTCAAAGGTTCTTTTAAAGAACCATCTTTCTTACCTTTTATAATCTGAAGAACCTTATTTCACCACAAAGAATCTTTTGTGAAACAGAAAGGTTCTTCAGATGTTAAAGGTTCTTTATGGAACCATTTAGACAAAAAGGTTCTTCTATGGCATCGTGAAGAACCTTTATATTTAAGAGTGTATACAGTACAAAGATTCCCTTTTATGTTGCCCAGTGTTCACTTTTCTGTCTGTCACAGCTCGTTTGTCATCACATCTGGCGTAAATCTGTTCAAAGGCTCCTGAGGCTTTGACATTGCGCTCATCAGTCATGACAGCACAGCATCCATGTGGTCTCCAGACCCCTGGAGCTCAGGCTTTGATCTAGCAGCAGTCCTCAACCTTCTCCACACACACCCCGTGCTGTTGATAGGAGTTTGTTTGCCTTCCACCAGGTGGGTTTTCCTCAGTTTACACACTGCCCACACACCCCAAACTCTGATACGTGTGGGACATCACAGCTTCTGGAAGTAGATGGTGATCTATGTCAGAATTAGTTTTAGCCTTTGGTCACACTAGACTTCCGGTGTTCCATTTAAGCATGAAAGTTTTGTTTTGTGCTGCATAATGTTGGTAAACACTGTGGCACCTGCACATTTTTATATATAAAATGAAAATATATAAACATTTTTATATAAATCTGTATTTATACATAAACACACAATATCTTTTAAAAGTTTGCCATCATTAAATTTTTTTAATATATCTATATACATATATACCACTGTATGGGTGTGTTTTATAAAACATTGTTTATATATACATATCCGACACATATTTATATAGGTGGTACATATAGCATATCTACAATTTATATAAAGTTCAATCATATGTAAACAGTTATGATTTAGCTTTTTTTAAAGGTTGTAAATTTTAATATATTATTTAAAACTTTAAATGTTCAGTTTCATATTTTATGTGGATTTATGTGATCAGTCTTTAGTATCTTGGAATCTTTGAACATTCCTTTTGATTGATTCTTTTGATCCAATTAACTGATTCCTTGCACATAAAATTAATTTTCTTTTTAAAAGATATATATATATATACTGTATTATATTGTACTTATTAAAAATGTATTGTAATTGAAATCTATTGACACAATAGATACAGTGCTATAAAATAAACACTTAACAGTCTTTTGGATGTTTTCTTTCCACTATTCTGAAAAAACACTTTATGAAAAACCAAAAGCCCCAAATCTCACCTTGACAGGTGAATGAAGCCCAGGCAAAGCCTTAATTTGTTTATATTTTTTTCATTTGTGTTATAAAATTTCAATTTAGATTTGTTATTTGACATATTTCAATTTCTCAAAGAAATGTGCAGCATTTTGTCCAAACAATAATAAAAGTAACACCTTTTCCTTTATAATTTGTCTTATAAAAAATAAAACAAATCGTGAGTATCGTGAGTGGGTACAATGTGTGCATGATCAAGATCACAGACATATATTATGTAAACACAAGCTTTTATTTTGGATGTGATTAATCGCGATGAATTGTTTGACAGCACTAATTTGCAAATAAAATAAAATGTGTTTTAGCATATACAATTGTGTGCCCACAAAATGACTGGCTTATGCTCTCATAATATTTGTTTTTTTTCATGAGCAGACAGATAAGAGAGATTTCAAGAAAGACTTTTTGGTGTCCTGTGGGTGTTTTTGTCCCTAACTCCTGCCAGTGACGCGGCTCTCCTCACACAGATCTTTTTGTGTGCAGAACGTCAAAGAGAATATGAAAAGGTATGTCTCTCATATGAATATCCACATGACGTGAGAAGCTGATCATTTTCCATTTGCTGCCAGGAGGAAGATTAACTCGCCACCCCTCCTCCCCCTCTTCAGAGCCTCATAAATAGCAAAGCGCGCAGTCTCATTGTATTACAACAATTGTAGCACATCCAGTTAAAAGACTGACAAACTCGTTGACATAATAAGAAACATCAGCATGTACTCAACTAAAAGCGAGGGACCGCGCAGAGGAAGATCTTTTGACTCCATAAACCTTGGTCTGACATTGGAAGAGAAGCAACTTAACAATGAGGTAAGCGCTTTTTCTCCATTATTTCTATCATTTTAAATGGCAAACTATTTGTTTACTCATTTGGTTGATTTGCATACATTTTATAATTATATTACCTTTTATAATAGTTACTCAGGTGAGAATTTAAGTTTTCAACAGGTGGGGGTTCATATAAAACTAGAGTTTCTATGCAAAAAGTTATTTAAGGTTTATAATGCCAAATGTAGATTTCCAGGAAGCATAGATTCCTAAAATGTCAAATGTGGAGGAAACTGAAGTTGACCGATCCCATGGTGCACTGCTATTCAAGTGCACAAAAGCTCTCCATTCACACATCCATGCTTGACACCGTTAGCAATAAGATGTTCCAATCCTCCTCGCACCAAATCTAAAGATGCATCAAATTAAATACACTTAACAGAGATGTGCGTGGAAGAGTGATTAATTGCAGCCTAATCCCAGTGTTAGATTAAAACAAGAGGGTGCTAATAATAGGCTTCCTCGCTGTCCAAATGAGATTGTTTTAAGACGACAGACACTGGCCCCTCTTTGTTAAACCGAGACGGTGAATCACAGTACTCTGAACCCTGCCACGGTCAACTCACTAATGCTGTCGGGAATCCTGCTGTCGGGAAGACGAGGACAGAGACGATTACTCTCCCACGTGCGCAATAAAAGAAACATGGTCAGTAGACGACAAGCATAGTTTGAGGGTCAATTAAACTTTTCTTTTTATAGTTTAGAAATTAAATTACATTTTTAATGAATAATTATTATATAGCTTAGTATTAAATAAAAAGCAATGCATGTTTAATGTATGAAATGAGAAGATTATCAATTTTATATAATTAATTATTTAAAGTATTTAATACTATTATGCTAATTAGGTTTTAACAGATATTACCGATCTTTTGGCATTTGGTAGACTTTCTAGTAAAGGAGCTGAGTGTCATTCTCTCACAGAAATTATTAAAGATTAATTCTGTATATGACCTCAATAGTAATGCAAATATTATGTATACATTAAAATTTTACTTATTTATTTAATATTTGGATGCTAGTATTATGTAATTTTAAAGATTTTCTATACACTTTTGGCATTGTTTGTTGAACTGTTGCATTAAAGGAGTGATGGTCTTCTGTCGTGCTCGATTAGATTTCAGAAAGCAAATGCAATAAATGTAAGTAACTATGTAAAACAACATAACAGATCATTTAAAATATGTAAACTTGACCGTATTTAACTATATAAGTAAAGAAATAAATTATTTAAAGATTTACATGACATATGTTAATGTAAAAATATGTAAAAAAAAATATATGCGAATGGATGTATTACTCATATACGTTTAGATTTCTTATATCACTAATCATATTTTCGGTGGGATGTATTGGACTTAATCCACGTATGCAACCTTGGGAAGGGCGCGGAGCGGGTCCATCTGTGGTACTTATGTCTAAGCAGGTCATGAGGGACTGTCCTGTCCACCGGGGACTGAACTGACACAGGAACGCACCTTTATCAGTGACGTTAGCAACTGGAGTTTGTTGTAGGTTAAGATTATTGAAACGAACCCCTCCGTGACCAATGTTTAGTAATTTTTTTTTTTATTTAATGTGTAACTACAAACTGTAAAATGAGCTACAATTAAAATCGGGAGTTAATTCTGGATCAAACAGTTAATCAAACAGTGGCATCCTGAGTGAAGTTAATTGCACTTTTTGACACTGAATTCACTTATAATTCAATAGTGCTGAAAATAGTGTTTAAATAATAGGGTTGAAAAAAAATGAGCCAGAAATGACAGAAGCGAAAATTAGTGATAGTTGGCTATCATGTAATTACATTTCACCCCCCCCAACAACTTATTATTTATTATTTATTTCTTTGGCTATAGATAATTTAGCTCTTATGTATCTATGTATGTTATGTAGTGGTGTGTGTGTTGTATATCTATCATGATTATTATTTATTTTCATAAAACGACTTATTATAAGTTATATTATACTTATATTTATTTTCTTTTCATTATTTTTTTAATGTTGTTTTATAACATGATCCTAAAGTTTTGCACTCTTAACAGGAAAGTTCAAAACCTTTAGACGAATACAAATAAAGTTGTAAGTGTGACCTTAAAAGGGATTAAGTGTTGTTTACCACACACTTTAATTCACATGATCTGATTGACAAGCCATGAGCACATGACTTAGGGTTGGATTTAAAGTGAGCTGAAGATGTTGATGCTACACATAAATCATGTGAATCTATATAATTTTCAGCTTTACAAATTACCTTTGATTACCTAATTCTACCTGACCTCATCTGACATTTATTTATGTTTTTTGCCTGTGTTTTATAGATGAACAAATCTGCTTTTCCAAAGATCGAGGAGAATAAAGACAACAAAACCGCGTCTACAGAGAGAGGCCGGGCTGCTGTTGTGTTCTCCTTGAAGAATGAAGTTGGTGGGCTTGTCAAGGCACTAAAACTTTTCCAGGTGAAGGGTTGCAAGACCGATTTTCTTGCATGTTCAAATATTCCTTTACTTGATTTAAAAAGGATAACATTAACCATCATATATAAATCAACAGGAAAACCACGTCAACCTGGTGCACATCGAGTCCAGAAAATCCAAAAGGCGCAACTCAGAGTTCGAGATCTTCGTAGACTGCGACAGCAACCGCGAGCAGCTGCACGAGATCCTTCAGCTTCTGAGAAAACACGTGAACGTGCTCGAGATGGACGCGCCTGACAACCGCCTGCCTGAAGAAAGCGGTACATGAATGAATGACAATATCAGACAGATGTGACGTTTTTAAACTACTATACAAATACTCAATATTTGACTGTTGGTTTTTTTCTCCAGAGAACGTCCCGTGGTTCCCGAAGAAGATTTCAGATCTGGATAAATGTGCGAACCGCGTGCTGATGTACGGATCAGACCTGGATGCGGATCATCCAGTAAGTGGCAACGTTTCATCTCGATTACCGCATCAGTACGATGTCATCATGTTGCTCACTGTTATGATTCTGTTACGACAGGGATTCAAGGACAACGTCTATCGCAAAAGGAGGAAGTATTTTGCAGACTTGGCTATGAGCTACAAACAGTGAGTTTTAAAATATACATTAACATAAGAGTAACACACATTTAATATAAGTCTAATTAAATGTTGGCCCTTCCATCAGTGGAGACCCCATTCCCCGTATAGAGTTCACAGAGGAGGAGGTGAAAACATGGGGAGTGGTGTTCAGGGAGCTGAATAAACTCTACCCCACACACGCCTGCCGCGAGTACCTCAAGAACCTGCCCTTGCTCATCAAACACTGTGACGTCCGCGAGGACAACATCCCGCAGCTGGAGGACGTCTCGCGCTTCCTCAAAGGTGAGAGAAAGGGACGTCAGTTCTTTAATTGTTGGTTTGTTCAGGGTTTATAGACTCTTTTCTCTATAACATTGCTTTATGAACTGCTTCAGAGCGCACCGGCTTCACCATCAGGCCTGTGGCTGGGTATCTCTCCCCACGAGACTTCCTGGCTGGTCTGGCCTTCCGTGTGTTTCACTGCACTCAGTATGTGCGACACAGCTCAGACCCCCTCTACACACCCGAGCCGTGAGTACACAAACAATCAAATGTTAGCAAACATAACTATGGTATGACTGTCACTCGAATATATTTACAAAAAAGGATATTAGATATCAAATTTATATCAAATACAATAATTATATCTATATATACATTTATATATACCAACCACTCTATAAAATACAGTTTTCTGTTTATATTAAATGTGTTTACGTTTAGGTCTGTTGTGTGTGTGTGTGTGTGTGTGTATACAGTATATGTGTATATATATATATCTATATCTATATATATATATATACTATATATATATCTCTACAACACACACACCCACAATATTATAACTATATATGATTATATATTATTAAAAAATAATATAAACATTCGTATATTATTTAAAATTATATACACATTTTATAATAAAACAAATTCACAATATTGCATTTATTTATTCGTTTTTTTTATCGATAGGCTATATGCAACTTTAATGTATATATTCAGAATATCAAGTTACTCTCACAGGCTATATATTCAGGATTTTACTTCTATATATTCGTGATTGACATTTTATATCACAATTGTATCTATATAAATTATACTTATAACAAAATATTTCCAGTGAATTTCATTCTATATATTCAAGATTTATAATATAATCTGCTTTACATTTATAATAGAATTATAACTTATATATATGCTTTATGTTATATATTGATTTATAAAATATCCGATTACTGATATATATTCACAATTTACATTTATATATTCCGATTTTTATATAATATTATATCTGATTCTTCTATATGGTCAGAATTTCTAGTCTATATTTGATTTATGTTTATATTCTGATTGATAAAATATCTTCAGATTCTCTATAGATTCACAATTTAATTATATATGCAGATTTTATAATAATTATTTCAGTTTGGTGCTCATAATAATTAATTTGTAATTATGTTTATGTCATATAAAATATTTTTTTTATTTTAAATTATATTTCATATATCTGTATTATATACACATTTCTTGGTATATCTCTTATATTAAAAATAACAAATATATATATTTTTTTATCTACTATATAATATATATATAAATTATGTTTATTTCACTGAAAAAAATAATTTTTATAGTAGATGTGCAACCGACTTTATCTTTGTTTGCTATAATTAAAGAACTGTACTGATAGAGGAATTGTTACTCTGAGCAAGTGATCATGTGAACGTGTCTGTCTGTTTCAGAGACACATGTCACGAGCTGCTTGGACATGTCCCTCTTTTGGCCGAGCCCAGCTTTGCTCAGTTCAGTCAGGAGATCGGTCTCGCGTCACTGGGAGCATCGGAAGACTCTGTACAGAAACTCGCCACTGTAAGTAATGACAGGCCTTGAGATTTGAGTGTTTTTATGTAAATATACTACAAATACATATTTATTAACAATTCCATTCTATGTTTCAGTGTTATTTCTTCACTGTGGAGTTTGGCCTCTGTAAGCAAGAAGGGAGACTGAGAGCTTATGGAGCCGGTCTGCTGTCCTCCATCAGCGAGCTGAAGGTAATGAACCACAAAAGCTTTCTCTACATGATGCATAATGCATGTTTTGCACCTTATAAATAGAGATGATCGTTCCTTTTCGTCCAGCATGCACTCTCAGGAAACGCCAGGATCTTGCCCTTTGACCCCAATGTGACATGCAAACAGGAGTGCATCATCACCACCTTTCAGGATGTCTACTTTGTTTCGGACACCTTCGAGGAAGCAAAAGTCAAAATGAGGTAATAGAAAATGAAAGTGTATTCTTAAAGTGAATTAAATGATAATAAAATTGCTAAAAAGTATTTACTGCATATATCATCTGAGTATTTAGCACTATAATTTGCATTTAAAATTGAATTTATTTTTAGGGAGTTTGCAAAGACCATCAAGAGGCCATTCTCAGTGCGCTACAACCCGTACACACAGAGCGTAGATGTTCTGAAGGACACGACCAGCATCAACAACGTGGTGGAAGAACTAAGACATGAGCTGGACATCATTGGAGATGCACTAAGCAGGCTAAACAAACAGTTAGGAGTCTGAAAAACTAAACATTTCCCAGCAAATCGTCCATTACTTCATGTACCAGTTCATTTGTTTTGTCACAATACTTCACACTCCAAATCATGTATGGCATGAAAACCCACCAAATGAAGACAAATCCTTGTGTCTGTTTATATAATTAGTTTGGCTCTTGTTTGATTAAATACGTGGATCAGCAAAAGCTGTGCTAAATGCTTGCAAGTGGAGTTCTTGTATTTTATGTGAGATTTCTACTTGACAAGGTGGTATTTATGCAAGGTGACCACAATGGTTTAAGTTAAATTAAGGCTACACATGTGACCGTCAGTCTTGTGCAAAATTGATGTCTGCTAATATATTGATGGTTTCAGTTTGCATTTATGTCATTTCAAATTGGCACCTTATGTTCATCTATTCAGAGATACTGTCTTATAGATATTTTAGTATATAAACAGTATCTTTGTGAGTCTATGAAACATTGTGTATGCTATGTGTTATTGTTTCTTTATTTAAAATGGATGTCTACATGGAGTAGGACCTGGAATAATCTGTATTTATTCAAATGCATGTAAATATTGCACTGGACATGGAAGAATATTTTTACAAGTTACAAATGAATGCTTAGCGTCTCTATACGTAATTCGTTAGAAACTCTGAATCTAATCAGTTCAGGTTTAGGTTGTAGAGAAATGTATTGCTAGACATTATTAAAGAGTTCATATGCTTATAATAAAATAAATATTTGTTTTTCTACTGTAAATGCCATATGGTGTAAGTGTACAGTTCCTTTTTTTCTTCTTTAAATTTCATGTTCTAATGTACAAACAATCGTGCTCTTGAGGGGTGCTTGTCGGCTCAAATGCCAAAATATCTACTGAGTCTAATTCAAATCTCAAGACATTATTTGCCATATAGGACACATCTTTTAATCCTATAACTTTATGTATAAGTATATTTACCTGATAAATAAATGGAAAGCGGCTCGAGTAGTATAGTAGTAGTAAACGTTTCAATCTCCTGTGATCTCAGACGCCTGCGATTGGTTTATCCTGACCTGCGCTGAGAAAAGAAACAGACACCACGTGACAAAGTCAAAAAGAACAACTGTTATATTTTTGTACTTAATTTTCTTTTCTTTGAATACTATCGTCCTTTCTGATAGGCCTACTTGTTTGTGATTTGTATCTTTACATATGAAAATATGAAATAATAATAATACAGCTAGAAACCTTGGAGTTGTGATTGATGATAAACTGAATTTATCAGACCACATTGCTAAAACTGCCCTTTCCTGCAGATTTGCTTTATACAACATAAAGAAGATCAGGCCCTTTCTTTTGAGAACATGAAAACACAACTCCTTGTTTCAAGCCTTGTTGTTTCCAGGCGGGATATTGCTCATGACTCTTGGCAGGTCTTCAAGCCATGTCTATAAAACATTAAATTAATCTAACATGCCGCTGCAGATTATCTTTTACGAGCGAAAAAAGAACGCAATGTTACCACCTCTGTCTCACATTTTCACTGGATTCGTAGCTGCTCGCATAAATTCAAGCTTAATGTTTGCCTCAAAACCCACCCCTGGCTTCCACCATTTACTATAAATTCATGACTTCAGCGTTATGTGCCCTCTAGAGCTGGTTCGCCAGTGAAAGGCGTTCTACTGGGCATCTCAAAGAGGCAACCAAAATCCCCTTCCTGACTTTTTCATTAACTGTTTCCTCTGGTGGAATAAACCGCCCAAATAATCTGAAGCGGCGGAGTCCTTAACCATCTCAAGAAAAAGGAACTAAAAAACCACTCTGTTCCAACTTATTGACCCTCTAACCTAACACTTTCTATCTATGTTAATTTACTTTTCGATATTTATTTCTTTTTTATTTGAAAAAAACAATAAAAAAAACTAGTTTCTATGTTTTCTATCTATCTACTTGTTTTTTCTTTGTGAGGTGATATGTAGTGTGTAGGTATGTATATATAATATATCACTCCTTGCTGCGGGTACTGGTAGGTAACCGGAATGTCATTTGCACTTTATGTCTAGTTGCTCTTTGTTAGTTTTGATGCTTTAGTGTCCTCATTTGTATTCGCTTATGGATAAAAGGCATCTGATCTAATGAATAAATAAATATAAAAAATAAAAATATCACATTATACTTTCTGTTTTAGAATTAAAATGCCTTTGAAATACTGTATATTATGTTTTATCATTTATATCGTATTTTAGTATAAGATGTTCATTATTTTTCTTCATATGCATTTATGTGTAAAATAGTAGTTTATACTCAAATATAAAAAATGATATACGTTTACTTTAATTTTATATTTATATATCTACTATTCAGTACTTGTTTTAGTACATATATGTGTATAGTAAATATCTGCAAATAAATGTAGTTTGCTTTATCTCAAATTACTAATTTAATAGTATTTTTCTAATTTTAATTACAACAATTATTATAATTCAAATGTTAATATTTAGTTATAGTCTTAATAGGTATATGCATATAACATTTGTGTAACATATTGAAACAAAATGAAATTATTGAAATTCTTGATTTTATATCAAATTGAATATATAATAATGCATATTATATTATAATTGTTTGAAATATTGGAATAAAGGTCAGACTAAAAATGATATCATTAATATTATAATAAGATATTATAAATAAGTTTTTAATATAGAATAGTTTCATAGAATTTGTGACTTGTATTTAAAACAATGGCTAAAAAAAGTGGCCCCGCCCACTTTGGGACCGCATCGCCACTCTACCCAATGTTTCTTAAATCTAGGAAACTAGTGAGGTTTACATGAGTTCATGGCGATGTCATCAATTTGCGCCTAAATCTGATGGAAGGAGCTCAGCTGGTAAAATGTGTACTGTACACGTGGGTAAGTTTTTTTTTAACTTTTCATTGTGCAAAACTTACACACTTGCAGTGACTACTATCTTTCAATCCACGAGAATACGCGAAATTCACATTTGTCAAAATATAAATGAATATGAGCAATCTGAAATGATTACACAAAACAAAGCTTACTAAACCATAAATGGTGATTTCGCCTCACAGGGAGCCAACAGTTACGGGCAGCTCGGACAGGGACACAGGGAAGATCAAGCCGAGCCGCGGCGTGCAGACGGCGGCCTGCAGGCGGAGCACACCCGCTGTATGACCGGAGGAGGCGGACATTCCGCTGTCATCACGGGTTAGAGCGCCTATAACACTGTGGAAATAATAGATATTAATGTGAACACTCTGAAAGGATTTGTGAAATAATCCTGAAACTGTTTCTGGAATTGCTGACCTTTTATTTGTGAGACAATGTCGCTCTCTAGCGGTCAAGTTGAAGTATTACAAAAACATTCCTCCACCCAGAATCAGGTGAGCTGCTGATGTGTGGACAGAACCTCAAAGGTCAACTAGGGCTCAGTCACACGTCAGAGGTCATAACCTTTCAGCCCTGCCCTTTGCCTGGGTGCTCAAGAGTTCAGCAGGTGTCCTGTGGTTGGGACTTCTCCGTTATTCTGACTGGTGAGTGACGGTCATCAAATTCATATTCTGGACTCTGTGTGTGGCAGGTTATTGTATGGAAACCCATTTCCGCCACTGAATAAAATATAAGAAAAGGCAATTGAGATTTTTATCTCACAATTCTGACTTTATTCTCACAATTACGACTTTACATCTCGCAATTCGGACTTTTTTCTCTCTCAGAATTGTAAGAGATCAAATCGCAGTTGTGAGAAATTATGTCAGAATTGTGAGATATAGGCTAAACTCGCAATTTTGAGAAATGAAGTCAGAATTGTATGATATAAATTCGCAATTGTGAGTTATTAAGTCAGAATTGTGAATTATAAACTCGCAATTATGACAGAATCTTTTTTTCTCCTCAGGAACTGCGATTTAGAACTCGCAATTAACTCACAATTGAACTCGCAATTGCGAGAGAAAAAAGTCAGAATTGTGAGTTTATATCTCGAAATTCTGACTTTGTTTCTCGGAATTGCGAGTTTATATCCCGCAAATCTGACTTTATATCTCGCATTTCTGACTTTATAACTCGCAATTCTGAATTTGCAACTCGCAATTCTGACTTTTTTTCCCTCAGAATGCGAGGATAACTCGCCAATTTTGAGAAATGAAGTCAGAATTGTATGATATAAACTCGCAATAGCGACTTAAGTAGGCTTAGTCAGAATTGTGAGATATAAACTTGCAATTCTGACAACGTATCAGTCTTTTTTTCTCCTCAGAACTGGACTTTATAAATCGCAATTGCGAGAAGAAAAAAAAGTCTGATTTGCGAAATGTATATTCACAATTGCGAGAAAAAAAAAAAAAGTCAGATTTGCGAAATGTAAATTCGCAATTCAAGAATCCTCAACAAAACCCAAGTCAGATTTGCAACATGCTTCAAATTGCCATTTGCTCACCGCATTGATCCCCACATAACCCACATAGCGCCTCAGACTTGCGGCATACCCCACGGTATACTTGCAATTGCTGAGAACCAAAAAAAAGTCTGATTTGCGAAATGTAAATTCGCAATTGCGAGAAGAAAAAAAAAGTCTGCGACTTTTGCGAAATGGTACACAATCCGATTCCTCGCAATTCCTGTCACTGATGAAAGAAAAAAACAACCGTCGGCTTTGGCGTAAAGGTACAATTCCGCAACTGCTCCGAGAGAAATAAAGTCGCAATGATTATCTTCTTAATTTGTTATTCAGTGGCGGAAAGGAAGGATGGGACGGACCCCCTTCATTACGGGCTTCATTATTTAGAGCCTGGGTAGAAAACTAAAAGGACTTGGGTGTTGCAGACATCCGTTATTTTTGAGTGGTTTTGTTTAGAGTTTGATTAGATCAAGTGCTCTTAGATCTGCCTATGGAGACTTCCTCTGGTTTAATTGAGTGCTGAATAACTGATATCTGATCTGTGTCTTTCAGGTGACGGTCAGGTCTTGGTGTGCGGCTCCAATGCATTTGGACAGCTGGGTGTCTCGCCAGGAATAACACACTCAGCAGAACCTTTACACGTGAAGGTGAAAGCTGAGTATATAATGAGACTCTTGCATGATAAGTGTGTAAGTGTGTAAGTGTGAGGTTTGTAATAATATCATGTTTTGTTCTGCTTGCAGACCCTGAATGAGCCGGTAACTAGTGTGGCTGCAGGGCTCAGACACGCATTAGCAAGTACAGGTATTACATATAAATATGTAAAATAAATATCAAATATATAATGTGTTTTAGGTTAACTTTTATAATGACATGATTTTTTTTGATTATTTACCTTATGAAATTTAAAGTAAATATAGATTTATATCCCATGTAAGAAACTTTTATGTGAATAATTTTATAATTTAAGATTAAAAAAAATTAATTTCAATATCACAATATTTAATGATCTATCTATCTATCTATCTATCTTCTTTAAGATAGATGTATGTATGGATAATTTGTTTTGATATGATAATAAATAAAGATTGTTTTAATCGCATATAAGGAATCTAACTATGTAACAGAATTCATTTTATAATTTGATGTATTTATATATGTTTCTGAAATATCCTCCTGAATTATTTTTAATTAAGTTTATAATTATATATTAACATATGTTAATATTATTATGTTCAAATGTTTGAAAAACATATCAACACCCTAAAATTTCCATTGGTATTTATATACTCAGTTATCTATATATATATAGTATATTAAATATTCCTTTTATTTAATCATTTACAATGTATGGAATAAAATATAAGATATAAAAAAAATGAATCATGTTTAAATTATTTGTATTATGGTTTATATTTGTTTTAAATTTAAAAAATAAATCTCGGTTTTATACAAGTATATTAAACTGATTTTTATTTGGTATATTTGAAATTAAAGATCCTATTAGATCGTTTAAATGTCATGTCACGTAAATATGTATATTGTCTTTAATAGTTAAAAAACCTTCAACTATTAACTAAGTTTGAATAGGAATTCGTTTTTAATATTAAATATACAATGTAAAGGAAAAACCAAATTCCCAATATTATAATGATATAATAGTGTATTTTATCATAATTATGGTTTTGTTTGGATATATGTGTGGGTACTACCCTCTTGCGTTCGCTTCCGTGTCTAGCCTTTCCATTCCACCCTATGGGTTGGTTTATCATGGGACACCTCGATGGCCTGGCGCACTGTTCCACGCCTCAGAGAATGTTAAGTCCCCCATCCGTTCCTCAGGCGACCCCTGCTCCCTGCACTCTACTTGCAGATCTCTTTGGCCTCAAGTTGAGCCATGTGCTTCACCCTGTCTACCCTTCATGCCCACTCGCGTTTGAAACTTCCATGCTTAGCACCTCTCCTATTTTACTCCCACCACCTCACTGACATCCCCAGACACCACCCCCACTCTATACATCTACGACTTACCCCCACAAGACGGCTTGTGACTTCTCATCCCTTTACATCTACGTCTGAACAAGCCCGCTCACCTGCTATCACATTGGGATACATCATGACATCTTATAAAAAAATAAGTACTTTTTATTAGTGTACCTCATTAATGTCTGTTAAATTATATGTTTTAATTTATAATGATTTCTAGCACTTGTAGACTTGTACCAGTCACTCTCTCCTCTGCTCTACGGGTTTGATCTCCCACGTTTCTGACCTCTATCACCCCAAAGAAGGTAGTTGCAGGCTCCACCCACTGCATTTGTTTGACAGGTGAGAGAACTTTCAAATGACACTGATTTTGTCCTCTACCTCTGATTGGTAGGGATAGAGACAAAATCCCATATTTCTACAGTCAAAGGTGACGTGTTCCTCTGGGGAAGCAATAAAAAATCGCGCTCTACGAGACCGCGCTTGTATTTTGTCCGAGAGAGCGTCTTTCGTCTTGCCACTTCCTGTGGCTCTGGATCGATCTCTGCTGCAGGGCGAGAGAGTGACTGACGTTCACAGCGGCTGGACTCATCTTGTCGCAAAAACTGGTGAGTCATACTACACACTTTCTCACACAAATCTTTCTTAAAGCTTTTTTTCTGGCGATACGGTTAACAATATATTATCTATTCACAGAGAGTGGTGCAGGTCTTTACAGGGGGCAGAGCAATTAGGGCAGCTAGTGCCAGACCAATCAGAGTACAGAAAAAGAGTATGACGTTTCAACAAGCTCTGGCCAAAGTATAAGCCGCCCCATTGAGGTTAAAGCTTTATTTGGAGCAACACAGGTATGTGTTATGTATATAAACAAATGTAGAAAGATAGAAGACACTAATATTTAATAAATAAAAATAATTATCACGTAAATATGGAAGCCCATTTCTGCCATTAAAAAATCATGCTTTGGAAATGTTAAAATATGAGATTAAAATGAATAGAGACAAAGTCCAAAATATGACAGTCGAAATAATGAGATAAAAATGTAAAATTACTTGAACACTCAAAAAACTGTCTAAATTTATGAGTTTAAAAATCAAAAAATTAATACTAAATCTAATATGTGATAGAAGTTGAAACTATGAGATGAAAAAATATGTAAAAAAATCGAAATATTAGATTAAAAAGGTCCAAATTAAGGGAGGTAAAATCGTCAAAATTGACCAGTCATAATTATGAAATAAAATTCAGAATTGTGAGATAAAAAGTCATAATTATGATATAAAAAGTCAAAATTATGACATAAAAATTATACATGAAGATTTAAGTCAAAATATGTATTATACAAAAAAATTGAAATTATGAGATTAAAAATCAACATTTTGACAGTCATAATTACGAGATAAAAAAAATCTAAATTTTGAGATTAAAAAAATCTAAATTATGAGAAGTTAAAATATGACATAGGTCAGATTATGAGATAAAAGACAAAATTAAGACACTATAATTGTGAGATAAAAAGTTGTATTTATTATACATATGTAGTCAAAATTATGACATACTAAGTCAGATATAAAAAGTCAGAATTATGACATACTTTTTGTTGTGATAGAAAAGGGCTTCCATACATAAATGACTCTCCGTCAACTGTATTTTTATGCTTATGGCATACATATATGTACAATTCAGCAAATGTGTGATCACATGTACACATCAAGGTTATTTTCGTAAACGAAAACTAAAACGAAGACGAAAACGATTGATGAAAAACTATTTCGTAAACTGAAATAAAATAAAAATGACAAAATAATTCAAAAACTAAAACGAAACGAAACTAACAACAGTTATTGAAAAACTAACTGAAATAAAATAATAATTATCAAAAATAAATAATAATTTTAGTAATCATTACGTTCTCACCCCTTGGCGGAAAAATATATGAGCTGTGTGGCACCGGTGGTTTAGGGAAATACCTGTAAATGGCGCATCAAGCACATGGGTTATCTGACGGAGAGACGCAAAGCAGAGTCCTGCATGGGTCCTGTTGGGTAAACGTGCACCAGCAGTACTTAACAGAACACTCGACCCATTATCCAGCAGCAGCACTAATTTAATTCTGTACCAGACCAGACCCATTTGACATAAAGACCGCAAGTCAACGACCGAACGCACAGCATTAATCTAGTACATCAGGTAACGCAAGATATTATTTTCTCATGGAAACAACAAGCATCAAACCAAATTAGGCATTCTAAGTTGGTGCTTGGAAGAAAAACAGGGCCGCGCAACCTAATAATTAACAGAAAAAAAGACGACAACGCGCATCCTTTCTGAAAACAATACAAAACTTAGATAGCATATGTGATCACTGCAGGCTTTCGGACAAGTGTGCATAGGCTAAATAAAGTTGATCATACAAAGTGTATTAATTCCTTAACTAATGAAAAGAAATAGTCACATATGAGCTTTAGCCTATTGTTAAATGCGATTGCCGTTATTATTGGATTTCATTAGTCCCAGTTATGATTTATGCGCAGTTGTTCACGGAAAAGTGAGCAAGACACAACAGTTACAATATATTATGATTGTTAAAAAAGAAAAAAAGACATCTAACCGTCATAACCAAATTAGGCTACATTTATTGTCATATTAAATATCTCAATACACATCATTAGATGACATTAAGCACAACTTGTGTAGATTTATTTAGTAAAAAGGCTTGACTGATTCATTTTGGCGTATATTTGTATACTTTTACCATTTAATCAATCTCAGCATGCGTTAATTTTGTGTCGCTAGACATTTGCATCACTAAGGCTAAATTATGCCTTATTGCCTTTCTTAAAGTCTTTCTTTGGCCTGTGCTCTGGAAGTGATCTGTTAATTCTGCTAAACTTGAATTAAAACTGAAACTAAACTATATAAAAACGAAATAAACATGCGTTCACAAAATAAAAACTAAACTTACTCAACCAAAGATTAATCTGAATATCAATAACAATACCTCCAAGGAATTGGATAGCAAAAACTAAAAACTAAATAGCAAATTTGAAAACGATATTAAAATAAAACTAATTTAAAAATTCAAAATGACCTTGGTACACATCCATCATTACGATGGCTTTGAATGCAGCTTATCCAATCAGAATTTAGAACACAACTATCCATAAATGTTTTTATTGCTAAATGTTAAGATGACATAAGAACTCACTGGCATAGTGTTCTTTGCTTAAAGGCGAGAGAATGCGGTATGTATTGTCTTCCAGCAGGGGGTGAACACACTCTGTACATTCCCACAATGCATTTCTCATCCTGCCCAGAGACACAGCGCTGATTTAAATCGAAGGTCATCTCTTACCTTAGAGAATGCAGCATCTGTGGGCATACGAATTGAAGAGAATGACTCAACGACACAGCATTTTATACTCAATCTTAGGTTTTACGTGTTTGGTGCGTCACTGAACCTTAAAATTAAAGAACAGCCTTCAGATATTGTGAGCGAGAGAAAAGAGACATTTGGCATTTATGTCTTTTTGCATTTTTTTTAAGTTCAAGTTGGTGCAGAGAGGGAAAGGTTGTCCGGACATTGTCAGGGCTTGCGAGACATATTTCTGTTTGTCAGATCTCCTTGCGTGACTTTGTTTTGTGCTTTCCCCGCCTGATCGATTGACCTCATGTCATATGTAATCCTCAAAAGTTGCTTATGTTACAATGTCCTACCACTGACGACCCGTCCGCACGGCGAATGTTGATGAGAGGAAACGAGGACGGTATCCTCTATAACACAATCAACTCGAGCCCATCCTTCCACGTCCACCACCAAACCCCTTCGGGGGGAGAAAGTGTAGCAGCGTCCGGGGACACGTTTAGCCTTCGGTGACAAACAGAATATAAAGTTTTAGAACTGAATTGTGGTTGACGGAAAGACTTTGCCTGAGGCTTAAAGGCATAGTTATTTTATCTTTGATTCACCCTCATGTCGTTCCAAACCCATGTGAACTTCATTCTTCTGTGGAACACAAAAGGAGATTTTGAGGAGTCATGCGATAGCTTTGTGTGAGAAATGCAGTGTTGTTATTGTTAACTAAAGCTTAAAAAAATTAATAAACTGTAATAAAACTGAAATAAAATCAAATTATTTCAAATTAATGTAAAACTAATTGAAAAATGTGAAATGTTGCCTTGGCAACTAAATGAAATGCTAAGAGAACACTAAAATTGAAATAAAACTATAAAGAAATATGTTTATTAATAAAAAAATATAAATATATAAAAATATTTAAAATTAATTTATTAAATACTATTAATTATCACATAAATATGAAAGCCATTTCGCAGGAAGAAAAATCAGCTTTGGTAAATCATAATTATGAGATTAATAAGTCATAGTAATGACATAAAAAGTCAGAATTATGAGATAAAATTCTAAATTATGTGATTAAAAATGTGAAAATATGAGTTTAAAATGTTGTAATTTTGACATAAAATCTACATTGTTGTTTAAAAGTCACTTTAGATAAAAGCCAAAATGGCAAGTGGTAAATAGCAATGACATAAAAAGTCAAAATTATGAGATAAAATTCTAATTTATGAGATTAAAATGTTGTAATTATGACAGTAAAAATATCAAAAATGTTATTTAAAAGTCTACATTTTAAGATAAAAAGCCAAAATGGCAAGTCATATAGTAAGTCATAAATATGAGATAAAAAGTTCAAACTATGAGATATGATATAATAATTATGTTATTATGACAAAGATCAAATTTAATGTGGAAATGTTAACGTTTGTCATACTTTTGACTTTATCTCATAATTTCGATCTCATGATTATGACTATTTCATAATTTTGACTAGACATATTTTTGAAACACAATTTAAATACATTTGAAATGGCAAAAGCACATAATTGTTACAAAATTACTAAAAATAAAAATGAAATTAAAAATGAAAAAATATAACAAAAATGTAAAAAACTTAAAGACTTAAAAAAAATGTAAGTCATTATTTGCTGACAATTGTTAAGTGCTGCTTCTGAATTGAGTTAAACTTGAGAATTTGATCAGTTTGCTTTGTGAGCAAAACAATTAGACCAATTGTTGTGAACCAGATTGTTAATATTTAGATGATATCAGAATTAATAGAGTGATTTAATGACATATTGGAAATTGCTGCTTCACTAATGAACTCGTTTGAACTCTTGAAGGAGAGCTAGGTTAGATATTATGACTTTTAATCAATAATGCTTTACATTTTAGTGGAATATAGTGCATGAGTCATATGGGCAACATTTATCGTTTTACACTGTTTTTGTGTCCTTTTCTAATCTTGAAAGCATCAATCTCAGTCTCACTAAGCTTTTTAAACCCATAAATTGCACTAGTAAGTTTATTTAACACCCCTGACAATCTATATTGTGTCTAAACTGTTGTTAGACTCCAAATCCATTGTTAAAACCCAGTTCCCTCCCCCAAAAGCATATTAGCCAATCATGGGGAAGCTGGCGTCTTCACAGGCTCCACACTGTGAGATTTCCTATCAGTAGATGAAACGCAATACTGTGGGCTGAAAATGACTGTGTTCCTTCCAGGATCCAGAGCTGAACTCCCAGTAATGGGTGGTATGATTTCTTCAAATGAGTTTATTCACACATGAGGTGCAGCCGACCGACAGCCTGTTTCACACTTCCACCCAGAGCACTGGAGCCTAGCTGTCTGTGTCTGAGCTCCCACAGTGCAGTGCTGTACCTGAGGCTTCATCACAGTGTGGGGACATTCATCCTGCACTTCATTATCAGAGGCAGATGGAAACAACTGCATCTCAGTAAACAGCTGTCGACACTGACTAGGATGTGAGGGTTCTATATTTGTCAGGGGTTTATTTTTATATCTAGATCAAATAGATAAACATTAGGCAAGGCAAGTTTATTTATATAGCACATTTCATACACAATGGTAATTCAAAGTGCTTTACATAAAAGAAAAGAAAATAATAATAAATGTAAAACTTTGAAAATGATTTAAAAATTGATTTAAGAGGTTTATAATGAATTTAAAACAGTTAAGAATAGAAACTGATTATACATAAAATATAGTGCTCTCAGTTCGGACATCGCACAGTGCTCATTTAATAAAATGCACAGCTAAACAGATGAGTTTTGAGTCTAGATTTAAATGTGACTAGTGTATTAGCTCATCTGATCTCTGGATCATCTGAACTGGTCGCCTACTGAAGCTAAGCAGGGTTGAGCCTGTTCAGTACCTGGATGGGAGACATCCTGGGAAAACTAGGTTGCTGTTGAAGAGGTGTTAGTGAGGCCAGCAGGGGGTTCTCACCCTGTGGTCTGTGTGGGTCCTATCGCCCCAGTATAGTGATGGGGACACTATACTGTCAAAAAGCACTGTCTTTCGGATGAGATGTTAAACCGAGGTTCTGACTCTCTGTGGTCATTAAAAATAACAGGATGTCTTTCGAAAAGAGTAGAGATGCGACCTCGGCATCCTGGCCAAATTTGCACATTGGCCTCTGACCATCATGGCCTCATAACATCCCCATATCTACTGATTGGCTTCATCATCTGTTCGCCCTCCCCTGTTGTGGTGGTGTTTTCTGCGCACTATGCTGCCGTCGCTCCTCCCAGGTGGATGCTGCCCTGGTGGTGGCTTGAGGAGATCCCCCCGTCTATGTAAAGCCTTTGAGTGCCTAGAAAAGTCTATATATGTATGAATTATTATTATATATTATCTCTTCTGAAGCTGGATTCCACCTAAAGCGCTCCCCTGTTTTGTGTGAACCCTTGGTATTTCTATCTGACTCGATCCTAATGATCTGAGTGATCTGTTAGGCTTATATTCAGTGAGCATATCTGCAATGTATTTAGAACTTAGAATTTTATTTGTTTGGATATTGTTTGTATATTATTATAATTATATAAACATTACTCTATACTAAAAACGGCACACATACGTATTTACATTTTGCAAACATCAAATGTATTTACTTGATTTATATCATTCTTTATAGATATCAAAATAACATTATATTTATGAATAATTATGAACCTGATATTTTTTATATATCATATTCTAATATGAATATCCATAATTATATACATTAATTGAACAAGTAATAATATATAGACTGTATGGTAATGTAGCTGTATTGTGTGTGTGGTCTGTGTAAATCCATATATAATCTTCTATCTATAATTACTGTATTATTTATGCTTTGCCTTTGTCTATTTTTTATCAGCATCTATATATATAATATACACAATAAAATATATTTAGTACTTTTTAATTTTTAAATATATATATATATGACCCTATTATATGATGTATTTGTATTTAGGCTTTGTTTATTTAATGTAGAATTTATACATTTTTGGCCTATATAGATATATATATATATCTAAAGGATATTATATATAATATAATATATATATAGATATAAGTATTTGATGAATATTTTATTTTTAACCTTGCATTTTTATTTTAATTTATATATACAATTTAAGTGTATTTTTTCATATTTTAATTTGTTTTTTAATTGTATTTTTTATAAAAAAATGGTGTATTTATTTTAATCAAACATGGTATTGCTGTTAATTTTTTAATTGATCTTTTTTTTTAATTTTAAATACATTTATAATTTATATGATTATATAGTTATCAAATTTCAACCTATAAATTAAATAAAAACGTTTATATATTTGTGTGTGTGTGTGTTTTTTTGTTTGTGTGTGTGTTTGTGTGTGTGTGTTGTGTGGTGGTGTGTGGTGTGTGTGTGTGTGTTTTGTGTGTGTAATATATATTATATCTATATACCTTATTATAAAAATGGTATTAGTTGCATTTTTTTAATGGTTTGCATTACAATAATAAGAATTTTGGGGAGGGATTGTGCTTTTGGTTGGTCGCTTCACATGTCACTTAGATGATCTCTGGTTCAAGAACAGTGGTTCTTGGTCAGAATAAGTGGACTAGACTTGCTAATAGTCAAAAGCCTAGCTAAGCAAGACTAGTATTTAGTCTACACATTCAGCGTCCCTTGTCACTGATCTGACAGCAGTCCTTAACGTTTGGACAGTTGCTGTGCTGTTTTGACTGGCTGTGTGCTGTGTTTGTGTGGCGTGGGGTCAGCTGGGGACGGATGGGTGGCTGTGAGGAGGAGTTGGGGTTGTTTTGTTGGTGATGGCGAGAGAAACAGACTGCATCAGGACAGATCATTCATTGACGTCTGACAGGAGGCTCCAGCTTTTGTTTTTACTGTATCTGCAAAAAACCTTGCTTTGTACTTTTACTATCTCTGTGTACCATGGATCAATACTACATCGTTCCCATAACGGTCAACATTTCTGTTTGATTGCATTGAATATTATTCATTATGTATTTAAATGACCGTTACATCACCAGCTTGTAATATTTCTGTCTCTGGCCTACCAGCTCATCATCTACTCACACATATCTTTTGTTTCTAACTGTATGTACTTGTATATCTGTTTAAAGCTATATTAAAATTATTAGTTTTAATTTAAGAAATCTAATAAATAAATGAATGGAAAAAAATATTCTGAATATTCAAAATTAATACAGAAAAGTATTTTCATATATTATGAAATCATAAGATCAATAAGTTGTAATTATGACAAAATTATGAAATAAAAAGTAAAAATTCTGGTTAAAAATAACAAGATGCTAAATCAAAATTATGCTGTTAAAAAATCTAAATTGTAAGATTAAAAGCCCAAATTGTGACAGTAAGTCATAATTATGAGATAAAAAGTTAAAATTATGAAATTGTTATAATTATGGCAAAGATGAAATTCTAGTGAACTTTCAATTTCATGTTGTGCTCAATTTAAGAATATGATTTAAATGATTTACATAGTAAAATGATACTTCTTGCATAAAAGTATGAATCATCTAAATAACTGAAGTATTCTATAAATTTCTTCCAAATATAAATATAAAAGGTTTTTTAGTTTATTCTAAATTAATAGTAATTATCTTTTGTTTCTAAATGTATGTATGTCCCTTTTAAAACATATTAAATATAATGCTCAATTTTCTGGACTGTTTGTGAATTATTGCTAAATAATGCTTTCTAAATAAATGGAATATTCCTAACAATGTAATATATGATAAATATTATTCTAATAAATAAATAATTATTGCATAATTTAACTAAATTAATATATAATACTTATCTTTTGTTTCTATTGTATGTCTATTAAAGTAATAATGAATAAAAAAAATCTCTGTAAAATATTACATGCAATAAATATATAAATCTTCATGGATTATTTTATTAAAACTAAAATATTCCCTAAATTGTTTAAAAATTAATAATACAAATTAATAAATAATTTATACATATTTATGTAATAATTTGAACTTTTTTCACTATTTTTACGGTATCCTAATTACAGCTGATTGTACGATAGTATATAAACATTATGAGATTGCATCCAGCTTTGACTTCAAACCTCTGTGTCACGTGACTAGTCGCTTCCAGAGTAAACTCAAAGACAGAAAAGCATCTTTAGTTTTTGGTTTATAAATATTGTGTAATGAAACAAGAGAAGTTTCAGGCTGCCTTTTCCCATAATGCACTGGTATAATTTCCACTAATTCGAGCATGTCTGTGTGGACGGCATCCTCCCAGCTCCGGCAGATAGCATTAGCGATGTGTTTTTGTCCACTAGCAGCCCATTTCCTCCACATAACGAGCTCTGATCACCAAACATTAATAAACCAACCAGAAACGCCCGGTCACCCACTCACATCCTCACGGGTCGTCATGGTAACGGACATATGACTCCGGCATCGGGGCCACTTGTGTGTTTGTGCTATTTTTGAGTGCAGGAAACTTGGCTGGATGTGTAAATCACCTCTTCCCACCCCCAAACCGCTGTACGCCTCAGTCCTCGTACCCGCTTCCCTGCAGGGAATGTTCGATTCAGGCATCCCGTCTCCTGTTACAGGCATGGAGAGAGTGTGTGTGTGTGTGTGAGAGGGTCAAACTGAGGTCTGTCAGGGATTATTGTGTTTGGAATGTGAGCAGAGCACATAATAGGTGTTTTCTCACAAATTTCTTTTTTTTGCAGATTGCATGTGGATCTGAACACAACCTGGCTGTTGTGGGTGAGTACAATGAGCCTGGGTGTTTGTTTTATGACAAATATGATGCAGGGCAACAATTCCATAAATGCAATTATGCCCTAAAATTCAAGATATTGGTGCAAAAATGCCCCTGTATGTATTTTTGTCTCGTATTTATATCATATGATTTTAACAGCGTAGTTGCAGTAGCGTATGACACGAGTGTTGATTTTGTCCCGGATATCACGCGTTTAAATGTGATTTTATACAACAGTTCATAACTAAGAATTGTTTGTTATTTTAAACAATATTGTGTTTTTGTTCAGTTTTGCCAACAAAGAATATTACCTATAAAGCCACAGAAGGATTGTTGTGCATCTTCGAGCAACACAGCAGTGTTTAGTTTCTGAATGAATCCGCGTTTTGAACAAATCGTGTGAATCAATGATTCAAAGGCCCATTTACAGTGCGTTCCAAACGGGATATATATCACCCTCCGAAGGGCACTTCGGAGTGAAAACAACTATGGCCGCCATATTGAAGGGTTGTTCCAAACTGAAGTGCTCAAAACTGCCCACTTCAAAGGGCCCTTCGGAATGAAGGATTTCGAAGGGTACAACTGATGGACACTTCGGACTCCCATGGTCCTTTGCGCAGATTCTTTGCATGATAAAGGCGCCTCCGTGTTGATGATGCAGAAGGGCACTTCAAGAAACAGTTTTTTGGTCCCCTACACCCTTCAACCCTTCGAAGCTCTCACTCCGGAGGGTAAACAACTTTGAAGGGATTAGGGCATAGGGATAAGCCCTTCCGAATGGAACGCAGGGTTAGTTTATTCCCGAATGAATCAGCCGTTTGAACGAATCAAATTAATTACATTTACCGCCACCTGCTGGCTTTTTTTATGTTTCATAGTTTATGTTAGGCTGTTGTAGCCTAAATGTTTATGTGTAATAAAAAAAATTTATTAAATCAAATAAAATATTTCTAAAGCTACAATTTTTAATGTCTACTTGATACTTTCTCATTAAACACAAAATAGCTTTAAATAATCTTTTGTGTGTATTTTCACAGTCAAATTTATTTTGCAATTAATTAATCGAAACATCATGTAATTAATTGGATAAAAAATTTTAATCAACTGACAGCCCTAATATATATATATACACACACAGTGGGGAAAAAAAGTATTTAGTCAGGCACCAATTGTGCAAGTTCTCCCACTTAAAAAGTTGAGAGAGGCCTGTAATTTTCATCATGGGTATACCTCAAATATGAGAGACAAAAGGAGAAAAAAAATCCAGAAAACACATTGTAGGCTTTTTAAAGAATTTATTTGCAAATTATGGTGGAAAATAAGTATTTGGTCAATTACAAAAATTCATCTCAATACTTTGTTATATACCCTTTGGTGGCAATGACAGAGGTCAAACGTTTTATGTAAGTCTTCACAAGGTTTTCACACAATGTTGCTGGTATTTTGGCCCATTCCTACATGCAGATCTCCTCTAGAGCAGTAATGTGTTGGGGCTGTCGCTGGGCAACATGGATTTTCAACTCCCTCCAAAGATTTATGGGGTTGAGATCTGGAGATTGGCTAGGCCATTCCAGGACCTTGAAAAGCTTCTTACGAAGCCACTCCTTCGTTGCCCTGGCGGTGTGTTTGGGATCATTGTCATGCTGAAAGACCCAGCCAACGTTTCATCTTCAATGCCCTTGCTGATGGAGGTTTTCACTCAAAATCTCACGATACATGGCTCCATTCATTCTTTCGTTTATACGGATCAGTTGTTCTGGTCCCTTTGCAGAAAAACAGTCCCAATGCATGATGTTTCCACCCCCATGCTTCTCAGTAGTTATGGTGTTCTTTGGATGCAACTCAGCATTCTTCTCCTCCAAGGTGAGTTTTTTACCAAAAAGTTCTATTTTGGTTTCATCTGACCATATGACATTCTCCCAATCCTCTTCTGGATCATCCAATGCTCTCTAGCAAACTTCAGACGGGTCTGGACATGTACTGGCTTAAGCAGGGGTACACGTCTGGCACTGCAGGATTTGAGTCCCTGGCGGGCAGTGTGTTACTGATGGTAGCCTTTGTACTTTGGTCCCAGCTCTCTGCAGGTCATTCACGAGGTCCCCCCGTGTGGTTCTGGGATTTTTTCTCACAGTTCTTGTGATCATTTTGACCCAACGGGGTGAGATCTTGCGTGGAGCCCCAAGATCGAGGGAGATTATCAGTGGTCTTGTATGTCTTCAATTTTCTAATAATTGCTCCCACAGTTTATTTCTTCACACCAAGCTGCTTACCTTTTGCAGATTCAGTCTTCCCAGCCTGGTTTAGGTCTACAATTTTGTTTCTGGTGTCTTTGACAGCTCTTTGGTCTTGGCCAATGTGGAGTTTGGAGTGTGACTGTTTGAGGTTGTGACAGGTGTCTTTTATACTGATAACGAGTTCAAACAGATGCCAGTAATACAGGTAACCAGTGGAGGACAGAGTAGCCTCTTAAAGAAGAAGTTACATGTCTGTGAGAGCCAGAAATCTTGCTTATTTGTAGGTGACCAAATACTTATTTTCCCGAGGAATTTACCAATTAATTCTTTAAAATCCTACAATGTTATTTTCTGGATTTTTTTTTCTCATTTTGTCTCTCAGAGTTGAGGTATACTTATGATGAAAATTACAGGCCTCTCTCATATTTTTGAGTGGGAGAACTTGCACAATTGGTGGCTTACTAAATACTTTTTTTGCCCCACTGTATATATATACAGTATATATGTATGTATATATAAATATATTGTTTGTACATGTTATTGTAGTTAGTAACATAATGCATTACATTAATTACACATTGTAGGTAATATAATCAGACAACTTTTAGATTACTTTTGATCTCTCTCGTTTTTCACATTGATTTAAATAGGGTAATCTTGCAGCATATTGATATAAAAATACAAAGAAAAAGAAAATATGCATTTGTGTTATCACCATGAAGTGTATTAAACATTACATTATGTCAAGGTTTTCCAAACTGGGATTTGTGAAGGAATTGCAGGGTGTTTGTGAGTTTAATGAAAAGCTAATGATTAATTAAGTCATAAAAATGTAAAATAAAAAAAATCATTTTAATCAAAATAAAACACTTACTAAAAAGATGAATATTTTATTTGTTTACCTGCATGTCATGATGTGACCATTAACCAAAGTCAGAGAACCATGAACATGCAAATGTAATGCTTCATTATTAAAATATATTTATTTTTTTATCTATGGGTACTTACTTAATCAAAAGCTATTAGTGAAGATGTCAGATGACAAAAGTGTTAATGTGTTTGAAAGACAGACACCTTCCATGCATGGAAACATTTTTAGTGTTCATCAGTAGTTGAAACATGAATGTTGAAACACGGCTACCCTTAAACATAATGATTTTGTACCTCCAGTTATCTAATTATGAGTATTTTAAAATGCAATTTTTGCAATTTTTGGAATCTGATTATGTAATCCAGATTACTACCCAGCTCTGTATTTATATATACATTTTTAAATGCTATTTTCAAATAAATGTTTTACCCGAGCGGATATATGTGTGTGTGTGTTTTTTGTGTGTGTGGGTGTGTGTGTGTGTTACATAATATAATTTTTTTTGTTTATTTTATTTTATAAATCACTCAAGCATGCATGATTTTTTTTCACAGATCACTCTGTGATCATGTTATGAATGTTTTTTGGTATCTAGTCTCCATGGCAACACCTGTGGTCTTCACGTATCTAATTTCCCATAACAGTCATTGGAAAGAAAGCTGTCAAGGCCTTTGTCACGCACTCTTTTAAATTAATACTGGGAGTCGATCACTGCCGCCCATCAGAAATCCAAATGTCAATCAAAAAAAAAAGACCAGGGGTTTTCTGTGAGCATCATCAGGTCAATCTCATATAGTTCACCAAAAATGTATGTATATTTATTTAGCATACAATGAAGCCATTATTTTCATGGCAATCAAACATATTGTCCCCCAAATATTCTTTACTTGGAATTAATGTTTTACTGGGTTTTTTTTCTTCTGTTTGTCTTCATCCTTAATGAGTTTTATAGTTTTTATAGGGAAAAATAATTTATTTAGCATGAAATTAATTATTTTTATTTGTTTCCATTTTTAATAGACTCTCATTACTACAGTAAATTGTAGTAATTAAAATTTCACATTAACTAAATTAACTAAAATTAATTAAATGAAAGAAATACAATGTGTGTATTATTATCCATTTGTAATATACAGTGTATAAAAAATATTTTTTTTTTTTTTTTTTTTTTAAATCAATGAAGCATCCATATTTCACAAAATATTGTTTTATTGCATTTATTGCTTAAGTGCTTAATTGTCGTGAAAATACCTTCAATGGTTTTTATGTTCTTTCATTTGGGGATGAAATATGACCTAGGCATTTTGTTTCCATGTTTCCTGACACCCATCAAATTCTCTCTTGTACCGAGGTTTCATCCCATGTACTGTTGCCCGGCAAGATTCTACAGTATCTTAGGTGTTCAGTAGCTTATTATGGATTGACCGCTCTACATTGAGCCTGGGAGAAAAAACCAGTCATTAAGAACTAAGTACGCTAGCATTTTGAGATTTCCCTAAGCCGATGGCCAGATTAATGCTGAGAACAGCTTCTGCTTTCCTGTACTGGGGTAGAGTTGAACGTCGGTTTCAGTACTAGGAGAGTTTTAAGCCCGCGTCTTCACTTTAGGACAGATAGTATCTGTTGCTCGGAGAATGAAGCCGCAAGCTCCGTCTGGGATCTTACTGCATCACATAGAAGGTGCTGGGATTAGTCTTTGTGTAGGTCATCAAGGAAATGCAGCCCTCGCTGCAAAGAATATAAGTTATTGATTAGAACCTATTTCTATTTCTTTTTCAATCTTTTTAATTCCCCAGCACTTGAACAGAGAAAAAAATTTTATATCCTTGACTTAATTCAGTTCATGTATTTGTTTGTGACTTTAAAACTTGCTTCTTTGCTTCCAAACTTTTCACTGTTCCTGTCCTATTATCCTACAATCAAAAGAACAAATTATAAATTATATTTTCGCATAAAGACAACAATGCCTTATTTTTAATGACCACATACACACTTTTTTGCATTATTTTATTTTCAATATTATTATATATATTAATCTTAATGAAATATAATAAGCCATAATACTATATATTCTATATATAATACCTTAGCTGTCAATCAGATGTTCCACTATGCAGTTATCTGGCCTCAAAAATTCACACTAATGATTATGTTGTAATGTCTATAAAATATATAATAATTATTCAATATATACTATAACTAATCCTACTCTTGTGATCGTGTGCTGATTCTCATCATGTTTCATCATACAAATGATTTCTGTCTGCATTTTACTCAGCTACAGCAACAGCTGGATCAAAGTCCCTTTAAGGCTTATTATTATTACTGTTTAAGAGTATTCTAAAAGTCTTTGAGCTGGATGCCTTTGTCCATATAAGGGCTTTCCTGGAAAGTCATTTGTTTTATCATTCCTATGAGTCTCCCTTGTGGACTTTTTGTGCGAGGGCACCCTCCGGTGTCGAGTATGAATGAAACGAATCGCACATGAGAGTTTAACGCTCCATAATGGTGCTGGTGCTGGATTATTTGTCATATACATATTTGTACTTTCATTTGGTAAATATCGCCAATACTGGTGTATTGCGACACCCCTAATTATCACGATAACGATATCTCATTATTTTTTTGATTATCGTCAATACCAGGATATCGCGATACCCCTATACTTTTTATCGGATTATCTGTATTGACGATAATCAATAAAATAATGACATATCATTATCGTGTTAATTAGGGGTGTCGCACACACACATAAACTTTATTTTTGCTTCCTTGTTACGCATGTTACATGTACTCACTATTATAATAACAATAAACTATGCATGTCCTAAGTGCATATACTGAATTAGCATTAACTAACTTTAACCATCCTTAACCCTACCCTTGCAAGTACAATTACACCTAATATTTATATAGTACTATTAATACTTATTTATAGCATAGTAAAAGTGTATAACAGATATATATAATATATATCTAGAGATATATATCTAAATTTATTTACATGCCCAGTATTTGTTGTTTAATTTTTGCTAATTAAAAAAATTATTGTGTCCATTGTGTAATTTCTATATTATATTAGTCAGAATGAAATTAGAATTCCCAAATTTTTTTTTGCATTTGAGGTGAAATATGATCCACATTTCTATTTCCATGACTCCATGACTCTCCAAATCAACACTATGACTCTCCAAATCAGTAATGCAAATGACAACAATATTTAGACATGAAATTTAGTGACTTTTTTCATGGTTTCTTTCTTTCTAAATTGTTCAAACTAATGTGGAAGCAGTTGAATTCATTAGCTAGTGTGACAACCAAGTTGAAAAGAGCCAAATTACCTTGAAAAGAAATATTTGTGATTATTAAATAAGTATTGGTTTCTTGGGGAATCTTTTGTTCCTTTGTGTGATGGGACAAAATCATGACGTCTTATGGCACAACAGAGCAAAGGAATAACATCCCAGCGTGCCTCGGGAATCACACAGCGTTCTCGAAGCACGCATGACACTTCCGTCTTTAAATGAGATTAAACAGTGGTGACCATGTTCACCCATCTCTTTAAAGCTTCAGCAAAGTCTTTTTTTTATATTCTCTTGTCTAGATTAGTATGCTGTTCTATATGTTTCTATGGTCTGTAAGTGTGTTGCCATGGGAACAGTTTTGCTGTGCATCATCAACTGAACACTAGAGCTCTTGTTTTGTGAATATCATGTTATCCACAAGGACAATGATTAACTAAACAAGACGTTTTTGTCCTTTTTATGTTAACAATGTCATTTTTCGGTAAACATTTGTTTGTATGTAATTAATGATTTTGCATAATCGTAGATAACTTACAGACTAGAAAACAATGGATTGGGTAAGGACGCATGTGTTAAAGTGAACAGAGTGAATAGGGGAATGTAGGCGACAAAACCAGTTACCCTTGAGAAAGCATGCTAGCTCCTGGTTGCCGTGGCGATGGGACCTGTTATGTAACCATGTTGCCGTGGCACGTGGAGTCCAAGACGTCTCTGTCAGACTGATTCACCAGTGTGATGTGTGTACAAGCAGCCACATGACTTTGGAGTTGCAAGCGCCATTCTCCATCAGTTGAGCAAATAATCCCTAAAGAGTCTGTTTGTCTGACTTTATTTTCAAAACATTTAAAATAAAAAAAATTTAAAACATTTTAGTATGCATAATTTTACATTTTATATATATTATAAAACATGTTTTTCCGTTTTAATGAAATGCTAAATACAAGATTAATACGATTTTAAAATAACTTTCATCGAATTATAAAGTCTATTTATCTGAATAATTTTTATTTTGATCATTTTGTTTATTTGTAAAAAAATAAATTCTAAATATTTTATAATGACTAATTATAATTATTCCTATCAATTCTCTTTTTATCTCTATTTACTTTAATATAATATTTACTTATAAAATTTATTTTGTAAAACAGGAAATTGCATGTATTAGGATAAAAATTAATTTACGTAAATTCCCTTTAAAATAATAATCGATCTAGCTATAGGGGGTCCTTTTGTGTACTATATTATTTTGTTAATGTATTAAGAGAAACGGCTAAGTTATTTTAAATTTAAAATAAGTTAAATCAATTACTTGGTAAATAAAATTCGCAATAAGTCTATCTATTCTGTCTGTTGTCTAACTTCCATGTCTTATTTTTATAATAACATTTTATCAAAATGTAATGTTATTCATGACGTAATTTGTTAATTTGTCAAAATAAGACCTCTAAATGATATTTTTTCTATAATTAATATTTGTAAAATAATTCCTACTTAATTTTTTTTTTTACTTTGTAAAATGTATTTAAATGTATTTAATGTAAGACATGACTGTAAATAATACATAAATTATCTGTCTTATCTATCTTTCTGTCTGCTGTCTGTCTGCCTGCCTTCTGTTGGCTAAATTATCTATTATCTTTATTTTTATAAAAACATTCGGACACATACTTTATGTTAAGTGGTCTTACAATATGATTACATTTTGATTAAATTTGGTCCTGCACTTATTGTTACACCATGTTTTTAACATTGTACTTATATTTTAAAAATACCTGCATGTAATTGCATCTGTAATTAATTAATAAATAGTTACACTGTTGACCCATCCTTACAACCTTACCCACCCTTAAACCTACCCATACCACCAAACCTGTCCCTAACCATACCCATATCCCAACTCAATAACAGCAAAAGTGTTTTGCAATACAATATGAACACAATAAGTACATTGTACTTATTTATTGATGTAAGGACATAGTAGTTAAGGCCACTTAATATAAAGTGGGACCAACATGTCTCTAAAATGTCTCATTTTATCATTTAATAATTTTTGTTTATTTGTAAAAATAAAACCTCTAAACGTCTTGTCTTTTGGTGGTAACATTTGTCATGGAACATATTTCACTGTTTCTCTATAGGGGGTCAGATTGTCTCCTGGGGCTGGAATGAACACGGAATGTGTGGAGATGGTTCCCTCTGTGACGTCACACAACCGCGGCCAATCCCCCGTTTCAGAGACACCACGACTCTTCTGATTGGCTGTGGATCAGGACATTCATTGGCACTATGCAATTTGAAGAGCAACGAGGATTCAGCAAGCTGAACAGGCTTGAGCGTTTGGCTCTCAGACTGTGACAAAGACTGTTTGCTTACGTTACGGTTTTAATTATTCTGTAAGACACATTTAAGCCTTTAAAGGACAGATTTTAGATCAAAGTCGTAGAGATGCAAATACTACCCACGGATGCACACATTATGCTTATGACATCAGGAAGCGTCCAAAATAAACGTTTTTAGAAACAAGAACACTAGGTCTATTTGCAGCTTCATGCTAATTTTCATAACTTAAATGAGATTTATTTTACAGGCATGTTCTAAATGTTAATATAGTAAATGTTAACATTTAGTTGATATATTGGTCAGTAAGGAATAGTAGAAATAAAAATTCTCACTCATGTTGTTATAAACCTTTTTTTCTCCCAGTTCATTCAGTGATGAATTTGGGCTTGTACATACTGTACTAGTGTCTTTGCAACAATTAAAAAAGACTGGAATTCAATGAGAACAGACCAATTCAATCAGATGCTCACTCTCTGGATGGGTTTAACAATTCACTGCTGAAATGGCCATTCACGCTTCCTTTGCTGTGATGGATGGTCAACGATGATTTCCTCTGACCTTTTACCTCACAGTGACAGAGCATACCCTTAAATAACCTTCACTGTGGAGCCATTAACTGAAACGGATTTACTGCCTTGAAATGACCTGTCTGAAAGCACTCAATCTCCCAGAATGCCCTGTGATGGGGCAGTCATTTGATCCCAGAGTGATAATTTTCTAAAGACTGGGCGGGGGGAGGTTTAAAAAGTGATTTTTCAATATTATTGACAACGGGATCTGTATTTTCATGGGTTCGAATAAAATATTTTGTTGTAAGAGACAATAAAAACAAAATTGTGCATCAAAACCACTCAAAAAAAGATCTTGATTTTCAAAAGTCAACAAATTTGCGACAGATGAATGTAATATTTTGTCTGTCAAAAATAACATGCGCAATACAATTTATTTATGAGAAGCCTGCTACCGGATTTTTCACTACATCTTCACTCTCAGAGAAGGAGAACATGGCAGCCTAAGTAGCTTCAACATGATGTCTGTCAGAAACGTAACATACCTAATACTTAACTAGAATAAATTTGTTCTTCACTCGCTGAGATTGACAGGTGTTTTTTTATAAAATGTAGTAATGTGTTGAAATGTGTTTTATGAAATGTTTTAGAATTATTCATGTATGTTTGTTTATGCATCTATTACTTTTTTGTGTCTGCACTGCCTTAAAGCTTAAAAACCCACAAAACACACAAAATCTGTTTTAGTGCTTTTTATTGTCATTATTTTATTTTCATTGCTTTTTTAAAATCTCTCTTCAGAAAAAGACACAAAATTGCCTTAACAATATGTCAACTCAAACCATCAATGAAAACACCACCTGGTTTTAGATAACTATCCATACTATGCACTGCAATGTGCTGAAAAACACAAGGAACATCTGACAAAACAGCACAAATGTTGGGATGCCGCCTTTTGCCAGGAAGTTCGATGTTTACTGTGTCCAAAAACTATGCAGTCATAAAGACTGTGAAACTTTGGAGGTTTTATTATATACTGTTGTTTGTGCTCTGCTGTGGTTGGGTCTTTGAACAGTCCAGCATGTTGTAAGGAAACGACCCAACGTCGACATTTCCCGTGATACAACTGGCAGTGCACTAGTATGGTCCCAAAGAATTGGGTTTACTTCACATTTTCACAACAATGAAAAATAAATGTCGAAACAAACTTGAGACACAGTATCGGTTCCTTTCGTTTATTCCATCATAAACCCTGTATGTTCTCTATAAAGAGTTGTGTTGTTGTTCTGTGCAGGATTGTCTCTTGTGATGGTGTCTACGAAAACTGCCGTAATATGTGGCTTTCAAAATAGCTTGTATGTTCAGGCTGAAGTTTCAAATGCAACCTAAGCATTTATCAAACATTTTCCTCATCAAACTCAATGATGGTGTTGCCATTCATTCAAAAATTCTGAGTTTGGTCCCAATAATGTGCTAACAAACCTTAGTTCCTCTTCAGGAACTCGAGCTGCGTCGAGAAACGCTAGGGGAACGCCGTTCAGCGTGACGGGCTCTGAATTTCGTGTGTAATCAGACCACTAGATGGCGAGACGTCACGGCGGTGACGTGATGACCAGGAGGCTATAAGCACGTGCGTGAGACCACGTCAGCCTTTTTGGCATTCGCAACGCCTCTTTGTTGTTCGTTCTGATATCTGTCTGTATCATAGTGGTGTTGTCTGTCCCTGGGGCTAGAAATACGAAAACAGTATTCTAAGCACATGACAAGTCCGTCATTGACTAGGCAAAGGCCACCATCGTTTCAAACCGTGTGTTCCTCCCTGCCCGCGTTTTATTATGGGTGCGGATACACACAGTTTGTGCGTTGTCTGCCTGGGAGCGAAGCATACTGAGTCAGCTCTTGAGAGAGCTGACTGCCCGCATTGCGAGCGTCTTCCGATGCATGTTCTCCGCTCTCGCAAGGCACTCTTTGCTGAGGGTGCCTTCACAAGTGTTCCCCGCGGTGCGGGTCCCGCTTCCGCCGAGCTGAGCGGGCGAGTACGCTCGTGGGGTTTCACACACGTCTGGAACTGGCTTAGAGGGAAAGGGGACTGGCGAGTCCCTATCCCTTCTTCCTCACCCCCGATCCAGGCGTACCAAGTCGACCTGCTGAAGGAGCTAGATGAGGGTGAGCATGTAAAATCGGAGGATATTACCGAGCTCAGGAGGGCCGCTGATTTGTCTCTCCACGCCACCAAGGAGACCGACTGTGCCATTGGCAGGTCTATGGCAGCTATGGGGGCAGCAGAGAGGCATCTATGGCTGACCCTGTCAGATATGAAAAAGAGAGACAGGGTCTGCCTAATGGACGCCCCGCTCGCGCCTTCTGGCCTGTTTGGCGACGCCGTCAATTCGGTCGTCGACAGGTACCAGGAGGCTCGTAAGCAGGCGGCGGCATTCCAGCGGTTTCTCCCTCGCCGCTCTCTAGCTCTGGGGGCTGCTGGGCGACAGCAGCCCCCTCCGGGTACCAGCTCCGCATACAGGAGTGCACAGAAACAGAGCGTGGCCTCGCATGCTCCCCCGTGTCGACGCACGAGGGCGAGGCGACGCTCGAGGTCAGGGGCCTCTAAGGCTAAGCCGGATCTTCAGACCGTACTTAAGTCTAGGAGGTCCTCAGCCAAAAAGTCCTGACGCCACTGGCCCAGGACGTATGAGGGCAGTCCCCTCTGGGGTGCAGGGGGTTTCACCGCATTACACGGTGTCCATCTCGCCTCAGTGCCCTCAGGAGACCGATCTGCTAACCCTGCCGGAGTTACAGGGCGCAGCGGTCTCCCGCGAGCACCACTCTCAGTCACTCGCCCGCTCGTAGGTCGGTGCTAAATGCTCGCCACCCGTCCCGCGCAGGTCTCTAAGCGCAGGTCTTTTTCTTGCATCCCGTCTCCTGCCGGTTCGCCGTTACAGGGCACCAACCTAGCTGCACGCATTACACCAGAGATCAGTCTCGAGAGAATGATTCCCTTAGTAGACTTTTTGGCAGAGTGGAAACTACTGCCAAATGTATCTCAATGGGTACTGCGTACTGTAGAAAGAGGCTACGGAAACCAGTTCGGTTCTCGTCCGCCTCGATTCAAAGGGGTCACCCCCACGCTAGTGGGTCCCGAGCAGGCTCTGGCCAGTGGAGCAAGAGTAGCTTCTCCTTCTGAGAAGGAGGCCATCGAGGTGTCCATCCTCAACTGTAGCAGTCCGGGGTCTACAGCGCGGTACTTCATGAGTCCTGAAGAGGTGGGGGGTTCGTCCAATTTAGATCTGCATCAGTTGAATCGCTTAGTCATGCGACTGAAGTTCAGGATGTTTACTATCAAGCAGGTCGTGTCTCAGATCAGGTCCGAGGACTGGTTTGTCACGATCGATCTAAAGGACGCATACTTCCATGTGTCCATCCTTCCCAATCACAGGGAGTTCCTGAGGTTTGCTTTCGGGGGCAAAGCGTACCAATATCGTGTTCTTCCTTTCGGCCTTGCACTCTCACCCCTCACTTTCACGAAGTGTGTGGATGTAGCCATGGCTCCGTTGCGACTCCAGGGCATCCTTATACTAAACTATATCGACGATTGGTTAATTTTTGCTCAGTCAGAGCAGATGGTGGTTCGGCATCGAGATGTCGCTCTCGCCCACCTCAGAAAAGCTGGGTTAAGAACCTGAAACGCCAAGGAGTGTGACTTTCTCCATTATCAGAGGACCACTTATTCGAGCGTGGTGGTGGGTTCTACAACGATTCTGCACGATAGTCCCCTGCGCGATAGCAAGGCTCCTCTCCGCAGTCGCTAGAGTCGAAAGGCGGTCACGTCACTACCCACAGTTTCCAGACGGCTGGGCGCTGTGGCAGCTGCTCCCACGTGATACCCTATTGCCTTGGCTGTACATGGGCCCCCCTACAGTGTTGCTCAATCACCAGGGTTCTCCCCGAGGGGACACCCCTTCGCGCACTGTTCACGTCACGCGGCCGATTGCCTACCAGTGTCTTTGAGACATGTGGAGAAGCCTTGGTTCTTGGCTAGGCCCGTGCTGGAGCTCCTTGTCGCCCGCGTGATGCCTAGTCGACGGCATGCGTCCACTCACACGTTGGGGAGCAGTCATAGTGGCCACCCTGCCGTGGTCTATGGAGTGTCGCCATCTCAGTGGCACATCAACTGCCTGGAGATGCTGGCCGTGCTGCATGCACTGAAATACTTCCTCCCAGAGCTGAGAGGTCACCATGTGTTGGTGCGTACTGACAACACAGCGGTGGTCTTTTACATCAACCACCAGGGAGGTCTGCGGTCACGCCGTTTGTGCAAACTCCCGTACCAGATCCTTGTGTGGTCCCAGGGCAAATTCCTCTCACTGAGAGTAGTTCACATTCCTGAGCATCTCAATTTGGAAGCAGACATCCTGTCGAGGCAGGGGCCGAGTCCCGGCGATTGGATCCTGTCACCCCATTGTGGTGAACATAGTATGGGAAGGGTCTTTGGCGCCATGCCCAGTGATTTGTTTGCGACTGCCAGTCCCGCATGACATCGCACTGTCCCCTCTGGTTCTCCCTCACGCATCCAGCTCTGCTGGGGCTGGATGCTATGGTACAGATGTGGCCGAGGCTTTGTTTGTACACCTTTCCCCCGATTGTTCTGCTTCCGGGAGTTCTGGAGAGAGTACGCCGGTATGGGGTCCGTCTGCTAGTAGCCTCGTTCTGGCCGGCGAGTATGGTTCTCGGACCTGATTGCTCTCCTCGACGGCGCTCCATTGGAGATTCCAGTCAGGAGAGATCTCCTCTCACAGGCAGATGGTATGATCATCCACCCCCGCCCGGAGCTGTGGACATTGTGGGTGTGGCCCCTAGTGGCACAACTCATACTTGCCTCTCAACCGAGGTTGTTGATACCATTCTCCAATCCAGAGCTCCCTCAACGAGGAAATTGTACGCCTTGAAGTGGAAACTTTTCCCTTCCTGGTGCGGAGACCGCCAGCTAGACCCAGTTAACTGCCCACTTGGTACAGTGCTGGAGTTCTTGCACGTCCGTTTCATTTTCTCCGCAGGGGGACCCACACTCCAACACCCGGAATGTGCTACGTGGCTATTGCGGCCTACCACGCCCCTCTTGGTGGCCAGTTAGTGGGCAGACACCCCCTAGTTACACTTTTCCTCCGTGGTGCGCTGAGGCTGAGTCCTCCGGTACGATCTCGTGTCCCCACATGGGCCTGGCATGGTGCGTGAGGCTCTCTGTAGGCCTCCCTTCGAGTCTATTGAGGACATATCTGATCGCCTCCTGACTATAAAAACTACCTTTCTTCTGGCGATATCTTCCCTCAAGAGAGTTTGGGGATCTGCAGGCCCTTTCTGTGGCCCCGTCTTACTTAGACTTTGCGCCTGGGCTGGCCAAGGCGTTTCTGTTCCCACGAGTGGGTTATGTCCCTAAGGTCCCCTCCTCTGCACCGCGGCCTGTCATACTCCAGGCCTTCAGTCCTCCTCCCTTCAAGGATCCAGACCAGCAGAGGCTAAACTCCATGTGTCCGGTGCGTGCACTGGATGCATATGTCCACAGAACTGCCCTCGTGTGAGGAGGATCGTAGACGTTAGCTCGTTTGTTACGTGTCCACCTAAGAGAGGTCTCTCGGCAACTAAGCAGACCCCTCAGTCGGCAGTGGATCGTGATGGATGACATCTCCTTCTCTTATGAGTCCTCTGATCTCCCTTCGCCGTTAGGGGTCAAGGCTCACTCAACTTGCAGTGTGGCAGCCTCTAAGGCTTTTTTAGCGGGTGTGCCTATGCAGGACATATGCAACGCTGCGGGTCGGTCCACGCCCCTTACCTTTGTTAGGTTTTATGGTCTAGACTTGCGAGACACTCCTGGCTCTTCTGTCCTCTCGCCGTAGCTGTGCAATCTTCCACACTCGGCAGAGACTTAGAAGTCTAGCGGCGTGGGCATTCTCGTTCCCATAGCGTTCTCCGACGCAGCTCGAGTTCCTGAAGGGTAACGTCTCTAGGTTACGTATGTAACCTTGGTTCCTTGAGGGAACGAGACGCTGCGTCTCGGTGCCAGCCTTCCGGCGTCCTTGCCAGCGCTTGCTTCACTCCTTGCTGACGCTGGTCTCACCGCACGTTCTTTTATAGCCTCCTGGTCATTACGTCAACCGCCGTGACGTCTCGCCCATCTATTAGTCTGATTACACACGAGTTTCAGAGCCCATCACGCTGAACGGCGTTCCCCTAGCGTTTCTCGACGCAGCGTCTCGTTCCCTCGAGGAACTAGGGTTACATACGTAACCTGAGGCGTTTTTTACCTTCAAATCCAACACCGCGGTCGCAACCAAGCCGACCCTAGTCAATTTTCAGCGATACATCTTTTTAGCTGATCCACAGCCATCAGAACCGATCGATGAGGCAGGTTTATAAAGTGATTTTTTTACTATTATTTACAACAGGATCCTCATTTTCATGGGTTTAAATAACTTTGTGCATCAAAACCACTTCTTTCCTAGTTAAAAAAGAACTTGATTTTCAAAAGTCAACAAAATAAAAGTAACTTTTTGTCTGTCAAAAAATAACATGCACAATACACGGTAGTATTTAATCAAATTTTTTAACGACTACATATTTTCACAGTCAATCAGAACACGATCGATGTATATTAAATGTCAAATATAAATATTTAAGACAAGTACCATTTTGAATCGGTGAGATTTCATTGTGGGCGGAGCCTGACTAGTCGCGTCTGATTAGTACGCAGTGCATCTCTAAAGTTACCATCCAATCATGTGAGCTACAAAATATATAAAATTGCCATTTGTTCTACAGAAAAGAATGTAAAAGTGAACGGTGCAAACAGTGCAAAAGGCATTTTCTACATGGTAACTACAATAGTACAAAATTCAAGAAAACTATTTTTTTTTCTCCCTACTCAAACATGATCACAAAGCTCGTGGATTTGTGTTTTATTTTTTCCCTCTGAAATGTGATTGGCGACTGGAGTAAAATTTTTACAACATTTAAACGACCTAAAACAAACACTTCAACGAGATAAAAGAAAGGTCATGTTTTCACAACACTAGCACACACAAGCACCATGTACAACACTGACACTCACGAACGGAAAAACAACAGGCACTTCGCACAAAACGACAGCACAATAAACCATGAACGAAACGCTACATACGGCTGAACAACTACAGCTTCTCTTGGTTACTGTGCTACATCTACGCTGAATTAATTCTCAGTCACAACTCGGAAGAGAAGTGATAATCTACAACAAACGCGCAGCACACACACACACGCGCTAAATACAGTACTATCAGGTGGGGGATGTGGCTTTATGGTTGACACACATAGTGGTTGGTACACCATGGTTCATTACACACACTGACTCGGTTGGTTGTCTGCTTCGGTTGGCGCGCTGGGTCTCTAAAAAAACACGAAGAGAAAACAACAACAACAAACAACAAGGAAAATCATATTAATACACCAAACGAACAGCACAGAAACATGGGGGAGGGGGGTGGGCGGATGAAGAAGGTTGGCGGGATTGTTGTCCCTTGAACCGTGCAAGCAATCAGGTTGATGTGTGTCAAGCAGGTAAATATGACCGTCTTTACAGGCTCATGGTAAACTCAGGGTTTACCATGCACTCTCCCATGCTGCATTCATTCAGATCCGGTGTAAGGCTACAGGTTATTGTTAATACGATTAACTCATCAGGTCATGCTGTGATTGGTTTTGTACGCAGTGGGACGGTGTGACATGCTCGGTTAATGACTTGTGGCATGCTACCGGTGTGCGAAACAGGGCACGATCATCGCTAGTCCTGCCTCGGCTCTCCTGTTTCAATCCCCCCCGCTTTACCGGGAGGTCACACGCTCTCTCTTTGACCTTTCTGACCTTTTAAGATCCAAGTGTGATTGTGCATCCTTTTACCAAGATTGAATTATGAGCTAGTAACACTGGTGCATAATTGCAACTTTAAATATGGACTGTAAATTCCAAAAATAGCTGCCGGGAAAAACAGCTCAGTGATAAAGACAGGGTGAAAGATCAAAGAGACATCACAATACAGGCACAGCTTATTGCCAAGCAACCGGGGGAGTCATGTATGCATGTTCTGTCAAAGAAAACCAGAGTCTATATACAGATTGGATACAAAATTTATTTCATGCAAGGTTCATATTTACAGTTTTGTCATTCGCATATGTATTTTTGCATAAAAGTGCATGCATTTACCTCTCCCCAAATAATTCCAAAAGTACAGTGATTATTTTATTTTTTAGAATACGTTTTTTTTCTGTCAACTGCACGATACATCTATATTGTATATTTTCTGTGTGATTTGCTACAGTGTTACACGTTTAGAAATGTGATATACACATGTATGTATTCCAGATAAATCACATTTGAAACAGAATTTATGAAAAATATGGGGTTTTGTGAAAATAAAACCTTATTTATATAATAGCTGGTATTGTAATTGAAATTCTGCTATTTAAATTTGCCTGCTCTGTTCGAGAAAAAGTTAAAGTGCTTTTTTTTCCCACTATTTGCATCTTAATTTGTTCGTCAAAAAGTCGATTGTTCGACTCATTTGCTGCTACTAATAGATACAGGGTGTTTAAAAAACACCAGAGATCATAGTTTGGGGAAAGGCAATAAATGTTTGCAAAAATAAAAAAAACAATTGCTACATATATTGTATGTCATCGTAAATGATATCATACTCTGCATCAGATATATTTAAAGAAGCTTTGGATGAAAAAACTTTTTTTTCTTACACTGTTTCAATAAACTTACATTGTTTTCTCAGATAGTTTCCCATGCAAGGCATGCAAATGCAAATGAGGTTTCTTCAGTCAAGTTTCTATGTTGGTGACGTGTGCATCACTAGAATCATGATTGATTAGTGTCACTTCAAACTAACTTTATCTTATATCATACTGTATATGAAATAGCCATTGTCTCATCTTTTTTCCTTTTCAATGGTGTCCAATAGCACCTAATGAAAACCACAGCTTAAAACACCCAGGGTTTGGGGAAAAAAGGAGTTATGAAGGAGAGAGAAGGGGAAGAATGAAAAGTGCAGAAAATCGAAAGTGATGAAAGAAATGAGACAGCATAGAGAAGGTGGTGGTGGGGGGCTCAGATGAGACCACTGCATAGGAAGATGAGAGACTGTGGAGAAAAGAAAGAAGAGAAATGGAAGATGACAAGAATAGACTAGAAGGAAGATGAGGAGAAAAAAAGGAAGAAGAGAAGAGAGGAGGAAGGTCACAGGAAGGGGAAGGGAGGAGGAAGAGGAAAAGGGGAGGAGGAAGAATGCAAAGAGTGGATGTAGCAAGAAAAAAATAGATTAAAGAAGGGGAGGAGGAAGAGGAAGGAAAAGAGAATAAGAAGGAGCAGAAAAGGAAGTGGGAGATGAAGCAAGAGGAATTAGAAGGAGAGAAGAAAGAGATGAGGAAGGACAAGGGAAGTAGCAGAGGAATATGAAGTAGAAGATAGGAAAAGAGGAAGGTCACAGGAAGGAGAAGGGAAGAACAAGAGGAAGATGCAGAAAAAGAGACAATAAAAATATGAAGGAGAAAATGAAGAGAAATGGGAGGAAGAGGAAGGAAACGTGAGAAGAACAGAGGATTAGAAAGGAAATAAGAAGGGGAAGAAGAGACAAAGCAAGAGGAACAAGAAGAAGTGAAGAAGAAGAGTTCAAATGAAAAAGAGTTTAATGAGAGATGGATGGTACACAGTGTGAGCAGGCTTCTCAGCGCAGCACTGCGGAGCGAGGGCCTCTGATTGGTTAGTTTTGTTGTCCATGCTACAGGATGGATGGGATGGGAGAGTGGACCTGCTGCATGAGACAGGGTGGGCTGCAGGGCAGGGCCGACACTGAGGCCACGCCTCCAGACATGCTGCTATGGCTCCATGGCTTTTCATAACCTTCATTTGAAGAGAAAAAGGGCTTTCAGTAAAACCTCAGAGCAGCCTTCAACTCTAGACAAAGACTCTCTGCCAAGGTTTGCTTGTAAATAAATATGCTTCTTAAAGTAGGTTCATGGACAGATAGCTGAGGTGTGTGTACTGTATGTGGTGTGTATGCGCAGATTAGATTTGGTTAGTGTTGCCTTGTCATGTACTTGTTATGTGCATGGTTAGCCAGTTGACACTGACTGATTGCCAAGTCAACTGCATCATCCCCCATGCGTTCTATGCTTCCAACTGTCTACCGCATGCATGGGGTGGTTTCACAGTGCTGTACAGCACAACACAAGTTCAGAGAGACATCAAAGAACTCAGCCAGACACATCAGCCCAACAAGAAACAACCGTACATGTACACCCAGTTTATTGGTACTGTAGCTGTTTAACTACCAGATGATGCTACTTCTGTTAAATGTGGTGCTAACTACAGGGCTAACAAGCAACAGAAGTATTTCATTTGTATCTGATGCTTAGCCTAACACTTTCTTGCCCTCAAGGTGTTACCTTTATTGCAAGAGTTGATTCCCTGGCATATTCTTATCTTGACCACCCTGTTGAAATGACCAGCATGGTTGGTTGTGTTATGCATACTGGTAGCAGTGTCCCAAGAAAACTACGTAATTAGCCCTACCAGCAAGTCTTCTTTTGTCATCCAGCATCACCATGCTGGCCCCATCAGTTGGACCAGCACCTAACAAGCCTGGATAAGCATGGGAATTCATGCTAGGAAGCTGGCCTTTTCAGTAGGGTATCATGGCTAATGGCACCTGTTTGCTGTTAATGTTCAACTGAGAGCTTCTGACTGGCTGAGTTCTTGTCACGTGACCACATGCCTCAAATCCCATGCTGCATCTCTTGTGAGATTCACCATCACCAGGACTACCCGCTATTGTGAATCTGCATGCAAACAAGCACACTGCTATACATTATACTGAAGCTTATTTATCTCATTTACCATATAAAACCATTGTTTTTCATAAACATTGTTACTTTTTCATTTAAAAGTGGACTCTTACATAATGGTCCACGGAATCGGCCTGAAATACGTACTGTAAAACGTACTGCATTTGTATGAATACATTAGGAAAAACTGGCACGGAATGTTCTTCTCAAAGATCTTGTTCAGACTGAGCTATAAATGAAAAGAAGCCCATTGACGGCTCACTTGGATATGTCAATTCTATCGCAGCTTTTCCTGTCAACCTTAGAGTAACGGCAGACCTGAGGAGCTATCAGACTGCAAGAAAGAAGGCTGAATGACAGTCGGTCATTTTGCACCGAAAGAGCATCTTTGATTGACAGCTGCTCCACTTTCAGACACAGCACTGGCAGTGCTCTGACAGCTATCAGTGATTGGCTGGTTACGTACCCTTCCTGACTCTCCCCCCCGTGTGACTGGCTCGTTCTCCTCCGGAGGTGAGCAGGAAGCAGGGTCTCTCGCGGTCCACAGGGCTGAAGACTTCCTCTGGCGACACCGCCTGGTCGATGTGAGGACAGTCCTCATTGGCCAGGGCAGCTTTGGACGCCTCCCCGTTCACTTTAAAATCTCCAGTCACAGGCAAAGAAAGATGACTCATTACAGATTGATGCAAGGTGACATGCAAGATTTATTTCAGGCTATCAACACTGCAACACATCCGGAAAGCCAAACCACTCTCAAAGTTCAAACCTGCTGATATATAAATGACATTTCTGCAAGAAACAGAGATGCTTTTCCCACCGTGCGTGATGATACACGTATCTAAATTCACCTGGTTCTAATAGTTTCGAACACTAGAAAGCCATATTGTCCTGTTATATCATGACCTAGGTCAGGGTTACTTAACCCTGGTCCAGGAGATCCACTGTCCTGTCGAGTTTAGCTCCAACCTTAAGCAAACACACTTGAACCAGATAATCTCTTTCAGGATTACTTAAACATTAAAGGCAGGTTAGTTTGAAGCAGGGTTGGACTTGAACTTTGTAAAACATTGGGTCTCCAGGAGCAGGAATGAATACCCCTGACCTACATGTATAAAATTCAACTTATATTACTTATATTATACATTTTGTTCACACAATTTATTGTCAGTTTCAAAAGCCCTTTTCCCCCTACGTCCTTAAAACATACCATGCCCTTTTAAATCAATAGATTCTCAGCATTCTCTGACATAGCATAAACTCTAGTGTGTGTAGTTACCCTTAATTGCTAGGTTGGACTATCTGTAATTTGGATGCCTGTGAAAGCTTAGAGTAGTAGTAAGCTTCCATGAGAGTAAATCCACTGAGGAATGAAAAGATTTCTGCATTACTAAAACTATTAGTACTTTTTAATTTTCACAAACAAGACCACTAATTACTCAGAAATCTTAATCACAAGGTTCTTGTCAAAATCAAACCTGCCAGTAGATTCATTATTCAGATGCGTCCAACTCAAGTTCAGTTCATTCTAGCTAAACATCCAGAGCTCAGCAGATCAGCGTGCTAAACTAACAGATTAATGAGTAACATTAAAAGAGTCAAAACATGACAAATCTCAATGATCTTTTCAAATAAAAGTTATTTTATGTGTAACATAATATGTAACATACTCTAGTTTCAGAACTGAAAGACTTGTCCAAAAAGTCAATCTCTTCAAACCCTGTTTAAAATATTACTCATCAGTGTGCTGACTCATCCAATTGCGGTAAAGTAATAAGGACATGCTAAAGAGATTGTTTGTAAGTCTTGAAGGCATAGAACTAAACTTCTACAGTCAGAAAAACTTGGTAAAACCAAGTTATTGAACCTCTGAGGAAACAATTTTATGATATGACTCCTTTAAGGTTACCATTTTACTGTCATTTCACTTTGACAGAAATTTACAGATTCTAAAATATTAGCTCCTACCTTGGTATCTGATCTCGGAAACCTCTTCCTGTGCCAGGGGGCATGTGTCACTGTGTGTGCTGGGTCGCGGGGAGTTAATCGCTGACTTGCAGTAGTTGGGAGACCCTAGTTGAGGTGCTCGTGGGATATGCTTATTTTTTTTCTTTGGTAGTTTTTGTTTCGCCATGGCTAGGGAGTAGTACATGCCGAAGTTGTTCACGATTACAGGTACAGGCATGGCGATCGTCAGCACACCTGCCAGGGCGCACAGTGCGCCCACCAGCATGCCGGACGTCGTCTGAGGGTACATATCGCCATAGCCGAGGGTTGTCATCGTTACCACAGCCCACCAGAAGCCAATGGGGATGTTCTTGAAGTGTGTGCCATTACTGGCGTCAGGATCGTTGAGGTTTCTTCCAAAACGTTCAGCATAGTAGATCATAGTAGCAAAGATTAAGACTCCGAGTGCAAGGAAAATAATAAGGAGGATAAATTCATTGGTACTGGCACGGAGCGTGTGCCCTAGTACACGCAAACCCACAAAGTGTCGCGTCAGCTTGAATATACGGAGAATTCGAACGAATCGCACCACACGGAGGAAACCCAACACGTCTTTTGCTGCTTTGGAGGAGAGTCCACTCAGCCCTACCTCCAGGTAGAAGGGGAGGATGGCCACAAAGTCAATGATGTTGAGGGCATTTCTGACAAATTTTAATTTGTTTGGACAGGTAGTCACTCGGATTAGAAACTCAAAAGTGAACCACACAACGCAGACACCCTCAACGTAGGTTAACTGCACCATAGTCTCCGTCTCGGGAAAGACACGCTCTCGTGTTTCATTGCCCACCATGTAAGTCTCTGTGCGGTTGATGATGGGATTGAAGGCCTCATGAGTCTCCAAACAGAATGTGGTAATGGACATCAGAATGAAGAACAAGGATGCAAATGCTACCCACTGTGGGAAAGAAAGAGAGAGAGATGTTATGTAAGACCTTAATGAAACAGTCATCCAAAAATTACAGTTCTTTCAATATGTCTTCCCAACTTGTATAACATTCTTTCTTCTGTGGAACACAACAGGGACAATTTTGGAGGATAGCTCTGGTCTACACTGATAGCTTTCGTATGAATTCAGAAGACTTGATACTTAAGTACTTTTACAGTACTTTTTCAATAATTCTAACAACATGACAGAATGACAGAATTCCTTTAATACTTGTTCTTTGAATTCCTTACAAAACTGCTGTAACCCACAGTTCAGCTATAAATAGGTTTTCCCAACATCAGAGCAGACAAAAATAAATCCAATTACAACATCATGAAAATACTAATTGCTCATAAACACCCTTTTCAGCAGAATTCAGAGGAAGTACACTTGGATAATGTCACGTCTTCAATTCCTCGACGTGCTTCTGAAAAGTGCCACGTCAACAAATGGGGGGCTTAACAGCTGAAACTCAAGGTCACTGTGCACTCTCAAGGAGAGCATAGAATGACAGAAAGGCACCAATATAACTGCCCTCCACCACGTTGGGATAAATTTAACCATACTTCCCCTCCCCAGGGACTCCTGGTCAGCCTCTGGCAAGGTTACCACATGCAGATTTGGTAAGATGGTCCCTCGAGTGCTTTGAAAGAGGAAGGAGGCTTGAACCACTTACACGGCACCTTACTGTAAGATAGAACAACAAGCATGGACAGATGGAACTGGATTTCAGTAGGGGAGCCCCACCACAGGATGACGGAATACTGGCTAGTGGTGGAATTACATAAGTGCAAGTTTGACCATGTTTTCCCTACCATGGGATCTTCTGGCTACTGAGAAAAGCTCCATCCATTATGTATGAATTGATTATTCTTCTCAAATTAAATATTCAATTAAGGCTGTGAATCTCAATGACAAATCATCCATCCGCGCATAATAGAAATTCAGTGCATTCTTGAAATTTAATAATCACTGTGACACAACTTTTCCATTTCCTAAAAAGAAAATGTTGGTTTATTCTTGCTTGCCTGTTTAGAAGTCGGTACTACAATACTGGGGTTTTCTGGGTGGCTGCTTACCAAGTCTCGGTTGCTCCCTTTAATGTAAATGTATGGGATTTTCTCACCCATTTTATATTACACCGGGCAAAAACTGTGAGTCAGATCACTTTGAAGAGTAATAGCACCCCTCTTCTTAACAGTCCACATGGTTGGATGTATCATTCTCAAGTCAAGCCAAAGTTTAATGCTTGGAACTTGTTCAAATCACTAAACCCTGATTATGAACAATGCTTTGACAAACAGCACTACCAGATGCATTACATGCTCATTTCTAAACAAAAATGCAATTCTTGACCTATTTTCAATCATAAAAAGTAGTGCTGTCAAACGATTAATCGCGATTAATCGCATCCATAATAAAAGTTTTTGTTTACATAATATATGTGTGTATACTGTCTATATTTATTATGACTATATAAATACAAACACATATCTAAGAAAAATATGTTATGTTATATATTAAATATATTTATATACAAATTATATGAATATAAATATACACATGTAAATACATGTAAATATTTTCAAAATATATACTGTATGTGTGTGTATTTATATATACATAATACATATACACAGTACACATACATATATGTTATTTTGGATGCGATTAATCGTTTGACAGCACTAATAAAAAGCAACCATTCCAGAATGACCATTTTTGTAAACAATTCACTCAAACGATTACAAACTCGCTCAGCCAACTCATTACCAAATTTCATTGTATCATCATTACTGAACAATAAACAATTACAAATGATTTTCATTCATATAACTATATGCATTTACAATATGTAAGCTAGTATCAAATATCAATGTTTTTTTGTTCATATACCATGTTTTCATGAAGTTTCAAAGCATTAATACACCTTCTCTGCCCTGATATGCCTCTGGTTTTGACGGCTAGCAACACCTCTCAGTTCTTCGGTTCCTTCTATCACATAAATTCTTCTTCCACAGACAGTTTATATCTGGGTCAGCCAGTGCTTAGTCTAACAGACACTATTCCCTAGATGTGCCTCGTTTCCTGTGTTTGTAGGGAGGAGAAACGTTTTGTCTGAAGAAGCCTACGAGCACATACACACAAAAACGCACATAAATGAACATTTTTCACCACTTATTAAGATCGCTTTGACCTGTAGAAAAAGCTGTTGAGTTATGGAAATGAAGGAACTCTTATTTGGCAGCAAAAAGCATCTTTCTCCATTGATGAACATTCAAAAGAATCCATGCATTTTGATGGAAAAAAATGTGCAAGAGAGATTTAAATTGCAAATATTTGAATTTCCTATTGTAGATGTTGTTAACAGTGCCTGATTTGTTTTTGGAAGGCTCTCAAAAGTGTAAAATAGACTAATTTTTTCACATCACAGCTCATTGTCGTGGCAATTTCCTACAGCTCCACAGTAATTATGCTCTGATTCATTCAAAGACGGATGTGAGATACAACTTGATATCTTAATGATGCTCGAAAGATGACGTACAACATAAGGACGTAATTAACATGGCATTGCTACACTTCTCAATGAAGACTACTAGGGTTTGTTCTACAGATTATCAACATAGAGGAAAATTTGGTGTTTTATAAACCTGTCTCTGCAAACAATGCCTTTACTTTTTTTATAGATGCGTGCCATTGTACCTGGAACTTACAGTTTTCACAAGTTCTTTCCAGTTTTGTATCAAATATGCATCAGACGGTCAGTGAACAGACTGGGGCGGTAAAAAAGCAGTTAATAATTAATCAAGGTAAGACATCATCACCGCTGCTTTTTTCTCCTTCACAGATGCCTGTAAATTTGGTGTAATTCATGCAAAATAACAAATATCACCTCAAATATTTAAAAACGGCTCTTTTTTAATTGCTGACTCACTTTTGCTCTCCTCAAACTGAGGGTGAAAGCACATTATCACGACCTTGCAAATCCCAGAGGGCAACAGTTTGATCCACGAGAACGTTTTATCCTCACTCTCTCATTGATCAAGATCCAAACACGAGAACAGCTTGATCCCCTTGATCTCAGGGGACACAACATGATCCGTTTCTCCCCCTCTGCCCTCCCGTCACACACTGATGACTTGAAGTGACAGTCCATTTTATGTTTTATCCCTCCACACACACATCTACTTATTTTGAATGGCCGTCAATGGAGAAAATGCTTTTTTGGGTCCAGATGGTGTATTTACGGCATCTACCAGCAGGGGCTAATGCAACCATGCTAACCAGCCAAACCACGATCTCTTGCAGTTTCCAAATGAATATTAAAAGAGAAACTTTCTGGCACTCTATCTTTCGGTGAATCTAGTGCTTTTTCACACCCATAGGGATGTTGACTGCAGACGTATTGACGTAAAGCATCATCATTTGCAGCCATTTAATCTGGGTTAAAGAGCCCATTTTCATTTTTCAGCCCTTGAAAAAACATGCAAGCGCCAGTGCTGGGAATGTTGAAACTCACTTAAAGTGCTGGTAACTGTATTAGTCGGTGGGTGGCCCGGCGCTGATTCATTCTGCGTGCAAGTGTGTGTTTGTGTATGAACCGATGTGTTGCTGTGATGCTGATGCAGCTGAGATATGAGATGTTCTCTCACACACACCCCAACCAGGCAGACTAATGAATGACGTGCAGCTTGATAATTAGGATGAGTCTGGACAAGTCTATATGTATGCAGACAGAGTCTGAACCGATAGGCCTTGTGTGTTCACTTCCTGTTCGATTATGGCACAGTGCGGTTTATATTCTCTTTCTCAGAAGAATTTCTGGGTCTGAACAGGGTTTTAGACTAAGCCAGACCCATTTACACCAAAATGAAGGGCATCGCCTTGTGATTGCATAACAGACAATAAGACAAAAAATTAGCTCATGGTTCCCATGAAAAGAATTCTGGTGGTTTTTCATCAAATCTCACAAAAATATGTCCAGACCACATTTCACACACACACACACAGACACACAAAACAAAATGAAATGAAATAAAATTAATATTTATCTAAATTAAAAGAAATCTTAAAGAAAATGTACATTTATTTTTGACTAATACATACAAAGAAATACTGTAAGAAAATAATTTCCTTTATTTTAATCAACATAATGTATCATAACAAATACTTACACAATGTATAAATGTTTTATTTAATCCATATATTTAATATAATTTAATTGTATGTAATTATTTACAATTTTAAGAAGTGCAATACATTGATATGAATGGGTAGCTTAACTGACTTGAAAATAATATAAAAACGTATATATGTGTGTGTATAAAGATGATAATGTAAAAGAAAATGTGTAATGTAAAACAACAATAGATAATAATAAAATGTAATGGTTGAGGCTTCATGGTAGACTTCATTGTGTTAAAAAGATATGATTTCTTCTTTCTCACTTTTGATTCTGGGGTTAAAAATGACCGCTTTTGTAACATTCACACCCTCACAGGCATTACTGTAGGAGAACGACAGGACACATTATCAACCGCAGAGTGGCATCTGTTGTTTGCAATGCAAAGTACAAACTAGCTAACATCAGAAAACAACAGGACACCTCACTCAAAATGACCCTATTTCCTGTTATATTTCAAAAAACATGCAACTAAGACAAAATGACCGATTCACCTGATCCTGTACTGAGGTACGGTGCTGTAACCGTCATCATTTTGAAAGAGGACCAATGCCAAGTTTCCAACAGTTAGCTTTATAACAACGTTTCTACAATACTGAGAAAACCATGCGTTTATTTATTTATTTATTTATTTATAAATTGACAAAACCTCTATCATTCTTGCCAGTTTCTAACTCTAAGAAGCCTAAACCTTTTGCTTATCTATACAAAATCATGCCCTCCCAGGCTTCTTGGCTTTTAGTTTAGATAAAGATAAAGAAAGATGTCATCTGTGATCACAGCAGCGTAATGGGGGGGGGAAGTTTGGGGGGTTGTCAAGTTGTAATGTAATTAAGATATTCTTCCTGATGGAGGCGACCTAAAAATAACTCAAAACAACTGAACTGACTTGATCTAGTGTAGAAACGGCACATACAATGCAGTTTACAAGGTTTCACCGCACCATCTATGCGCATGGAGTCCAGCCATGACTCCAACATCCCAATTCATTCATCTGAAATCTGTGTATTTTTTCAAGCCGCCTCCACTTGAGAAGCAGAGAGGCGCTGCATTTAGAAAACGTGGTCAAGATAATCCAGCACCATTGACAGGAATGTATATTTGATGCAGAAACCCAGCTTTCCCATCACGCATCAGCGATTGCTCAGACTGTGTATCAAAAACAAGTCATGCAGAGGATCTAAATCACAAATCCTGGCTGTGGTCGATGTTCATAAGCGGACTTCATCAAACCCATTACTGCTCGATTTGCTATCAGGAAGCCTGGTTCATGTTTCTCTGTGGTGCTGCCAGGAGCCGGGCCACTTTTCCTCAGATCCAGCAGCTCTCTGCTACGGCAGACAGTGTCGGACAGCCTGGCTCCTGGCAGAGCAGCCCATAGCCAAATGAATAATACATTTCCTTCTAGAAAACCAGTCTCACCTGCAATTTACTTGTTTAGTCATCTGCATTCAAAACCTACCTGAAACTCTTTCTACATTGGCGGCCAAACGTTTGAAATAATTGAATTTTTACATTTTGATACGACCCTCTCTTTATGAGTAACAAGGCTGACATTTAGTAAAATAGTATGCATTTTAAATAACTGTTTTCTATTTGAATATATTTTAAAATGTAATTTATTCATGTGATACTTTTTTTTTATGCTCAAATGCCCATTTCTTATTTTTATCAATGCTGAAATTATTTTTTGCTGCTTAATTGTTTAATGGAAACTGTGATACTCTACAATTCAAAAATTTGGGGTAAGTATGACTTTTTTTTTTAAAGACAAGAAATGGAAAGAAATTAACAATTGACAAAATAATACAAAAAAAAAATGTTTACTTTTATTCAGCTAGGATGCCATACATTCAGTAGTGACAGTAAAAACATTTATAATGTTATGAAAAAAAATATTTCAAATTAATGCAGTTCAATAAACTTTCTATTCATCAAAGAATCTTGAAATTTTTTTTACACAGTTTCCACAAAAAAATATCAAGCAGCAAAAAATTTTTCAGACTTGATAATAATAAGAACCATTATTAATAATTGAGTACCAATAATAATCGAGCAGCCATATTAGAATGATTTCTGATGGATCATGTGACACTGAAGACTGGAGTAATGATGCTGAAATGATTCAGCTTGGCATCACAAGAATAAATAACATTTTTAAATCTATTCAGATAGAAAACACTTGTTTGAAATTGTAATAATATTTCACAATATTACTGTATTTTTTTTTAATCAAATATATGCAGCCTTGGTCAGCATAAGAGACATTTTAAATCCTAATTATTCTAAACTTTTGCCCACCATTGTATGTTTGTTTTTTCTACAATCTGCTCGCTTAGATCTTGGAGGACGTCCATCTCCTGCTCTGTCAGTGCCAAAGCGGTGGGCTACAGTCAGTAGAGCTGACCTGTTTTAACCTGGCTGCCAAAACTCGTAGAAATGCTGGGATGGCGTTCATCTCCGATTAAGAGCTTATAGGGTTCCTGCTGAGAGCAATGATGGGACAGCGGTGAGGGCAAAGAGCTGACATTTGAAATGAGCTAATGAAATGCCCATAAAAGCTCAAGGGGAGTGTGCACAAAGGGCCCTTAAATGCTTTATGCGAGTGCATCTTTAGTGTTTGTGTGCCTTGGGGTTGTGTGTATCTGCGTGTCTCTAGGGGTGAGGTGGCTGCTTGTCACACAACAAAACAGGCGAGCTGCAGTATAGTGGCAGCGTGCTCCTGAACAAAACATGATCTGTATGGACAAGCAAGGATGTGAGCAGTCTTTATTTCCAACGCCTAGTCAGTCAGCAAATCACAGTCGCTTGATAACCTTCATCAGGCAGAGGAGAGAACAAAACTAGGGTGCACTGTGGTAAAGACTTGCAAACAAATGGAGTTATTTTATACCATACAAGTATGACAGTGCATGACGTCATTTATGGCCCATCTAGTGGCTTCTTTTATCTGACGAAAGAGAAGGTGGGTATTATTTCAAGGTCACCCAGAGTTGTGGGATGTGCTCAGAGATGTGGTCATCCAGAGTCTCTGTATCTCTCCATAAGTCTGCAATTGGGACATTCCACGGGGGAAAACAAATCTCAAGAATATATGAGTAAAAATGACTTGAGTTCTTGAGTTCTATAATGAGGATGTGTTTTTGGCCTATTAATAAATAAATGAATAAATAAATAGTATATAATATTGGTATTTTCTATAGGACATTTCAAAATGGATTGAGCATAACATTTTATTAGAACTTATTCAGTTTGGACTGTAGAGAGTATTATATATATATATATATATATATATATATATATAATTAATAGATATAGATAGATAGATAGATAGATAGATAGATAATATATGTTATCACACACACAATATATAATAATATCTATATATCTATATATATATAGTACACACACACACACTAACGATGTATGATACGACTTATCATATTTCACCATGCAGTCGTATAGATCAAACAAATAATAAAAATTAAAAATGTAGCTTCACTATAATTTTTTCAGAATGTTTCAGACTCTTGCAGAAATGTACCCCCCCCCCCTTTTTGTAATTTATTTATTTTATTTTGAAAATTACCTTTTCAAAGTAGGAAGGACCCAGTGGAATGACCCAGTTGACATGATTGTATCCATCACTGATTTCTCAAATGATCAATCAAAATCAAGAGTCACCGATGGGCTCATTAGGATCATTTGACCCTCAATTGGTCTGACACGGTATTATGCCTAAGCTGTTATGCTGGTCTGTAAACTGGTTTTAAATGGGGTTGGTGCACTGTTCACGCTGGAAGTCCAACAAACCATAGCTTTTTCCGAAAACACATAGCCTAATAGTAATTCTCAATGAACTCACCCGTGCGTATTTTGAGGAATACGGGTCCTCAAAGAGCGCCCACGTCTTCTTCTGCCATCTGCTCCAGCGCCCGGACCTGCTATCGGGCGAGTCGCCTTGCGCCAGTCTCCGGGTCATCTCAACACCCTCATCCCCATCGGCCGCCTCAGCAACCCCCTCAGGCTCCGGGTCTTCATGCCCGAGATCCAGAGCAACCCCGGCGAAGCTGTCCAAAGCCTCCTCCGCCTCTCGATGCTGCCGGTAGGTCATCCAGCAACACGGTTCCACGTCTGTCTCGTCGATCCCCCAAAACGCCAGCTCCTCCTCATACAAAGGTCCACACACGTCCGCCGGGCAATGCAGCTTGCCCGTGCGATAATAGTTAAGGATGTGGGCGAAAACGCCGGGGTGACGGTCGAAGAAAAACTCCCCGATGTTCGCATCATAATCGAAGTTATTAGGCGCGTCGGGCTCCGCCAGCCAGGAGAGTCGAGTGCCGGGCAGGGTGCGCAGGGTGCTGCGGTAGGTCTGGTGCTTGATTCCTCCGACGTTGATCACGATGCGATCCTTGTCGTCCCCTTGGCCCATCGCGTACCTCTCTAGTCATATCTCCAACCCGTGGACCGTCATCATACCGCTGGAACCCATGTTCAGAAATTCAAATGTGTTTACGATCGTGCCAGGTGCGCCTCAAAGTGTCCATGCCAACAATAGAAATCCAAAACCCTTGAATGACTTCTAAGATGCGAACGCGTTTTCCCTCCAATACCCCAGTATCCCGACCCCCCGGCTCGGGTTTGAGGGCGTCAGGAAGGTTTTTTTATGGTGTCACTGGGCGCAAGGTGGTGCTGAACGGACAGCGCCAGTCATCCGTCGAGCCTTCATAACTCCAGCGTCCCTATTGTGTTACAGCTTCCCCTTAGAAGAAAAACCGCGCTACATGTCCGTTTTCTTTGAGAACGCACAGACGAACCAGCAGCAGATCTTGCCTTCAGCAATATCAGTAGCCTTTAAAAAGGTATGCACAATCGATGGTGCTTTGAATAGTCCGAAGTCCCATTGAAGCGGATCACTTGTGATGACGGTCTGAAGAACCAGGCGTCGCAGCAACAAGGGAGGGTCTTTCATTCACAGGAGCAGAGCTCAATCTAAAATGTGTTTTCACGCGAACAAAAGCGCAACATGTTCTCAGGGTGGAAGACGCACTGTATGGAAAGCCGTTTTAAAGTGTAGTTCTTAGAATAAACTACAGTCTATTATGTTGCTATAGCGCTTAATGTACTGAATACATCACTATGCAATGCATTCTTTGTCCTTGGAAAAATTAACATCTTATATGCAACAACTATTCAAGCGACTGTAATTTACAAGTTAACCTGGTTACTAGTTAGCCTAGATAACCTGTTGAGCGGTACGGTCCCACATACGGGATTTTTATTTCCGTGCCCCTGGGAGTACGGTTCCACATATGGTGCTATTGACATTTTTTCTCACAATTATGACTTTTTTTCTTGCAATTCTGAGGGGAAAAAAATAATTGTGAGGTATAAACTCACAATTGCATGAAAAAAGTCTGAACTGTGAAATATTGACTCACACTTCAGAGAAAAAAAAAGAGAAAAAAGTCAGAAGTAAGGAAGTTTATTTCATCACAGAATAAAAAAATAAAAAAGTAATTGCACAATTTATCTTGTTTTATTTTTATATGTATATTTTTTCGGAGTTTATATTCTGAGAAAAAAAGTCTGTGCCAGGAACAAAAAACTGCATTGTAATATGTAAAGTGAGAAATCAGGGGGGGGGAACTCTGAATTCTGAAAAAATAAACTTTTTTTTATTCTATGGCAGAAATAAGCTTCCATAAATAGTGACTAAAATGTGATACAAACATAGTAACTAATAAAATAGAAAACCTTCCAGTAGTTAAGAAGGTGTAGCTGTATCTGTGTTAGTTTAAAGGAATAAATGTTAAAACAGCTTGTCATGCACACTGCGTCCTATTTGTATGAGCAGCAGGTAACCTTGTGTTTATGCTGGAGCTCAGCTTGTGAACTGCTCCGGGTCCATTTTTAAAGGACAATGTGGTGATGAGGAGGAGGTGCACGACTAAAATCAGAGCACATTTGCCTGGGAGGCGTGTATGACCGTGTACGCGTGGAGGCTGGACTAGGGAGGAGGTGATTTGTTGCATTTTGGGGACATTTGTGTGCTGCCTCCCAACCGCAGACCTAGAAATGAAAGGGAAATAATACATGACATATGAATCATACAGAGAAGTCCACAAAGTGTGTCAGTGGAAATTAATTTAGTATTTGTGAGCTGGTATAAAAAAAGATTAGTTTACCATGGCAGCGGTCGCGTGACGGCCTCCTCGTATGAAGACAGAAGAGTGTAAAGACCATCGACTCTACCGTGCGACTCCACCAGGCAGGACACCGGCAAAGGATAAGTAACGTTATCGCTTTTTATTTCTCCTCTTTCCAACTACTAGTTTCACTTCTGTTTCAGTTTTTATAAACATTTCTTACTATGTGCAAGTAAGTTGTTGTTTTTTAGCATGTAAGTTTGGCAGTGTTATTTTTAGGATTACTGATAAACTACTGTCGTTTGACTTGTATTATTTGTATTTGTTATTTATTTTAATTTTAGTTAAATTATGTCTGAATTTATTATGTCTGTATAGGTCTTTTATTAAGTTTTAGTTTCATTTAATTTGAGTCATTTTAATACTTCAACAAACTAAATGAAAATGAAATAATATATTGAATTTATAAAAGGTGTAGGTTAAATACAGTATCTCACACAAGTGAGTACACCCCTCACATTTTTGCAAATATTTTATTATATCTTTTCATGTGACAACACTGACGAAATGACACTTTGCTTACAATGTAAGTAGTGAGTGTACAGCTTGTATAAAAATGTAAATTTGCTGTCCCCTCAAAATAACGCAACAACACAGCCAGTATGTCTAAACCGCTGGCCACAAAAGTGAATACACCTAACCCTAAGTGAAAATGTCCAAATTGGAACCAAAGTGTCAATATTTTGTGCACCCAACATTATTTTCCAGCACTGCCTTAACCATCTTGGGCATGGAGTTCACCAGAGCTTCATAGGTTGCCACTGGAGTCCTCTTCCACTCATGACATCATGGAGCTGGTGGATGTTAGAGACCTTGAGATGCTCAATAGGGGTTAGGTCTGGAGACATGCTTGGCCAATCCATCAAATTTACCCTCAGCTTCTTTAGCAAGGCAGTTGTCGTCTTGGAGGTGTGTTTGGGGTCTTTATCATGTTGGAATACTGCCCTGCGGGCTGTGGCCCAGTCTCCGAAGGGAGGGGATATTGCTCTGCTTCAGTATGTCACAGTACGTGTTGGCATTCGTGGTTCCCTCAATGAAATGTAGCTCCCCAGTGCCGGCAGCACTCATGCAGCCCCAGACCATGACACTCCCACCACCATGCTTGACTGTAGGCAAGACACACACTTGTCTTTGTACTCCTCACCTAGTTGCCGCCACACACGCTTGACACCATCTGAACCAAATAAGTTTATCTGGGTCTCATCAGACCACAGGACATGGTTCCAATAATCCATGTCCTTAGTCTGCTTCTCTTCAGAAAACTGTTTGCGGGCTTTCTTGTGCATCATCTTTAGAAGAGGCTTCCTTCTGGGACAACAGCCATGCAGACCAATTTGATGCAGTGTGCGGCGTATGGCCTGAGCACTGACAGGCTGACCCCCCACCCCTTCAACCTCTGCAGCAATGCTGGCAGCACTCATACGTCTATTTCCCAAACACAAACACAATGACGCTGAGCACGTGCACTCAACTTCTTTGGTCGACCATGGCGAAGCCTGTTCTGAGTGGAACCTGTCCACCGTGCTGCAGCTCAGTTTCAGGGTCTTGGCAAACTTCTTATAGCCTACGCCATCTTTATGTAGCGCAACAATTCTTTTTTTCAGATCCTCAGAGTTCTTTGCCATGAGGTGCCATGTTGAACTTCTAGTGACCAGTATGAGAGAGTGAGAGCGATAACACCAAATTTAACACACCTGCTCCCCATTCACACCTGAGACCTTGTAGCACTAACGAGTCACATGGAGAGAAAATGGCTAATTGGGCCCAATTTGGACATTTTCACTTAGGGGTGTACTCACTTTTGTGGCCAGCGGTTTAGACATCAATGGCTGTGTTGAGTTATTTTGAGGGGACAGCAAATTGACACTATTATACAAGCTGTACACTCACTACTTTACATTGTAGCAAAGTGTAATTTCTTCAGTGTTGTCACATGAAAAGATATAATAAAATATTTACAAAAATGTGAGGGGTGTACTCACTTCTGTGAGATACTGTATGTGTGTGTATATATATCTATATATATATATATATATAACCTGTATAAACCACTGGTATACATCTGTATACAAAATACACACATGTAGTTGTTTTTTTGGTGTTATGTTAGAATCATTATTATACTCTATTTTTGAATTGTTTTTAGCTTTATTTTTGGTTTTTCATTTAAATGTTAAGTTTGAAATTTTGTTGTATGCATTTGTAATTTAAATTTAATCTCTTTATTTTTTCAAATGTGTATAGGTAGTATTTATAAAGTTCTAGCTTGTAAGGAGCCTTTGCATAAAAGCTTTCTGCTAAATGACTCCTAAATAAATAAAAAAATATAGTACCTTATTGATATATTGAGATTTTGTAGCTTTTAAGTAGAGGCAGAATTGGATAGCCATTGTATTATATTTCATAATAACATACATACATACATACCTACCAACATACCATACATACCATACGTACAGTGGGTATGGAAAGTATTCAGACCACCTTAAATTTTTCACTCTTTTTTATATTGCAGCCCTTTGCTAAAATCATTTAAGTTAATTTTTCACACAGCACCCCATATTGACAGAAAAAAACACAGAATTGTTGACTTTTTTGCAGATTTATTAAAAAAGAAAAACCGAAATATCACATGGTCCTAGTATTCAGGACCCTTCGCGCAGTATTTAGTAGAAGCACTTTTGATCTAATACAGCCATGAGTCTTGTTGGGAAAGATGCAACAAGTTTTTCACACCTAGATTTGGGAATCCTCTGCCATTCCTCCTTGCAGATCCTCTACAGTTCTGTCAGGTTGGATGGTAAACGTTGGTGGACAGACATTTTAGGTCTCTCCAGAGATGCTCAATGGGTTTAAGTCAGGGCTCTGGCTGGGCAATTCAAGAACAGTCACAGAGTTGTTGTGAAGCCACTCCTCGTTATTTAGCTGTGTGATTAGGGTCATTGTCTTGTTGGAAGGTAAAAATTCGGCCCAGTCTGAGGTCCTGAGCACTCAGGAGAAGGTTTTCGTCCAGGATATCCCTGTACTTGGCCGCATCATCTTTCCCTCGTTTGCAACCAGTCATCCTGTCCCTGCAGCTAAAAAACACCCCCACAGCATGATGCTGCCACCACCATGTTTCACTATTGGGACTGTATTGGACAGGTGATGAGCAGTGCCTGGTTTTTTCCACACATACCGCTTAGAATTAAGGCCAAAAATTTATATCTTGGTCTCATCAGACCAGAGTATCTTATTTCTCACCATCTTGGAGTCATTCAGGTTTTTTTTAGCAAACTCCATGCAGGCTTTCATGTGTCTTGCACTGAGGAGAGGCTTCAGTCGGGCCACTCTGCCATAAAGCCCCAACTGGTGGAGGGCTGCAGTGATGGTTGACTTTCTAAACTTTCTCCCATCTCCCTACTGCATCTCTGGAGCTCAGCCACAGTGATCTTTGGGTTCTTCTTTACCTCTCTCACATAGCTCAGTTTGGCCGGACGGCCAGCTCTAGGAAGGGTTCTGGTCGTCCCAAACGTCTTCCATTTAAGGATTATGGAGGCCACTGTGCTCTTAGGAACCTTAAGTGCAGCAGAAATTTTTTGTAACTTTGGCCAGATCTGTGCCTTTCCACAATTCTGTCTCTGAGCTCTTCAGGCAGTTCCTTTGACCTCAGATTTCATTTGAGCTGACATGCACTTGGAGGCTGTACGGTCTTATTAGACAGGGGTGTGGCTTTCCTATTCAAGTCCAATCAGTATAATCAAACACAGCTGGACTCAAATGAATGTGTAGAACCATCTCAAGGATGATCAGAAGAAATGGACAGCACCTGAGTTAAATATATGAGTGTCACAGCAAAGGGTCTGAATACTTAGGACCATGTGATATTTCAGTTTTTTATTTTTAATAAATTTGCAAAAAGGTCACAATTATGAGTTTCTGTCAATATGGGGTGTGTGTGTACATTGAGGAAAAAAAACAATAACTTAAAATGATTTTAGCAAATGGCTGCAAGATAACAAAGAGTGAAAAATTTAAAGGAGTCTGAATACTTTCTGTACCCACTGTTTATATATATATATACGATATTACCAGTTGGACACGCTTGAATTGCTTCTCATGAGCCGTAAAAAACCCAGAAGGTAAAAAAAGCTTTAGTTTACTACATTAACTATAAATTCTCATAAACCCAAACATTTTATGGATGAGCTGGACTGAACAGTGAAAGAAAAGCAGTCAACAAGTGTCATGTGTGTTATTTCATACTTTTGAAGGTTGTACTACTATTCTGAAAAGTGAAAAATATCCATAAAATGAGGTGCGTAGTGCATAATAAACATATTTGTTTATTGATATTTGTGTAGCTGTTAAGCAGTGGCAGAAAGACAGCAGTGATCTATGTTTACCTCCGAGTGTCAGGAGGCCCGTCAGTGATCACTCACACGCATCTAATCCACTTTTGATGAACTGGGTTAATAGACTCCCTGTGGTCATTATCAAAGAGACTCGTTTCTATTCATTTCTCAGCGCACACGACCCTCACACCCACCCACCCCTCATTACGTGTGGCCTCTCCTCAAATAAATACTGCTCTTCTGTTCTCTGGAGTGTCAGATCATCCTCAAGCGTTCAGCATGCCCCGTCCGGACAGCTCTTACCCACAGTTAATCTGGAGAGAGGCAGACAGAGCCCGCTCGGACACACGTCCCGGAGCCGCAGTGGGCTGGAGGGAGGAGAGGGCTCAGGGTAGGGTGAGCTGTGACCCGTACGCTCTCGTCCAGCTCCGGCTCTGTGGACTCACTTATCCCGACAAAGACCAGAGTGCCATCGCCCGAGCCCGGAGACGCCGCAGACTGGCCGCCAACGCCCGTGAGAGGAGGAGAATGCTGGGTTTGAACGTGGCCTTCGACCGCCTGAGGAGCGTCATTCCTAATGTGGAGAGTGACAGGAAGCTGTCCAAGTCTGAGACGCTTCAGATGGCGCAGATCTACATCAGCACTCTGAGTGAGCTGTTGGAGGAAAGAGACTGCGACCCGGAATTCAGTTACCCGATGTTAGCGACTGGCGTGCAGGATCAGGTCATCGTGAAGGGTTCAATGCCAACGGAAGAGAACAAACCAGAGCAGAAAACCACTCCAACCTGTAGGATAAGATCATATGCTGGGAATGTTGTGCGTCCCACTTGCTGTGACCCCCAAACACCTGAACTCTCAGTGGACTCTCACTATATGGAGAGGAGCAATGGCGCAAAATGACATCGATTTTTTTTATTGGCACTGATTTTGCATTCTCAGCCTTTATTTGTATTAAACTTGATTTTGTTTTGTTTTTATTATAAAAAATTCTGAATTAATTTTTTTACATTTTGTAGTAAGATCTAAATATTCTGGAATTAATGTTATATTTAGCTTTTTATGCTATACAAATAAATATTTTCAGAGAAAAAAAACTCGTCTTTTTCTCTTGAGTTCACAAACTTGGGTTACACTATAGTCCGCTTTATACATTCTACTAACTATAAGTAAATTTGCAACTGTATATCAACAAACTCTAATTAAGCATATTAGTAGACTGGGTTATGCTTAGTAGAATAAGTTGACAGGTACTTGCAAAGTTACTAAATAGTCAGTAGAATGTGCGTTGAGAACCATCAACAAAGTATTAGCAGATAATAGACGGTCTACTAATACAATAAATACTCTAAATTACTTTTGACGTAGTGGGAAAAGTTACTTACAGTTAATAGAATGTCTAAAGTTTATTGTCGAAAAGTGTCAAAAATCAGCAGAAAGTTGATTTAGTAGCAACAGTCATAGTGATACTTGCCTTAATTATAATATGCCAATCGGACGCCAAAAATGACAAGTAAAAAGTACTGAAAGTAGCAATTTTATTTGCGTTAAAATTATGTACAAGTAACCAAAGACATTATTTTGAAATTGGTACAAATTTTATGTTCCTGCAGTAGGCATTTCGATAACTCTTACCTCAAAAAACACAACTGAGAAAAATGCGTTATAAAATAAAACGATTGGATTCAGAAAAGTAGTCTATCTAGTTGTCCAACAGCCAATATGTACATGAGTATTTACAGTTCTGTTGCTTCATTCAGTTCCCCGCTGTGTGAATTCAATCCCGTTGTGATGTTTGGCGCTCAGAGACACACTGCAGGACTGTGCCCAGAACAGCCCAGAAAATACTCACAACTCCTAGTGTTCCGTGAAACCAAAACAGTTAAGCGGTGAGGGGAAAAAAATGATCCCTAGCTTTGCTTTCATTAAACTGTGTACATGAAGTTATTTCAGTCTATTTCAGTCATGAGCAGCAGCAAAACGGCTGTGCCTCTGACTTCAAGCAGTAAGCTGAGGGCGATCGCTTTGGAAGGCAAACAAATAGAGCACTTTTGAAAACAGCCTTGAGAAGATGAGAACAGTTTGGGTCAAAATTGGAATCTACTGGCTTTATGAGAGAGATGTCAAGTGCTAAATTCAATTTTGTATAAAAAAAAACAACCATAAACAATAAAGGACTAATCCAGCATGTAGTTTATGACACAAACTAGTGAAACGCAGGATGAAAATTTGATGCATGGCTCACTTTAACAGTTGAGCAACCAATGGTCACGGCTAGACGGCAACCAGCGTGCATCGAAACGGTTATTGCATTTATCTTTAATTCTCACATCAACTTCGGCTCTGACCAAACCTCAGTAGCAGCGTATGCGGGAGAATTTTCACTAAACTCGGGTTACCATGTAGCCACGACCCAAACCCAATGATGAGATTTCCTGGCTTCAAAAACGCATCTGAATTCATTCAAATTCCCAATCATTTCTCTCATGCACAATTCAATGAGCTCTACTGTTGCTTTCGAGCCATATAAGGTTTGGAAATCAGGGTTGCTAACCTCACAGTTAACGTTCTGGCATTTGAACAATATGGTTATAAGTCACGACTACTAAAACATTCTATAAACGCTTTGTCCCCTCCCTGCCCTAGCGAAATGGAAAGTGATGTAATTTATTCATTCGCCGATCTCTGACACAGCACTATCGATTAAAAACAAATTTGTGCAACACAAAAGGAGCACATCCTGAAGTGAAGAGAATGGATTTGAACCAGGAGGGCATGTCTTTGCAGCATTTCAAAGAGGACCAGAATTTCGAATGCTGCACGGATTCGCCCTCCAATCATTCAGGTCAGTGTCAAGCGCTTTTAAATTTACAGACTTGAGAGTGGAATAAAACAAACAGAGGGGGAGACATCCTTTAACAAGTTTTATCAAAGCCACTCTCTCCATTTCAGCCAATGAAAACCAACTTCCAAGGCGACCGATCAATAGATGGCAGATTAAGGAGAACTGTGATGAGAGGGACACAATTATGTTGTGATGAAAACATTTTAAGACGAAACGGTTGAACAGCTCGTGACAAACTCAATCAAAACAGCTGCTTTTAATAGAGTTCCGTGGATGATGTGCTTTAAACTTCATTCTTTACAGTCTGAATGAGAAAGATACTGGTTGATGATGATGATGGTGGGTTGTTTTCCAGGTGAGTCGGGTTGGGCACCAGTGAGCTGAGGTCTGTGTGTGGAGCTCCTCAAACCCACTAGAGGTGTTCCAGATAATCAATGACCCTGGAGATAGACTTCTGTCCCGTGGTGCCCACATCACACTGTAATGTACAAAAAGACAATTGTTCAGTCAATAAGCATTACTTTCTTATTAGTTTTGCTTATGAAATGAGGTAGAACATTAGTATTGATATTACAGCAGGCTCATGCGTATGCTTGCCTACTTTTTATATTCATGTCGCATAATTTCTAGTGACAGGCCATTTTATCAGTCGCTATTTGGCCAATTTTCAGATTATAGTGGTTCAATTTAGCCACACAGCCAATTAACAGAAGTGGTATTTTTCTCATGGGACACACTTTATTATAATGCGTCCTTATAGAGCGGTGGAACTATGATGTCACTTTTTAGGCAAAATCCCGGAAGCGAGTTAGCATTTTAGCACTTCCGTTCCATGTCCCAGAGTCAATTGGTTTATGATGGGATTTTGCGTTTTTAAAATCCGAGAAATAAACCTTATCGGAGACATTAAGGTCATCACGCCGAACAGTTTATCAATTTACAGTATTTTCCAGTTGTAGTATAATTTATAGTACAATTAATTGTAGATTAACCAATTAATAGTTCCCGCATTTTATATTGTGGTCGACAATGTTTTTTGGTTTTGCCCCGAAATGAAACAAGTCTGCGGATGTAAGATGCTCGTTTTAACGCTGTCCTACTGATGCAGAGATTCTTGGTTCGTACCATAAGGTAAACTCATATTACGATCATTCCATGTAAACACCACATGTACCGGCTTAGTCACGGTGAAAGTGAAACTTTAACGATGCATAGTGCTTAAAGCCACGTTAAAATTAAATGTTTACGGCCACATGAAGCTGTTAGAAAGCATATGAGGATTTCCTAGAAGCAAGGATAAAATAACATTTTGTGTACCCACCCTAACAAAGCTGAAATGTGGTACTCTAGATTAACTAAATAAGTTTAATGCTTAGATATCCCCCCCCCCAAAAACTCGCTCACTCTGCTGTTATTTAATAGATTAAATGCACTAGAATTGTATTGAATAGTACACGGAAACACATTTTTAATTAAAGTATTCATATTAATCAAGGATTTATTGACTTGTAATGCACCTTATTTCAAAATGTACAGAAATACGCACTTTCATTTGTGCTTTAGTTATGATTATTTCATTTATTCACTATACTATTTACTATTAATGTCTCATTTCAGTTTTAGTTTGGCTCTAGTTTTGTATTTATTCCAGTTTATATGAAAAGGTTAATGTAGCGTGGATTAAAATTCATATACAGAGTAAATCCTTTTCACTGAACACGTTAAAAATAAGTTTGAAAAAGTTGTGGGAAGCATGGTGGTGGTGACGTTGAAGGCGAGCGACCGTGGTGGCGTAGTTCGTTTATAGCCTAAGTTTAGCTTTTAAGTTCTGCCGCTTTTATTTAGGCTTCAAAATTCATAAAAGTTTTATTTTGTGAAGATTATCTTGATGGACAAAACGTGTAAGTTTCATGAACTATGGTTGAACACAGAGCTTATTTTTTGCGATAATCCAAAAGCCTATGGAAAAATCCTATAGGCTTTTTGTCGAGGGAACCAGTGCGATGCTAACAGCCGATCCGCCTACAAAGTGACGTCATAGTTCACCCACTCTATTACAGGTAATTCCACAAATACATGATATAGTACAATTACTTTCTATAGGTTCAGGGTTTGGTTTAGTTAGTTAGAAAATCCTTCCACCTGAATCAGATCTGTACCCTCAATTTACATTTTTAAATCTCGTTTGAAAACATATTTGTTCTCTATGGCTTTTGATTGTTGAATTTTGGAAGTTGTACTTTGTTTTATATTTCTTTGATGTTATCTTTTATTTTGCCTGTTATTATTGATTTTTGCCTTTTTGCTCTGCTCTTAATATTATTGTACTTTCACTCTAGAGTCCTTTGGTCTACAGATCTCTGTGCACAAGAACATCTAGGCATAAAAAGAGTTTTTCCCCCGATGCCATCTCCAGCTTAAACAGCTAACATAGCAATTACCACCGGTTTTTATTATTGATTTCTCAGTACCTGCGAAAAAGGCAATAATTAGAAATGATGTAAATACATATACGTATTTTATTTATACAGTTGTATATATACAACACATAATGCACAAATCTGTACATAAGTCTTCTGTTCCAGATGTATGCCACAATATTATTTTTTGTTCTCTAACTTTTTCCTTAGTCTTATTCATTTAAATATTATTTCTGTTCTCAAGTCATATATGTATACATGTACCAAGAGCTCCTGAAAAACCACAAACAATTCCTTGTGTTTGCGAACACTAGGTAGCCTAGGTTTAGCCTTTTACTTCTGCCGATTGTATTTAGTTCGGTTTATTTGCAAAGATTCTCTTAATGTGTAAGAAGCAAACTTCTGTTTGTCAGAGTTTTTTTTTTTCCCCCAATAAAAAAAAAATAGGAAAACATTCTATTGGCTTTATGTCGAGGGAACCAGGCTGATGCTAACTTCCAGGACTGCTTCCATGTCATCCCTCACTCTATCATTCTATTAACACAGGGATAGGCAAAGTCGGTCCTGGACAATGTTCCCTCTAAGCTGTACACGTGTGCGGCCGCACACCTCTTACGCCGCGAGTGCGCAGAATAAATAATATGTCGTGCACAGGACAGAAGCAAAAATGAGCTGGGGAAAGGTTGAATTCTAGTAAATGTAAAATAATTCTCGGGCAAACCGCTATTAGAACCAGTGAATGCAGTTAACAGGTTACACAGAAAGAGAATGATTTGCGCCAAATGAGTCGCTGTAGAAATCAAATACTTTAATGGTTGAGGACGAAACAGCTCAAATATAATGACATGTGAAATAAAACCTCATCATGTTTGAAAGAAGAGTGGCTTGATTAAGTGGTGGAAATAGTGGATGATGGGCACAGAACGGTAACAAAACTCAGACATTTACACAGTTACACAGCTGTAGTAGTGTGCAAACTCTAGGCTACTACATGGAGATGTTAATATAAGAATTCACATGTTCAAGTTTTTGGAAAATATTTATTGAAAGTATTACATTATATTATATTATAAGCTAAAAACAGTAAAAAATTTCATATTAGCTAATTATATTACATTATATAATATTAAAAAATGTAACTATGCTGGTGAGATTTTTTTTTTTTAAATGATTTTTTTAAAATAGAATTTCTTGTTAAGTAACAGCACTGTAAAAAAAATGTTTTATCAGGTAACCTAAAATGTGCATCATTAAGTACATCAAGGGTCAAATCAAATATAAACAGCACATTAAAGTTAAAAGTTACACACTTTTTTTGTCTGTGGTGTAACAGTTCTGGTATACTTTGGTATTCTTTATATATAAAGAATGTTTTTCTTCAGGTTGGCAAAATTTCCGCCCAATAGAGAACATTTTTGCTCAGCAAGAAAACATTGATGGGGAACATTGTCCTGGAGGGCCACTGGCCTGCAGAGTTGAGCTCAAACCCTGATCAAACACTCCTGAACAAGCTAATCAATGTCTTCAAGATTACTAAGGCTATAGGCAGGTGAGCTTTTTTTCAGGGTTGGAGTAAACTCTGCAGGACATCGGCACTCCATCGGTACATAACAGTGACTTAGAAATTGTTTGCGAATAGTGAAATTTTGCTGTATTGATTACTGAAATTGATATTGCAGAAATCACAATATAAGTCACCCCACACTGGTCAATCGCTAACTCGTGTACTTACTGTAAGGTTCATGAAATTCAAGAACTTCTTCAGCATCTCTGTCATGACTGAAAAATCCCCTTTTGGCAGGTTTTCCCTCACAGTAGTCACATTCATCTGAAAGAGAGAGACCGCATTAGCCGCTCATTCCTCCCGTGGGGTTACAGTGCACATCAGGCCTGCGCTGAAAGAGAGTCTGGAGATTTTTAAGCAAGTGTCTGTTGATCAAAGCAGCAGAACTCCATCTCTGGCCATCATTTTTTCAATGCGCTTAGAGTCTCCATGGTGCTCAATCTTCAAAAACACATCCAAATCAAATATTTCTCTCCTTCTAAATGAGCTCTGATGCCCCCTAACATAAATCTAAGCTGCAAACAGGATCATGGGTCTTCCTAAAGAAACCCTATTTTGACTCCATCTGTTTTTCTAAAACAGAATCAAACTTGACCTTCAAAGTGTGCAAACATGAATCCAAAAGAAAAAGTGGGTGAAATGCCATCTCTTTTTGTGTCTGCATCTGGGCCGTGTTTATTGGCGAGACAGATAATGGCCGTGTACATCAGTCAGAAAGCAACAGAGTGGTATGAAAGAGAAACAGAGGGGTCCATTACAGCTGATTCTGCAGCCCACCTATTAACGTCCTGAAAATAAATACATTAATACTACCAGACACAACAAAGGCAGCTTTCTTCTGATACCTGCCCTGAAACTTGAAAACTGCAATTTAGACAAACAACACTCAAACCCAGCAAAAGCAAAGGAATATTATCAATAAAAGCTCGGTACCAGTAAACACTGTGCTCTTATTGGGCTAGCCTGGGTTTGTCCTGACCTTAAAGTGACTGTGGCATCATTCCACTACTGAGGGAACAAGCGAGCACTTGTCGAGGACATAAAGGGTATCTAGATGGATGCTAGTAGTCTTGGCAGAGCTAAATGCATACCCAACATTAATAATATACAATACTATTTGTATTTTATGAAGAAAACACAGTTCTGAGCAGACACAGACACAAGACATAAATCAAAGATACAAAATAGGAAACACTGACGTGAAGTGAATGTGTTACTTACAGGGCTCCCCTGGCACAGACAGCCCAAAAGCAGTGCAGTGTATGACGCCACAATACTGTCCTCCATGTGCTTGCCAGCATGCTGAAGAGCTGGAGAAGAGAAAAAAAATAAAAATAATAAAATGACAGATTACTTAAAATGGGAATTTTTCATTAATATTTGAATATCCGAGCTCATAAAAGGAATATTATATTATGCTTATTTAAATGAAGTCAAAATGAATGTAGATTTCTTCATTTCAGAACATTTTTCATTACACTACCCACCAAAAGTTTGGAATAATTAAAATTTTTTTTTTTTTTTAAGTGCTTTTGATCATTAAAAAAAAAAAGTAATAGCAATACAAAACAGTCATATTGTGAAATGTAACAATTTAAAATTACAGATTTCTATTTTAATATTTTAAAATGTCATTTATTCTTGTGGCAGCCATTACTACAGTATTCAGTGTCAGATGTTTAAAAGTAACAATACAAACATTCATAATATTACAAAAGATTTCCATTTCAAATAAATGCGGTTCTTGACTTGTCATCAAATAATCATGAAAAAATGTATCTCAGTTTCCACAATTTTAAACAACAACAAAAACATTGATAATAAGAAACATTATTACTGATGGATCACCAATAATAATTGATGATAATTGAGCACCAAATGAGCATATTAGAAAGACTTCTGAAGAGTGGAGTAGTGGCTATCAAATGAATAAATTACATTTTAAAATGATTAAAATAGAAAACAGTACTTTTAAATAGTAATATTTCAGAAACATTAAAAAACTTAAGTTATTTCAAACTTTTGACCCGTTGTTTATATCCACAAGCATATATTGCACCCCGTGGTTCTGTTATTATTGTTGTTGTAAGCAATGTGTGTGGAGAAAAAAAAAAGTATTGAACAAAAATCTTTTAATCTCTCGTAGAGTAAGCAAACAACACTAATAAAGCAGACTGCCCCACTTATTGTACAGAACGAAAATGAAAACTGCATATGGTTATCGCGTTTATACTGTTTCTCATGTCCTTTTTGAGAAAACCAAACATATCCACATGCTCAGATGGAAGTCTGCTCCTTAAGCCCAAAGTGTACTTCGGTTTTTATGTGAGGGTCAGTGTACAGAGCGAGTGACACAAATTTCATCACTAGAACAGTACAAGCTTGACTTGGTTTTGCACTAATCAGTTGTTCCACAAGGTGGCGACACTGGCCCGGGCTGTTTTTAATCACAGTAGAAAACTAAGCCAAAGCAACGGAACAAGAGCAGCAACAAATACCGGAGACTGCGACAACAACAGACACCCGCATTAACAAGCACTTGTGTGAGAGGGTTATGAGAGCCGCGACTTTAGTTTAAAAGAGTACAAAGACATTTTTATAGGTCATAACCTCTGGAGAAAAAGAGAGCAGACGCTGGACCAAGATGAAGCTTTCTAGAGCGCATGTGTTGACTGCCTGCATTCTCACACGCTATCAAATGGAATATACTTTGAAAGGCTGCACGTTCGACTGTAAGCATATGATAGCACCCGCATAAAAAACTGAAGTATACCTTGGGCTTTAGATAGGGGTGGGGGAAAAAATCGATTCAGCATAGTATCGCAATATTTTCCACGGCGATACTGTATCGATACACGGACGCCAAATATCGATCTTTTATTATACTATTTGGTAGAATAATAAAATAAATTTCTTTACAATACACTAGATGGTGGTGTTGAGTTTTTTCTAAAATCCTTTAATGCACAGCAAGCCATTGATTATCCCACTTATTCCATTATCATTTACCAAGTTATAGACAAGTTAAAACTAGTATTGCTCTTTGCAGCGCAATATTTGACAGAATGGGTAAAAATTACGGTTATTTTTGTCAGTTACAGAATTATAGAATTACAGAATTATAACATTTATTTGAATTAATTATCGATCGTTTGTTCGAGAGAGAGAAAGATGACAGTTGTGTGTGTGAAGTACCTGCATCTTTGCGTCTCTCTCTCTACAAACAACTTGTGAGTTTAGTTACTTAAAGATTTTACCTCCTCGTTGCGGAGGAATATAAGGCAGTGATCCAGTATCTAAGCCATTTTATTAATAAAAGTAGCGGGGCAGTGTTGACAAGTTTATGTTGGCCTACTCCTGAACGTTTCTGTGTGCGCGGCGGGATCTCTCTCTCTCTCTCTCTCTGTGCGAGTGATGTGTGTGTGCGCGTTTGTGTGTGCCAATTAAAGCAGCGGCGCATTAATATAGAACGGTAATTAAACTGACTTGGGCACTACCTTTAAACTACCGGAGCATTAAACGGTTTTAAAGGGGTCATATGATGCAATTTCAAGTTTTCCTTTCTCTTTGGAGTATAACAAGCTGTTCGTGAATAGATAAGATCCCTAAAGTTGCAAAGAATAAAGTCTCAAAACCAAAGAGATATTCCCCCCACCCACCTCTTTAATAAAAGTTAAGACTCGTCCATGCCCTCCTAAAACGGCTCGTTCTAACATGCCACCACATGTCTACGTCACGATGTGGGAAAGATTTGCATAACGCCACCCAAATGAACGCAAAGAAAGAATGCATAACTTTTATTCTCGCCAACCGCCGCCGGTCTGGGGTGAGATCACTGTGCATCTCATGCGAAAAGCGGAAGAAAATACTTTGTTTGGTCTTCCAAAAGAGGACACGACTAGAAATCAGTGGTTAAGTTGTATTTACAACACTGTTCCAGAACAGTTCAATATGCGCGTCATTTTTGCTGCGTGCAGCTTCGCGCTCGTGCTGACACGGGAGTAGGTATACTCTCTAAGCGCTGTTTCATTAAGCTTTCAGTTTCGTTTGCCCTTTGATGTTTCATATGCAACAGAAATTGAAGCGCTTATGAGTTGACCAACGCGGTGGTTGCACCAGTACGACCGCACACAAAATTTAGTCGCACAGGCAGAAAAAATTATCGCAGTCTGGAGCCCTGCATATTAAAGTTCATAAGTGCAGCACTGCTTTGTTTACAGCGAAAACCAAGAAAACGCTTTAAGCGCCACCTGCTGGCAGAGAGTGAAGCTGCATCTCATTCAGAGCTTCTGCTCTTTGTTTCGTGCAGATGTTTTATGTAGCATAGTTTCACCAATGAAGTCAGACCATTGTTTTTGCTTCAAATTTCGAAATTATAGAATGTAATTTAGATTAAAAACTGCTTATGTTGCATGTATGCAGCATCTTTGTTTGGATCAAGATTAAAATGCAGTGGTAGCCTCTAATTTTAAATGGAAAGAGCACAGACAAAGCCTTATTTTGTTTACATGAAGAGATTTATTTTATTTGTGTTACTTATTTATTTGATTTGGGATTTGTTTAAAAATATTTAATTTGTGTGTTACTAACATTTAAATTAAGTAAAATGTTGTTATTAGCACAACGATTTACCAGGCACGCACACCCTACACACCACAAATGAGGACAATAGAAGCAATAAAAACCAACAAAAGAGCAATAATTTACAATTGCTATATTAGTATATTATTATTATAGTGTTTTATTTCAATTTCACAAAGAAACGTGCTGTATTTTGTCCAAGCAATAATAAAAGAACACATTTATTTATAATTTGTCTTAAACCTAATTTTGTTAAAAAAAAAAAAAAAACGTGAATCAAATCGAATCGTGAAATCAAAATCGTGAATCGAATCGAATCGTGAGTTGAGTGAATCGTAACTCATAAAAATAGTGAGTTGCCAGGTGCATACAACATTTATGGCAGGTTTTCATGAAATTATTGGTCAGTTTGTCTGCTTGACAATCACATTGTGCACTGCAACAATAAAACTGAAGTGAGATAAACAAACCGAGAAATGTTTCTTTTTAGTTAAAACAGATGTTGCCAAAGTTTTCGTTTGGGGACATAATTTGAAGTTGGAAAAAAGTAATAAATTGCAATATATCACAATATATTTAAAATCGCAATAATATTGTATCGTGACAAGTATCGTGATAATATCGTATCGTGGGGCCTCTGGTGATTCCCACCCCTAGCTTAGACTGTGTTTTAAAATAAGGCTGGTTGCAGAGGAAAAACACTTGCCAGAACAGTGTTGCAAAAGAACAGAACTGGAATGCGCAAATGTCCGAATAAAGAAACTAGAGCCTAGGATTCTTGAGCAGGAGCTAATGAATCAGGAATTAGATTGAGTCTGAGTGATGTTGTGTAATTCACAGATTACAAAAAATTCCACTTTCTCAGAAACCTCTAACTACGTGCACACTTACAACCCTGTGGACATTAAATCTATCATTGGCCAGCTAACTTTTCGTACTCGCCAGATGATATACTAATGTACACACACACACCACACACACACACACACACACACACACACAAACACACACAAAGACACACACACACACAAACACACACATATGATTCCAGCAAATCAGCTTATCTTTGTAAAATGGCACAGCTTCTTAAATTTTAGCATAATGTAATCAAGCATTATATTATATTATGAAAATTAAGCACTATTTAATGTTAGAACTGTAGTAATTAGAACTAAAACTTAGCAACCATTTATAAATGCATATTTGTTATTTTAACTAAGTTTAGGACTAGTGGTCATCCATTGAGCTGAATTGAAATAGAACAGATCACTTGATGGAGAGCAAAACTCTGAATTGGCTCAGTGTTCAGCAAGTGAACATATATCTATGCTTAAACTTGTTAATGCCTTGACACACACACTGGTGGAGGTAAAATCTAAGAATTTAGCCCAAGGGCTAACGACTGGTAGATGAGTCGCATATGCACAGTGTTACCACAATGTAGAGGGTTGAATTAGCACATTTAAAATTGTGTTCTGGCCAATGGGTCTCTAAGTCCAAACTGAGATTGGTTGTCCACCAAAGTGGCTTGTGCATTAAGCAAAATTCACGGTCATGGCATTTGTCTAGTCCCTGGGTGTAGTGTCTACCTTTGTTGAGATCAAGTTCTTCATCCTCCTCTCCCTTCTTCTTATCCTCTGTGCTGTTGTTTTCTGAAGCTACCCACTGGATCTCTTCATTGGTCTCTTTCCATTCTCCACTCTGGTCCAATTGGGACTTTGGCGCATCATTGATGAAGTCATCCGTCTCCGTCTCCGCCAATATGGCTGCATGCTCTCTCTGAAGAAAAAGCTATACATGCAGAAACAGAGAAAAAGCAACTACTAGTGTTTTGCTTGTGAACCAATCAGTGAACAAAAATTATTTTGGTGGACACATTCAAAACTTTCAAATTACTGGGAATCACTGAAATTTCTCACCATGAAAACCTATTCTATTACACGTTTATATTTCTATTCATTGTGGCTGCAATTAAAGGGATAGTTCACCCCAAAAATGGTAATTACCCAGGATGTAGTCAACCTTTAGCCTTCTAGGTGGATTACTTTTTTTCGCCGAATAATATGAATATTTAGTAGGATATCATATAATTTTCTTACACAAAAGCATCAATTCGCTTCAGAAGGCATTTATGAACCCCCCAGAGCCATGGGAGTACTTTTTTGATGATGGAAGCACTTAATTGGACTTCAAAAATCCATCGCTATAGAAAGTTGGAAGAGCCAGGACATTTATTAATATAACTCTGATTATATTTGTCTAAATGAAGAAAGTGGGTAATTTCATTTTTGGGTGAAACTATCCCTTTAATGGTCAGCTTTATCATACATTTGAATACCAAACTGTACACCAATGTATCATTTTATTTTAGCAATTAATCGTATGCACACCATGCACTGATGCACTTTCAACATACACTAACAGTAATGTACGTAGTCATGAAATCGGAGAACTTCCTCAACAAAATCTGATAACTAGTGGTCACAGAGGAAGCAGTTGAGACACATTTTACTACCATGTGTAAACAGCGATGTGTTTTGAGTGACCATTTGTGATCACATCACACCAAGACCTTAATAATAGGTGTAATAATACTAGGGCCTGTTTTCTTTAAGTGTGAAGTGTGGACATGCAGCAGTTGTTTCTCTGTGTTTGTGTTTATACCTTCACCAGAGCAGCGATGGCGCTGCGAGATCTCTCAGTCTGCAACTCATCTTTGTCAGACACGCACATGGAGTCCCAGACTTCACCTCCCTCCATCTGCAGCTCCACCAGACAGTGTCTGTTCCTTGCGCTGTACTCAACCAGATTAATAAGCAAGCCCAGACCCTAAAAACACACATAAATACAATGAAAAACACCTCATTTAGATCAACAGGAACCACAACATAGACAGACAATCTGGTTTCAGCTTGATAGGAATGTCACACACAACTGGTCTGCACAAACAAAAATAGGATTGGACAATTTAAAAATATTTTACACTTTTATTTTAGATATGTAAATGATATAAGTGATACTACTCAAATATATATTTAAAAAAAACTAGTTAAAATCAAGACATGTTTTCTGTATTTTTTCACTAAAAGCACACAAGAGTGAGATTTAATCATTTTCAGTTATATGAATAAATTAGGGATAGGAAAAGTAACATTCATTTTGAAATATGTATTGGCAGATATCCTATGGCATTATGCTCATGCTATTTGAGCTAGGACTGGACAATTATAAATATTACCAAACATTAGAATTAGACACTTTGACAATATGTCAATGTTAACAGTAAAGAGAAAAGAATGATCCAACCGCATGTCGGCGCACGTGATTGTGACGCTCATGTGTGACATGCTCTGTGAAGGACCATAAGGTGCCATTCACACAGAATTCGCTTTTGTATTGACAAAGATGCGACACGGGCAGTGGAATAGGAAAAAATTCTGGAAGATGGGAGTTGAGCTTCTTTTAACTTGAGCAGCGCATTTTTAGAATGCTGTTTCATGCATGAGACGCTGCAAGAGACGCGAGCGCAACAGTCAAACGCATCTATGTTTACACAGAAAAACAATGTGAATTAAAAAAAAACTCATGTTTTTTCATGTTTGCATCATGGTGACAGGCTGTTCATTGTTCATTGTTTTTACAGAACATTTACAGTTAATAATAGTCTACTGATGTTTGTGTTGTGTGTGATACCTGTCAGTGGGAATTTAAATTACCTTAACTTTTGAGATTTTGTTTAAGCATTTGCCTTGTATGATTTCTGGAACGAGGACAGGATCGGTACAAACCCGATTACAAAAAAGTTGGGAAACTGCGACAAATGTGAACTAAAAACAGATGCAATGATTGTGAAGTTCAAGTTCAATATTTATAAGAATAACATAGATGGACATATCAAAGGTTTAATGAGAAATGTAAATTGTAAGGGAAAAAAAGTTGATTTTAAATCTTTCATGGCATCAACAACAGTATCAAAAAAGTTAGGAAAGGCCATGTTTACCACTGCTGTGGCATCCCCTCTTTTTTTATAAACAGTCTGTCAAACGGGGGGGAATGAGGAGGACAAGTGCTCAAGTTAGGATAGAATGTTGTCCCATCTGTCTAATACAGGTTCTAGTTGCTCAACTGTCGTTGGTCTTCTGGTGCGCATCTTCCTCTTTATGATGCGCCAAATGTTTTATATGGGTGAAAGATCTGGACTGCAGGATGGCCATTTCAGTACCCGGATCCTTCCTCTACGCAGCCATGATGTTGTAATTGATGCAGTATGTGGTCTGGCATGGTAATGTTGGAAAATGCAAAGTCTTCCCTGAAAGAGACGACGTCTGGATGGGAGCATATGTTGTTCTAGAACTTGGATATACCTTTCAGAATTGATGGTGCCTTTCCAGATGTGTAAGCTGCCCATGCCACACGCACTCATGCAACACCATACCAGCAGAGATGCAGGCTTCTGAACTGAGCGATGATAACAACTTGGGTTGTCCTTGTCATCTTTAGTCCGGATGACATGGCGTCCCAGTTTTCCAAAAAGAACTTCAAATTTGATTCGTCTGACCACAGAACAGTATTCCACTTTGACACAGTCCATTTTAAATGAGCCTTGGCCCAGAGAAAACGCCTGCGCTCCTGGATCATGTTTAGATATGGCTTCTTTTTTGACCTATAGAGTTTTAGCTGGCAACGGCGAATGGCACGGTGGATTGTGTTCACCGACAATGTTTTCTGGAAGTATTCCTGAGCCCATGTTGTGATTCCATTACAGTAGCATTCCTGTATGTGATGCAGTGCCGTCTAAGGGCCCGAGGATCACAGGCATCCAGTATGGTTTTCCAGCCTTTACCCTTACGCACAGAGATTGTTCCAGAATCTCTGAATCTTTGGATGATATTATGCACTGTAGATGATGATAACTTCAAACTCTTTGCAATTTTCTCTGAGAAACTCCTTTCTGATAATGCTCCACTATTTTTCGCCGCAGCATTGAGGGAATTGGTAATCCTCTGCCCATCTTGACTTCTGAGAAAAATGCCACTCTGAGAGGCTCTTTTTATAACCAATCATGTCGCCAATTGACCTAATAAGTTGCAAATCTGTCCTCCAGCTGTTCCTTATATGTACATTAAACTTTTCCGGCCTCTTATTGCTACCTGTCCCAACTTTTTTGAAATGTGTAGCTCTCATGAAATCCAAAAAAAGCCAATATTTGGCATGACATTTCAAAATGTCTCACTTTCAACATTTGATATGTTATATATATTCTATTGTGAATAAAATATAAGTTTTATGAGATTTGTAAATTATTCCATTCCGTTTTTACTCACAATTTGTACAGTGTCCCAACTGTTTTGGAATTGGGTTTGTTATAAGACAAGTTTTACAAGATGTTAATTGTAGTAAGCTGCTTTTTGCAAAGTATTAACAATGTGATTCTGTTAAATTTACATCATGGAGACAACTGCAGTGTGGTGCATTAATGTGTGTTGTATTAGAGTTAATAAAAGAAAAGTACTGAATCATGTGTAGGTACAATTTTCAAATAACGAGAAGCGTTCTGAAAAAAAATGAGACTTATTTTTTTGCCATATTGCCCAGCCCCGAGCGTTGTCGCTAATGTTTGAAGTGAAACAAAAAGAGACCAGACATAGCTGATTCAAACAAGCAAAGCAGTATGGAGTATCTCTTTTGTTTAGTACAAGAAAAGAAACATATGGGGTTATTTCCCATAAATGAAGGCAAAGCTAAATGAGAAATTTATTATAATGGGTTTATGGGACGATTACAGTAAGTTTATTTAGTCTACAAGGCTGATCATGTTCTATTATTGTTGTAAATTATAAAGAAAAACAGTAGTCTGATCTTTTGCAGTTGGCTTATTGTTATTAAAATGTATTGTTGATTAGTTATATTTAGACAATTACGATTAATTAGTTAAAAAAGTAATTATTCACAGCCCCACAAAAAATAGAATACATAGAAAACAGCAAAGATTATCTTCATATATGTTGCACTAAAATGCTTTTAAAACTTGTAAAATGACAAGCAGATACATTTTTTTTGAACATTTATAATGGAAACCAATTAATAAGCCATTTGTTTGCATAACAATATTCTTTTTTTTTTTAAACTGTGATATTTTACACATTTTTAAAGCCTTTTATGTGAAATTACAATTTTTTTACTTCCTTATGGAAGTGCAATAATGCATTACAATTCAAACACAACGTTACTATAAGTATCATCAAATAAACCTCACAAATAAACATTGCATATATTTGATTTGTAACATTGTTACCCATTACAAATGTGATCACAGTATGGATTTTTCATTTGTAATGTTTGAAAGCACTCAGGAACTCCTAGTGGACACTGCTGGTCCCCACTGACTGTATACTAACACTGAATGATATTACTAGAGTTGTGTACTCACCAGGACTCTGATATCGAACCTCTGCTCCTGCGGCAGGTACTGTGGGACCCTGAGCACACAGTTCAGCACCGTGCTGATTAACTCCTCCTGCTCGCCTGTCTTTGTGCTGCCCCATTCTACAGACAGAAAGAAAGCACACTCAATGGCTGCTGCACATACGAGTTCAGTGTAAGTTAATCAGGGATTTTCTCTGACTGCTGTTCTCCAAGTTGCTCACATCTGGCTTATGACGGAGTACTCCTGCATCATGCTGAAGGGTTTGGCAGCAATACTAGCGAACAGCTAGCCAAAGCAGCACTGCTAACAGAAATCCATTTGGCACATCGGACAAAGCCCATGCAAGAAAGCCGAAAGACCCTTATTGACTTTAAGCCTTTTTAAAAGCAGAACAACAAACATTCTATAAGGCATAATGTAATGAGATTGTTCAGTTCACCTGATTGTTCAGCTGAACAGCTTCCAGCACATTTTACATTTCAGTGTTAGGGAGTAACTAACGAAAAGCAGCAAAGTTATTAGGCCGGTAACAACTAATCAATAATAACCAATAATGAATTTCATTACTGATTAGTTGGGACTTTGTGCTGAAAATGGAGAACCTTTGTCAATGAAAACACTTCACAGTAGCAAAAACTGCATTTCTATGGGCAAAAAATGCATTTGACAAAAGGCGATTGAAAAGTGAGTTGCAGTGGGAAAGGTACAAAATTGTCAAAAGCATACTTAATTTTTGCATGCATACAGTCAAGCTTGTATACTCCTTTTGATGGCATGTGAACTAGGATGATTCAGTCATGCCCAGTGTCTGCGCTATTTCTCTGCAAAAGTTATGGGCAATAAATAAATAAATCTTGTTTAAACTGGAGTTGCGGGCATCTCTCCCCTTACAGATGTTGCGCCGGAGGTTTGTTGTTATTGTTTTTTTTGGACTGTGAAACAATTACAAATAATTACTGCAAAGAAATCAAGGCACAAGAGTGATCTGAGTGTACAAAGTAGACATGGTCAAAAAAAACAAACAAGCTGCCCGCATTCAGCATATTCTTTTTGTTTTGTTTTTCTAAACGTCATGGTCTTTGCACTGACCGTTGTCATGTGTGAGATTTAGCAGGACTCCGATGATGGCTCGCATACAGTCTTCTACAGCTTTCCCCACGTTGCTGTTGCTGCAGTAGGGCAGAGGCATGCCCGACGAGCACAGGCCTCTGTTCACCTCTCGACTGTACCTCTGGATCATCTCCTCACAGTGCTGTAATGCTCTAAAAAAAAAAACAGACAAGACAAAAATGTTTTAAAATTATTTAAATTATTGTTTTAGTATCCAAAAACATCTTAAAGGGACAGATCAGTGAAAAGATTTAAATTCTTACATCTAGTACTTATCCTATCTATTTTCTCACACAAAAGTTATTATATTGGTTCAGATATCTTGTGTAGTGCACAAATCAAATTCACTGTATAGAAAAGAGTAGCATGAACGAGGGCTGGGCGATAAATAGTATATTGAGATCGCAATAAAATGTGTTCATAAAAATGATAAGCATTTTCCTCGATATGTATTAATGTAACAGCCTATAACACAGCAGAAAAAAAAATGCGACAACTGCCAGGTAGCGCATGTCTCTAAAAACTCTGCATGTTCTGTGTGTGGTTTTGTCTACTACACAAACACACATGATGCTCACAGTAATGACTTTATGAATTTCTTCACTGATAAAATAGATAACATCAGAAATACAATAACAAATGTAGATTCTACAGCGTTTAATACTTTAGCTTCATTCATCGCACCTAAAGATAAACTGTGTTTTACAGCTATAGGACAGGAAGAGCTACATAAACTTATCACTGCATCTAAACCAACAACATGCCTTTTAGATCCTGTACCCACTAAATTACTAAAAGAGTTGTTACCTGTAGCAGAAGAACCACTTCTCAATATTATTAACTCGTCATTGTCTTTAGGTCACGTCCCAAAACCATTCAAGCTGGCGGTTATTAAGCCTCTTATTAAGAACTAACCACAACTATATCCTAGTGAACTGGCAAATTACAGACCCATTTCAAATCTTCCTTTTATGTCTAAAATTTTAGAAAAAGTTGTGTCTGCTCAATTGTGCTCCTTCCTGCAAAAAAATGATCTCTATGAAGAAAATTAAGTCAGGTTTCAGGCCCCACCATAGCACAGAAACTGCACTTGTTAAAATTACAAATGACTTGCTTCTTGCGTCAGACCAAGGCTGCATCTCATTGCTAGTTTTACTTGATCTTAGTGCTGCGTTCGACATATAGATCATGACATACTCAGATCTATTATAAAATTATACAGGTATTCAAGGGCAGGCTTTTAGATGGTTTAGATCCTACCTGTCCGAGTGCTACTATTTTGTTCATTTAAATGGGGAGTCGTCTTAATTATCACCAGTAAAATATGGAGTGCCACAAGGATCTGTCCTAGGTCCTCTGCAATATACATGTTGCCCCTTGGTAATATTATTAGAAAATACGGGATTAGTTTCCACTGTTATGCTGATGATACTCAACTATATATCTCAACAAGACCAGATGAAACTTCTAAATTATCTAAGCTAACAGAGTGTGTTAAAAATGTAAAAGATTGGACGACCAATAATTTTCTCCTATTAAATACGGATAAGACAGATATATTACTTATTGGACCAAAATACAGTACACAGAATCTCTTGGATTACAATTTGCAACTAGACGGATGTACTGTTATTTCCTCTACAGTCAAAAATCTGGGTGTTATATTAGATAGCAACTTGTCTTTTGAAAATCATATTTCCCATGTTACAAAAACAGCATTCTTCCATCTTAGAAACATTGCCAAGTTACGAAACATGTTACCTGTTTCTGATGCAGAAAAGCTAGTTCATGCATTCATGACCTCTAGACTGAACTATTGTAATGCACTGCTAGCTGGTCGTCCTGCATCTTCAATAAACAAGCTACAGGTAGTCCAAAATGCAGTGGCTAGAGTAATTACCAAGTCAAGAAAATATGATCATATTACCTTTGCACTGGCTACCTATTAAGTTCTGTATCAGTTACAAAATATTATTACTTGCCTATAGGGCCCTTAATGGGTTAGCTCCTGCGTACCTAACTAGTCTTCTACCACGCTACAATCCATCACGCTCCCTAAGGTCGCAAAACTCTGGACTTTTGTAGTACCTAGGATAGCAAAGTCCACTAAAGGAGGTAGAGCTTTTTTGCATTTGGCTCCTAAACTCTGGAATAGTCTTCCTGATAACGTTCTGGGTTCAGACACACTCTCTCTGTTTAAATCTAGATTCAAGTCATCTTTTTAGCCAAGCATTCACACAATGTATCTCATAACCTTGTACCTCAGTTATATCTGATCAAATGCACATTATTATTCTTTAGTTTGGGTTAAACAAATCAATTTTGCTTGGTTGGAACAGCAGCTACGCTAATTATGTCTCTATTTGTTTCTCTGTTTTTTTGCCACGGGATGTAACTAGGATTTACACAAGCTTCAGTCTGGATCCAGAACACCTGAGAAGAGATGATGCCAACCCCTCAGAGGACCTCAGATGATGCCAACCCTGAAACAACATACAGAACTACCACATTTTGCTATAAAAGTTTTTGATTGCATCATATAAGAATTGCTGTTAATAGTGTTCATTGTCTGTTTGATTACGTCTTTAATTGATTTTTCCGTACATTTTGCCATATGTACATTAACTGACAGTCACTTCTGATAAGCTACCACTAAATATTGTAAAACTTAATTTGCTGTAAAGTTGCTTTGCAATGATTTGTATCGTGAAAAGTGCTGTACAAATAAACTTGAATTGAATTTTTAGCGTCTGCCATCTCAACATATGAGGACATGAAATTCAGTTCTTCTGAGTGTCACTTATCAAGCTTTTCACCATTTCATTTGAGAAAAACACGGTCAAATAAACACAGAACCTCAAACATCTTCCTAACAAACCACTAAAATTAAAGTTCTGTTTAACTAGAAGAAATTATGACAGAAATATATTAATATTGTATACTAAAATGCACTTCTCAAAGTAATATTATTTTAAAGGAATAATACAACTACATGTTTTCCATCCATGTAAAAATGCAGTTATGTAAATTAATATTTTTAATTTTTATTTTAATATGTAAATTTTGTATTTTAATTTGATTTCATTTTAATCAGATTTGACTACATTTTTAAATATTTATTAAACTGTTTTAGTTTTAATTATTTTCATTAGACACCATTTTCATGATAAATTTGTATTAAAATCATAAAACCGAATTTAGCGGAAAATAAAATGGATTTCATGGGGTCCTTAATTAAAAGGTAGCTTACTCTGTGGTTATGTTTGTTCAATGAGGAAAGCATTTCCTTCCCCATTAATGGTAAACAAATATAGTGAAAATATCAATATCGAATGATACAGGAAAAAAGATATTGTGATAATATTTTTGGCCATATTGCCTAGCCCCAGAGTGAACGTTCTTCAAAATATTACCTTTTGTGTTCCACAAAACAAAGTCAGTCATACAGGTTTGGAATAACAAGTGGATCAAAAAAAGAAAGAATTTAAGGTAGTGGTTCTGAACTGCTGGGTCACAGTTCTGTGTTACCATGTTAAACAGTTCTTATGCCCTCATCCTCAAAAAAAAAAAAAAATACATGCATGTAAAAGAAATATGACATCGGCTAAATTAGGGTTTCTGGAGGGACATCAAATCTCTAAACATCAAATTCCTATGATGTTTATGCCTTTTAATGCATTTTTTAAATTTTTAATGCCATACACAACCAATATATATAGCCTTGGTGAGCAGAAGAGACTTGTTTCTAAAACATTAAAAACCTTTGACCGCTAGGGTGTGATAATATACACACACCACCATCCATAATGCTTTTGAAACAAGTACCTTCTCTCACCAGGCTGCAGTAATAGTCATATTGAGGAAATTATTTCATTCAATACTGTTTTCCTATTTTAATATATTTTTTAACTAAATGTATTCTCCCATCATGAAACTGCATGTCAGCATCATTTTTCCAGTGTCACATGATCCTTCAGAAATCATTCTAAAGATGCCCCCCCCCTGATTGCTGCCATGTAAGATCAATTTCGGTGCTCAATATATTAATATGGTTCTAGTATTATCATACTTAACATTTTCATATTTTATCATTTAATTTTTAACATTTTGTTTTGGTGTGGAAACACATGACATTCTATTTTTCAGATTTCGTTGATGTACAGAAAGTTCAAAATACACAGTATATTTGAAATCACCCTTTTAGTAACACTATAAATGTCTTTGACGTATACTTTTGAGCAATTTCATTTGTCCGTTTATTGAAACATATCTTCTTTTTTTAAGTGACTTTGAATGGTATATATATCATGGTTTCCACAAAAAAATTTGACGAATGGAGTACGGATACTGAAAATTCTAATGATGAAGGCTATATTCAAAATAAACTGGTAATATTCGTTTTCTTCAAATCCATCTAAAAAATTAATGCCTGTAGGAATACGATTTAATGACTTTTAATGCCATTTAAGACCTTAATTTTATTACTTTTAATGCTTTTCAATGCTCCACGGAAACCCTGTAAATCCAATGCACTTAGAACTTGGAAAAAAATCTGTTCTGCAGCAAAACCAGCTGAGAAACACTACTTTAAGGACTCTTGCGAACTCCATTTTTTTACTGTAAGCACACAAATAACAGCCCTTAATAAATCAAATCATAATTTACAGTCTATCACAGGGCATCAAAGCCTCTTGACAGATACTTCAGTTTAATATAAGGTGTATCTTGTCAGTGACGTCACATTTTAACACCAAGCCTGGGACTATTAAGTGCACCATCAGCATCTATGGCCGTTCAGAGTAACACTCAAGATGATAAAACAGCCTGCAGATAACAGATGCAACGGGAAATGTGCACATCCTAATGGATTGCATTTATGCTACAGCCAAGGTCAGCAGACACGAACACAAGCTGCATTAGCTTTCTTTAGAGGGAGCAAACTTTACTCTTCCTCTCTATTAGTCCCCAAGATGTGTGTGTGAGTGAGATAGCAATAGAGAGACTGCATCCACAGCATGTACTACAGTACGACCAGCTTCAAGCAAAATGCTGCTAATGCGCTTAGCGTAATGAGAGGTTATTAGAGAGCGAGATGGAAAATGGAGGTAGAGGTTCATGTATTCATATATTAGATGGGTCATTATTAATGCAGGCCTGTCGTACTCTCTAATTGAATTAGAGCCACATGAATGAGCTCTTCCAGCAGAGTGTGTATGTGAGCCGATCTTGTTGACTCATCTAGATCCTCTTCACCGTCCTGAGCACCCATGTTTAGTTCGCTGTGCACTTTGAAGGGTCTGACCCCATCAGCTTGTAATTACATTAGCAGTGGAAGAGAGGCCATACTGCCTCAAGCTGACAAGTATAAGCTAGATATACCATAACAGATGCCAAAATTTGCTTGACTCTTATGGAAAGTAGATTTTTTATTTAGGGATGTGCTGGGATGTTAGTGTGTAAGTGTGTAGTGTGTAATAGATGCTTGCCAGGGCATTGCTTCATGGCTGCTAAAGTTTCTTGCTTCTATCCGGTTTTTCTAGGTGGATTGTTACTCAGCCAAATCAAAAGAGCCAGTAAGAATTTAAAAAGCATCTCTATAACATTCTGAGCTGCAGATACAGCTTTGTTTCCTCCTTCAATGTAAGTCTTAAATGCAACTTTCTTGCCTGTTTTATCATCTGCCATGCAAGAATTTGGATTGCATAGAAAATAATGAGATACCATTCATGTATGTAGTACAAAAGGTGTGGGGGAGTTACATTACAAAGTCAACAAATATAAAAATATCTAAGTCACAATAGTGATTTCTGAAACCAAGGATGGGGGGAAATCAAAACCCTTTCATAACACGTGGTGAATGGTACAATGGTACAATTATAAAATTTGTCAATATGACTCATGCGCTACATGGACCCGTTTCACAGAAAGAGATACAGCATTTCTGCAATAATAATCATTGTGAAGCAATATATGCACAACACTATGTGTAGTGTTATTGGGTTCTTTAACTGGGTTTCTTGTTTCTAATTCAGTGTACATCTTTCTCCCATCAAACTGCCATAATCCATGCCTTTTGGAAAGCTGTGGTAAAGCAATAATTGATTTATTTTTTTCCCTTTATTTTGCTGTTGGAACAAATTTGCTCCCATGTAGCTCTATAAAGTTTTACCCTGTAAAGGAAATGTGCAAAAAACTCCAAAGTTGTCTGAAGCAACAGCTTTCTGCAAACAGATTAAATGCAAGTATTCAATGATAATCTCTGATAATTAATTCATATTCAAATATGAAGCATGACGTTGTGTGATGTCAGAAGCTTTATTGTACCTGACAGCTCCTGATTACTGCATGCTTCCATTGTATGCAGAGTGAACATTCTGATGTGTAAGAAAGTAAATCGGGTGGTAGGAATGACATGAGGGACTAAATGAGTATGGTTAACTATCCTTTTAAGTGGTCTGAAGTTGGACACTTGAGACAGTATGCAACTCTCATTAAGGTTTGAAATGATTGGCCGTTTCAAGAAATGTCAGCATGGCTTGAGCTGTATCAGAGGGTGTTCTCTGGCGCAGCACCTCTGCGCTTATGGTCTTGGCAGCTGGTGTTGTTGATAAAGTGTTCCTGTTGCTGTTGGGGTTGTTAATGAGTCTGGAGGCTGTCTGCTGTAATGAGGAAAGCTAGCACAAAATGCTCGGTTAACCTGCACCCTGCTCGACCACACAGTACCAGGGGCTTACTGCCAAAACAGTCAGGAAAACATGACAAGTGTACTGCTACAGTACTGTAAAACTACAGCTAGACAACTGCTTTTATTTTGGAGGCACTTACTTGGCTGAAGACACTATGAGCTGAGAGTCCTTGTACGCAATCAGGTAGGCCTGGTTTTCTGGATTTTGAACAGTTACCTGCATCGATAAATATCAAATAAAAATTTAAAAAGGAGCCACAATGCAAAAAATAATCCTCTGTTGTTCAATCTACAGTAGGTTAATATCAAGGTTAATGCAGTCTATTTATCCCTCAGTGAAATCTACTGAGGTTTACAGCTGACTCACTCTGCCAAGTACAATAACCAACATTCCCTCATACAAAGATAAAATTAGGTCTAAAGGTAAAAAGATATACTAAAGGATTTAACTGTTACACATGACCAGAATCTTACTACCAATTAACTACACAACCATTCAAAAGTTTGGGGTCATAAATTGTTTTTTTGTTTTTTTTTGAAAGAGGCCTCTTATGCTCACAAAGGCTGCATTTATTTAATAAACAGTCCTTTATTTAATACAGCATAATCATAATATTGTGGAGATATTATAAACATTTATGACATTTTTTTAAAGCAAAATACACTTATTTTTAAGTGAAACTATATTTCCAGACGCCATTATTCTAGTCTTCAGTGTCACATGCTCCTTCAGAAATAACTCTAATATGCTGATTTGCTACAATAAACATTTCCTTAGTTTCACCACTCCTCGAACCCACACCCATGACAAACACCCTCAAAATGAAGATGCTATCGTCTCTATGTCTAAAAGTAAAAAGAGAAAGAGCGAGACAGAGAGGAGAATTCACTAAGATTGAACTGCGTCCACTGACAGCACCATTTATTTGCGAACACTGTCTGTGTTGATTTAGCACCCAATTCACTAGCGTTCACCAAATCGGTTTTGAATTCAGATGGAAAGGAGGTGTTTGCACAAAAAAAGAATCAAAATGGTTAGACCTGATTGTGATTCGTTAGAAGCTGGTTTTTGCCTTGAAATAGCGGATTAAAAAAATGACACGACTGTTTAGTGAATTTGTCCCTGAGAGAGTGGAATACAGAGGGAGATGAAAAGAGAGAGATAGAGTGGAAATGTGGGTTGGCTCTGAAGCGAGGGATGAGTGTGACGGAAGGATGGCGTGATGCAGAAGAGGAGAGAAATAAAAACACTCGGGCCAGCGCGGTGGGGAGACTGGTTACACACAGCGGGAGCGAAGCTACAACCCAGAAAAAACTACAAGAATCAGTCCGCTTTTAAATTCCTCCATGCTCTGTGTGTATTATCGTTCTCTCAGACACACACTCACACACATGCGTAGAGTAGTTTCTGTGTGTGAGATGAGTTCACGGAGTTTGAGACTGATATATTGACAGACTGCGAGTAGGAGAGGTGTGATAGCACAGGCTCCCTCTGAGGTTCACAACTCTTCTTCTCTAACACACACACACACACAAACACACACCCACACACACACACAAACACACACCAAAAAACACAAACAGGACCCCAACAGATACATATACACATGGCCAAAAACACACATTTCACAAATGTATATGGCCCAAAAAAGTAACTGGGCATGCTTAAAATTGTATATAGTTATATGCATTAGATAACTGTACACATTTCCAAGTTGGAAGTCTGAATTTGAGTGGTGCTCTGTTGCACTTTTCCAGGCAGGAAGTTGCACATTCTGATTTTCTGAGTTGAATGGGACACAGAATCACTAGAGGCACCTGTGTGAAATTGAGGGGAACTGACTCTGCTTCCACTAAAATGACCATGGAATCAGCTGGTTAGAAGTGATAGTAAAATATGTTAGAAATTGCTAATGCAATTACATTCATAAATTGTTTATAGTGGGACTTAAGTTCCAAATAATTTTGGGAACAGCACACACACACACACACCACGCACCCACACATTCGTGGCCTTTATTGGAATAGTAATATTAAAATCATTAATATAATACCCTTTTTAATATATTTATATGATCATTCTTGATATTGAACAGCCAAAAAAGACGGAACAATGGAGCTTCAGTAGAACAACAGTGAACTGCGTTCAGATGAGATTTTGTCAGGCCATATGTCAGTAAAAATGAATTTTCTTGTCCTGTCAGCCATTATACTGTGCTTGTAGCACATGCTCTTCAATTGGACACACAAATGCGGCGGCGCACTGTTTATAATTCCATATTCTTCTACTTCATATACGTATTTCATAAGTGCAAGAGAAACTACGAGCATGCAATATCATAGTTATGTCGTCAGTTTTGTTTCTGTATATTCCACTTGCTGAAGGGCACAGGTAAATATGCATTTATTATAATGGGTTTATGTGATGATTGTTTTAAGTTAACTTAAATTAAGAGTTGTTATTTTTATTTTTTTTAATCTAATAACGAATATTAAAACGGATAACTCTCAATTAATTAATGACAGAATTTTCATTTTTAGGTGAACTATCCCTTTATGTTAGATGCATTATTGCGATTAATTCAGATTCTGTTTTGCTAATTTAACCCATTAGAAAACAGATTAATTTTTTCACAAAATGCTTTAGCATTGCTCAGAATACTAACATACAGGTTATAAGTATAAGCAGACTTGGACTTTTATTTGTTAATTGTTTTTTGGCTCTCATTATACTGTAATGCTGATGTGTGTAGTAAATGGTTCAATATTAAAAATATCAAAGCAAACATTAGTACTGGTATCAATGATACTCGCCTTCAGTCATAAAAAACATGTCATTAAACAAATATAAAAAACATATTGTCTTTATGTTGTTTCTACATTAATTTGAAGATTGAATGTGAAATTAGTGCAATATAAAAGTAAATTCTAAAACTTTAAAGGATAGTTTTTCACCCAAAATAGAAATTCGTCATTAATAATTACGTCACCGTCAGTCGTTGAAACACAAAATAACGACCTTTATTCACAATTCGTCTCTCATGTCACCCTATAGCACATTTTGAGAGCTTCACATACTTAACACCGTATGCAACTTAGTACGGTGCCTACATTCCCCCTGAGAGAGTATAATCTCACACCTCGGTGTGCTATTTGACAATGAATTTTGTATTATCACATACACTCTTAAAAATAAAGGTGTTTCAAAAGGTTCCTCAAGCGATGCCATAGAAGAACCATTTTTGGTTCCACAAAGAACCGTTCAGTCAAAGTTTCTTTAAAGAACCATTTCTTTCTTACCTTTTAATAATCTGAAGAACCTTATTTCGCCAAAAAGAACCTTTTGTGAAACAGAAAGGTTCTTCGGGTGTTAAAGGTTCTTTATGGAACCATTTAGACATAAAGGTTCTTCTGTGGCATCGTGAAGCTCCTTTATTTTTAAGAGTGTACTGGTATTAGAAACACATAATACATTTTTAAGTGTTCTTATGACATCTTTAAGTGGCCAGAACCGGCCTGTATTACAATAGCTTTAACATGATGAGTGTCTTCAGCTATTATGACCAACATATTTATGTGCCTGCAGACCGCGTTACTCAAATTAAGAGTCACACACGCTTTTGTGTGAAAAATATACGTGCACTGAGTAGTCGATTAGCCAGCTGACTAGATAATCATCCCATTAGAAAGATGAAGCTATCATAACAGCTTAAAAGAAATCACAAAGGTCAGGCATCCATAGTCAACAGGAAGCAGACGTGGCAAATGCTTGACATTGCCGCTGCGGTCAGTGAAAAGCTCAAATGCCAATTTCTGGCCGGATCAGCGGAATCCGAGATCATTTCATCTACTGCCTGTCAGTCTAAAAGTAATTTAGCATGAGGTATGAAAGGGAAAGGGGAGAGAAAAGGAAGGTAGAAGATAGAAAATGTGTTTATATGTGGTGATTTTGCCGTTTTAATTGCAGTAATCTTTTTCACCTTTGTTCCTTGACTCTGTGCTGCACTCTTTAAATGAGCTTCCCATGTATCGCGGAGATGATTCATTAATTAGGATTACAGGCATGATGTGACATATGTGAATAATTTAGCATCAGCTCAGAAGAGGGTTTAGGAGAACCCCAGAAAAATACATGAAAGGAGTGTCAAACAGGGTTCATTCTTTACTCGTGCCTCTTACGCCAGCTTTCTCTCTCTATTTCTCCATCGCTCTCTTTTTCACACGCTCTCATTTTTGAGCAGCTGTGACAGTTGGCATTTCTTACTTAAAGTTCAAAGAACTTTGCATTGAGCCTGGCTTTCCCATCTCTCTCTCTCACACGTATAACTCTACCCCTGGAGGATTGATACTCACACTAATCTAGGTGGGCGTACTAGTTAGTTCTGGGTTAGATGAAACCCTCCAGCACGAAGACTGTTTACAAAGCACTCTTTATTGATTTAATCATCTGTCTCTGTGTGTGTGTGTGTGTTGTGTGTGTTGTGTGTGTTATAAGAGCGAGATACAAGAGAATATGTTTCCATGTGGAGTGTGTTTTGGTACGTGTCATGTTTTTTGGTCATGAATGAAATGGACAAAAAAATTCACCTTATGGGTATTTAATTTTGAAGAAAATGCCACCCACATGTCTTCTGATTCCCAGCAGCCACGGCTGCACCTTGCTGATTAGGAATCATGCAGGTGCCAGTCATACTATAAATGCCTTCTTGATACAACCCACACACAGATTAAGACACACTTCAGACGCACACAAACACTTAACCTGACATTTTATATATATATATATATGCCTTTCTTCCAGGTTGCATTGGAGTGTTAAGATATATATATTACATATTAATATACAACCATGGAACCTCAGCAAACTTCCAATTTTATTGCTTCAATAAAAAATACTTACATTTTAAAAATCTAAATGAAATTCTCACTTTTTTTGGCATAATACAAACCTAAAAGAAAACAGTACTTGAAAGCATAGTTTTGTCCTCTAAAGACAGTTTTTATTGAAAATAACAAAATTCCATCAAAATTCCGCATGGTTCAATATTATTATCAAAAACGACTCAGTTAGTTATTATTTATATTTGAGAATGCAAGGAGCTGCAGTTCGTAATTTTTGTCTCTTTGTCGCCATCTTGTTCGAACCGGCAATTGCAGATTATTGCGGCATTGTCATCTTTACTGGGTTGGCACTGGCAGCGGCTCCAGCATGGATACAATCGAATGTTTTGGGAGTATGTTGGCTGTCCTTCCGGGGCCGCCCCCGTTCCGGTGTGGATGCTGTACTTCAGAATCACAGATTCTACATCTTTGGACGTATGGCCCAAATAAGAATGTTCACTGGAAAATGTCATCTGAAGAAATACTTTTGTACTGTTGAAGTAGCCTACCACTTTTGTTCTGCCCAACTGAGGGGAAAAAAATTAATTACAATACATCGCGATTAAATCTAAAGATCTCTTAACTCTATCTTATCAAACCTTTTTGTGTGCAAATTGTTATTATTGTTATACTTTGTTCTCAAAATGTTAATGTTAACAACAGCAGCATTGCGTGAATACTTACAGGTGCATCTCAATAAATTCGAATGTCGTTGAAAAGTTCATTTATTTTAGTAATTCAACGCAAATTGTGAAACTTGTGTATTAAATTAATTCAATGCACACAGACTGAAGTAAGTTTAAGTCTTTGGTTCTTTTAATTGGGATGATTTTGCTCACATTTAACAAAAACCCACCAATTCATATCTCAACAAATTAGAATACTTCATAAGATTTAACAACGTCGTTTGCACTGCGCGCTGGCGTCACTTGATCTTTTATTTTGGTGCGTCAATCTATTAAATTACTTAGTATATGAAACCATGATCCGCACTCACAAAAATAGTCTTCTTTTTCTGTTTTTACATTCTTATGATGTAATTATGACTGATACTCATAATAATTATAAATAAATAAAAAGAAGATTGTTCTCGTGAGTTCGGATCATAATTTCCAATACTTCATAAGACCAATAAAAAAACATTTTTTGTGAATTTTTGGCCTTCTGGAAAGTATGTTCATTACTGTACATGTACTCAATACTTGGTAGGGCTCCTTTTGCTTTAATTACTGCCTCATTTCGGTGTGGCATGGAGGTGATCAGTTTGTGGCACTGCTGAGGTGGTATTGGAAGCCCAGGTTTCTTTGACAGTGCCTTCAGCTCATCTGCATTTTTTGGACTCTTGTTTCTCATTTTACTCTTGACAATACCCCATAGATTCTCTACAGGGTTCAGGTCTGGTGAGTTTGCTGGCAAGTAAAGCACACCAACACCATGGTCATTTTCCAACTTTTGGTGCTTTTGGCAGTGTTGGCAGGTGCAATCCTCTGGAAAATGAAATCAGCATCTTCAAAAGCTGGTCAGCAGATGGAAGCATGAAGTGCTCCGAAATTTCTTGGTAAACAGGTGCGGTGACGTTGGTTTTCAAAAAACACAATGGAACAACACCCACCTATTACATTGCATCCCAAATCAATCACAGACTGTGGAAACTTAACACTAGACTTCAAGCAACTTGTGCTATGAGCTTCTCCACCCTTCCTCCAGACTCTAGGACCTTGCTTTCCAAATGAAATACACTTGCTCTCATCTGAAAGAGGACTTTGGACCACTGGGCAACAGGCCAGTTCTTCTCCTTAGCCCAGGTAAAACGCCTCTAATGTTGTCTGTGGTTCAGGAGTGGCTAAACAAGAGGAATACGACAAATGTAGCAAAATTCCTTGACACGTCTGTGTGTGATGGCTCTTGAAGCCTTGACCCCAGCCTCAGTCCATTCCCTGTGAAGTTCACTCAAATTCTTAAATCGATTTTGCTTGACAATCCTCATTAGGCTGCGGTTCTCTCGGTTGGTTGGTTGTGCATCTTTTTCTTTCACACTTTTTCTTTCCACTCAACTTTTTTGTTAACATGCTTGGATACAGCACTCTTTGGACAGCCAGCTTCTTTGGCAATGAATGTTTTTGGCTTACCCTCCTTGGAGGGTGTCAATGATTGTCTTCTGGACAACTGTCAGATCAGTAGTCTTTCCCATGATTGTGTAGCCTAGTGAACCAACTGAGAGACCATTTTGAAGGCTCAACAAACCTTTGCAGGTGTTTTGAGTTGATTAGCTGAGTGGCATGTCACCATATTCTAATTTGTTGATATAGTGAATTGGTGGGTTTTTGTTAATGTGAGCCAAAATCATCACAATTCAAAGAACCAAAGACTTAAACTACTTCTGTGTGCATTGAATTTATTTATTACATAAGTTTTACAATTTGTTTTGAATTACTGAAATAAATGAACTTTCCACGAAATTCGAATTTATTGAGATGCACCTGTATTTCGTGTTATTGCATCTACCTGTAGTCTCTGTGACTACTCCAGTTGTTACTGCCGACTACCCTCCGTAACGACCTTATCTAGATTACAATCGCCATCAAAATGATAGTGTTTTAAGGTATAAAGGCTGAAATGATCGGCCACCTGCAGCACCTCACATGTGATATAGCTGGACTCTTGTTTTTTATGTTTACAGATGTGACCTATACGGTCTAAGATAACGCAGCATGGTTGTATGTCCCCCGCAAACCTACCCAACACTCAAATTGAAACCCTTATTACAAGCTTGCCGTTTGAGATACAGGCTAAGGTAAGAACATTTTGAACACTGGCCGTTTATGTACGTGCCCAGAATAGATTTTGGATCATTTTTAACCAAAATAAAATGGAAGTTGTGGACTGCAGCTTTAACTAACTAGTATAACTAGTTATTTATTTATTTCAAATTTTACTCAAGCATTATTAAATTCATATTTCTTTATTGCAGGAAGCTAGGCTATCTACAATACTGAACAAATCAGTATTGTAGAAATTTCAATTCAGAACATTTTTTCTATGTATTTTCTATGTATGTACACAACTGCAAACATATTGTGGTGATTCAGGCAGCTGGTCTTAGCCTGCGGGTAATTGGCAAATCACCCTGCGGCTGATGGAACATGACTTTCTCACAACTGATTGTTTTACAGTCTACAAAAATTCATCCATATTCATGACTTCTTGTAGTGACTCAGGGGAGACCCAGCATAATGGAAATATTTTCTGTGTCCACTTCTGTCAGCTTAATGGAATGTCCAAAATCTAGTGTACAATAGCAGCGATCAAGTCTGCGCTCTTCACTTTGATGCCCTTGTGACGTTTAACGGAATCTCTGGCACATATTCAGCTCTTACTATTTTGTTTTTGCTGTCAGAAGTACAAGATAGTTATGTTGAAAGGACAATACAAGCTGTTTCACTCTGTCTAGGCTAACCGGAAGGCTAATTCACAATGTGTTCTATCAGGATTTTTCTATGGGGTTGTAGAATAGCATTTTTTGTTTTTTTCAAGTCATGTTTATCTACTATGGTTTTAAGGATTATATACTGAACAGCTCCCATTTTTCTCTGAATTTTTTTTGCCACATTCATTTAAAATGTGCAGCTTTTACATTCTTTTATTGAGTTCTGCATGTGCAGTGTGGCTTAATGTAACTTCATGCTCTTACTGTCATGGCCAGCCATAACAGAGCCAAATTATGACCATTCAGGTCAAGCGGTGGACTTGATAAATACAGAGGCTGGCAGAAAACCCTAGAAAAACAATGTTCTCTCTGGAACATTGAGTTACAAATGTTTATCTACAGCTATGGCTGTCAGGCTGCTTAATATATCTTTGATATACTGGAATGAGGGCAGCTAAATAGCCTTCTGCACTAATACACATATACACCTGGCATAATTATCCATAACAGAGATGACTCATTCAATGTCTCCAAACAAGTTTATGACCATCACCATAACAACAACAACAACGACAACACCGCTGTCAATTCAGACACTGGAAATAGAATCAGAAAACAGATCAGAGGTTTTCACAAGGTGCTGAGATCTGAACCCCTCGTGTTGCCATAGAACCCTGAATCCAGAGGTACATTTTCAAAACCAACAACTTACAGGTGTTCTTAAAACCATGTTTTCAAAGAACTTCAAATCTGACATACGTAAGTGTTGGGTTTGAATACTGCCACTATCTGAACAATATGTGCAACTCCAAAAGGTCTCATAAATAGTTTTTGACAGGTTCAAATGACAAGGTGAAAAGCAGACACTTAGTTCCGTTTTAAATTGAAAGGTTTAGACTTTTCATGCTGCGCCAGGCTGGTTTATGCTGGTTTCCTCTAGTTTGGGGTTGGTCCTGCTGGTAGACCAAAATAGCTGATGTTTACCACCAGAAAAATACTGGTCAAACAACATGGTTTCTAATCTGGATTGTAGTCTTTTCAAAAGATTTATTTGAGAAGGTTTCTATGGAAGCTCATTTCCACCTCAGAGTAAAAATAAGTAATTGTGACTTCATTTCTCACAATGTAATTTTGTAACAACGGTGGATTTATACACTACAATACATACTTTATGATCACATTTTAAAAAGGAATTAATACTTTTATTCACAAGGATGCATTAAATAGACCAAAAGCTACATTTAGCATGTTACCAAATATTTCTATTTCATATGCTGTTCTTTTGAACTTTCTATTCCTCAAGGCACACTGAAAAATTAACGGTTTCCACAACATTACGCAGCAACTGTTTCAACATTGATAATAAAAATAGTTATTTCTTGATCACCAAATCATCATATAGACAGTTTCTAAAGGATCGTGTGACACTGAAGGCTACAGTAATGGATACTGAAAGTTGAGCTGTGCCACCACAGGAATAAATTACATTTTAAATTACAATACAAAGAAACCCATTTATTTTAAGCTATAACGATATTTCACAATATTACATTTTACTGTATTTTTTTTTGTATGTTTTTCAAAACACAATAGTTATCCCAACTCAGTGTATCTCATTTGTATTGCGTTTATATTTCACAATTGTCGTGTACTTTATTTCTTAGTTAACTTTAGACCTCCTCATGCTCATGTACCTCTCTCTGTATCTTTTTTTACTCTGAAGTGGAAACAGGCTTCTATAGGGTTTTGTTTTAGTTCTTATCCTATAATAGGAATAATTTAAAAAGCCACTTCTAATAATTGAATAAAAGTGGTACTTATTCGTTGCCCGCAGACATGGTTTGTTTCATATTTTTAAAGGTAAGGTCCAAAAACCAGTATCTTGTCCTTCAAGAGAGCTTCTGTGTCTGGATTCATTGAATACAAATGTCTGCTAAAATGATAAACCAGCAGCACACAAGTCAGCTTATACGAATGAGGCTACAGCATCTCAATCGTTTGACACAGTACAAAAACTCTAGTCACATCACAACTTTTATCCACACTTGTTTTCAAAAACCAGACGCTGTAAACAAAACACTGCTGAGCTCCCATGAATTTAGACTTCACTCTCTGCATATAAAGTGCTACGTAAAAAACCTACAAGTCTTGACATCAAACCGAAATTTTGACTTAACACTTATATACAATTTTTATAACCAGAGAAGTTTTATCCCATTGATTCAACTGACATTTATGGTCAGGAAAGATCCCGATCAGACGAAGGTCTTTTGATGTATCAGTACCCTGTGATAAAGTCATGGATAGTAAGTCGTTCGTTCATAGATGCATTTGGGCTTTGAATACTAATACTTTAGACCAATCAGAGCTGATTTCTGTAGAGGTTAGTCAGAGAGAATGCCAAACATGAAACCCAGAAGAAAATCCAGGATTATGGCTGGCATTTTGTGAGTTCACAAGCAGCTGACACTCTCATTTTTGCTGCTTTTGGACAGATATTTTTTATTGGGAAGGGGCAGAGAGAAATCCCCATTGCCTATTGATCCAGTGAGCGGCAGGTGTGTGGACTGATAGACCAGTGGTGGAATGGTGTTGACCAGAATTAGTTGTAGCGGTTTCTTCTCCTCATGAAACTGGCATCGGATGTATCTAGCGAAGGCTGAGCGGTAAGTCTTGTTGAAGAGCGTGTAAACCAGCGGGTTAACGGCGGAGGCAAGGTAACTCGACCACCAAACACAATTCAACATCCGTATCATTATGATCGCGTCACACGTCGCTGGCTCGCAACCACCGCTAAAAGCCATTAGTGATGTAAATGGACACCACATACCACCGATAAAAAAAAAAAATACAAAAAAAACAAAAAAAAAAAAAAACCACCCGAGAACTTTGGAGGCTTTTTTTGTTCTTGCTGAGGACTTCACCGTATGCGGTCCGAAAAGTGGCCGTCACATACCCCCGATCTGCCCCTCCGCTGCCCGGCTCAACGAGTGTCGCAAGAACAGTTTATTCTCAGAGGGCGAGAATGAGGGTCCGGGGAGGAAGTTGAGAGTGAATCCTGCACTCCATTTGGGCCTGGGCACCAGTTGGTCAAGGCAGAGAGTGGCCTCACTCTGCAGAGCGCTTATAGTCAGGAAGTAGGTCACCACCATAATGGTCAATGGCACAAAGAAGGCCACAAAGGACCCAATCAACACGAAAGAGTTGTCAGTCAATAGGCAGCTGCCATCCTTGAAAACTTTGGTGTGATCGCGCAGACCCAGCACTGGGATTGGCATGGAGATGCCTGCAGAAAGACGGGGGGGAAGAAAGTGCATTTGTAGTTTAGTTTAGTCGGCAGAAATTGTGACATTTTGACAAAAACAAGGTGCCAAAGAAACCCAACAGAGGAGAAATGATGACAGTTGCTTATTTCACACAAAAGCAGCAAAGTTGTGTGACCTGCAGTTTGTTCTATATGTGTCCTTTTCGCATGCAGTCCATTTGCACAAGCAGACAAATAAATAATAGTTCATATAGTGCTATAAATAATACAACTTTAATAGATAACACGTTAACATGCAGTTCTTTATTCTTTTTAATGGTGATAATACACCATAAAAAAGTTAGAAAATCTGACATAACTTTCATTCTGTTAATTTTTTTTATCACTAAATGAGGTAAAGGAATACCCTCTTAATTGAGAATTTATGTTCACAATCAAAATAAGGTTCACAGTGATTAATAATAATAATAAACCAATATTAAAATTGATTAACAACCCAAATAAATAAAGTTTTTAACAACATATGGTAATAAAGCATGGGTTTATAATTTTGTTATATATAATATTGCTTTCATAGATAATGTCACGAATCCAGTCCATGAGAGAGGGACGGGATAAGAGTGAGTGTTATATAGGGAATGTGTGATTAATTACAGCTGTGTGCAATCAGTGCTGTGTGCAATTAGTGCAATGAATGATGGGATATGTATTCCGGGATGATATGCAACAGTGTGTAGTGCGAGAGTCAATGAGAATGGAAAGGGTGACCTCTGATGGCTAGCAGACGGAAATTCATGGACTGGATTGCTGACAGATAACATGCAATTAATCCATTTTTATTTTTAATTGCAGCAAAGCATTTAGAAAATCTAACATTATAGTTATTTTATTTTGTTGTGTAATATTTTTATCAGTAAATGATGAAAAAGATCCTCTTAATTGATCATTTTTTTGTATACAAAACTATTAAAAAGTGATTCGCTGCCATTAATAATAATAATCATCATCATAATCAACCTCACCAATATTGTTATTTAGCAGCCTAATAAATAGTAGAATCGCTATAATAGCACCATCAACTTACAATTCATTTGTTTTATTTTATTCCATTAACATACTTTAAAAAACTGACATTTAATTGATGGATTGATGGATCTCTTGTTCAAGGACAGGTTCCTATTTTACTGCTTACTTAGACACATTGCTTATGCTTAGGCAGCAAAAATATCCGTCTTTGTCATATGCCTTTGGGTTACTTCACAGTAATTGATGGAACTTTGTTTCTCTCGTTGCCTATAACAGTTTAGAGGCGTAACTTCAGTAACACAACTATTTACGACCATTAACGTTCAGTTCAGCCTGTATAATGTTGAATATGATATACACCACATTTCCGCTAGCATCTTGCAAATGGAAAGCTTGTATCGCTGAAGGACAAACTTTCAGTGAAACTGCCATGGTGATAAGACATCTCCATGGCAACAGTAAATCTCTGCAAATCGTGTCTGATCTCTGGGGTTTGTTGGGGGGAAACCGAGCTGGTAAGGACCGGGGGGGGATGAGGGGATGATGGCATTAGCTGTGCAATGATGGCATTGGCTGTGCATCTACGGATAACTGCAGGCCTTGGATGACTATGATAAGAACTGTAGAGTGTAAAAAATCGCTGTTGCTGAGTGTCAAAATCTGAGAGGAAGATGAGGAGATTAAAAATATATATCAATAAGGTTTCTGTTTCAAAACTGAGTTTAAAGTGGGGTTACTTTATCTTAGTCACTATCAGCCTCCTCTGGCATCATATTTCTTATCCAGGAGATGAGAGTAAACAGAGTTGAAAGTTAGAAAAGCAGCATTATAATAGAAGTTGTGATGGTGCTTTGCTCAGATCCACTGACAGCTCTCACGCTCCAAGGGTTGCATCTTCACAATGGATTTATTCACAATCATCTCAGTTATAGATGTTATGTGCTGACTGACGTAAGGCAAGACACCAGAGGTAAACTGGGTACAAATTTTGACTAACAGATGTCACCATAATTCTCAGTCGATTAATTACAATTGTTTTGCATTACAAGTTGTCTGAAATATCATTTTTTAGATGTAGACAAAACATAATCTTATTAAATATGCACTAATTGGCATATATTTTCAAGGTTCAGAATACTTGTTTCATTTTGTTGACATATTAGAGTTTAAGCGTAAACAGCATTTGCTGGTTAGGTATGTTTTAAAGCATGGCTGCTGGTTTGAGCTGGTTTGAACTGGTTTTTAGCTGGTTATGTGCTGGTCCTAAAGCACTAGCTCCTGCTCAGGACAAGCTTAGGACTAGCACATGCCTCAGCTTAAAACCACTCCATGACCAGCAGCCATGCTTCAAAACATACCTACCAGCATATGCTGGATTTTTCAACAGGGTTTACAGAAGGGATCTTTTAAAATCAAGATACTGCCGAAGAAAGCATATTTTAGGAGTAAAATGTTATATAAATGAGGTGAATTATATATGAACAAACTCCTCTGGAAAAACCTTCAGAATATAGATAGAATTCCTGTATTAATTCGAACTGCCATTTGCGTGAGAACAATAATATGCCTCTGAAGTTGAAATTTCTGGCCCAGTGCATGAGAAAAAAAAACGGAAATGTAACGAAATGTAAAAAATATGTAATGTAATTGAAATCTAAAGACAAATAGATAAAGTGTAATAAAAACAAACACTTGTATTTTAATGTGTATTTTGGCTGCTTTTGTTCCATTTCTTATTTTTATTTTTTAAAGAAGACGTGTTATGGAATAACAGCCTAAAATCTCACTATTGACCAGTGCTTGAAAAAAGCAATGGTTTTGTCTGAAGTGTCTTGCCTTAAAGCAGACTGAGAGCCGTTTAGCATTAAGAGGAAGGGGGATATAGCTGATGTGTTTTGTTTGCATTACAAATACTTGGATGGATGGATAAATGGATTCTTTAATGCAGGAAAAAGAATACATATCAAATGTTCCACTACAAAAACTAGCTAATTCTGCATGTTTATGCTATCTCAGTGCTAAGCAGCTTCTCAACTGATTATTAGAAAACCACTTTTTAGTCTTAACAACCAGACTAGCTGTTTTTTGAAAAGCATCTGACTCATGCTCAAATAGCCCTAATCTCCGAAATGTTAGTAGATCTACTTTGATCCCCAAATGACACATAGTTACCATCTGAAAGTCTTCTTCACTTTAAAGCAGCACTAGCTCTCAGCTCTTTGACCACCCTGAAGCTCACAGAGGCTTGAGACTGGAGTACTGGGATCCAAAAGTGTACCGCTACAGTTTAAC